>BSBN01000888.1:18262500-18730000 GCA_027924645.1 Cunninghamia lanceolata
CGCACATCATTCCATTCATTTGCAGAGGAATTCTTCATGATTAGGTCTGACCTATCAGTGTGCACACATTACAACTCTTCATTGGAGTTTATGATCTTCTTTGGCCAATGTGGAGGAATCTATGGTTCCGGAGATGATATATAATCATGTAATAGATGCCTAGGAAATTAGTGAGCAATTAATTCATAATTCTTAGTTGGATTCTTGATGAGGGAGCTTCAAAGCTATATCTTGTGCATTTTCTCATATTTTGTAATTAGGCCTGTGAGCACTATTGTAAGCCCGCATGTTGCCAACTGATCTCTATTTGAATTATTTGATATACTAAGTGACTGAATCTACATTTGTTTCATACCTTGAGTTTTTTCTGATGTGTTTACTCTTGTTGCATGGCTTGGACAGTTCATTCTATGAACCCTCCTACCATGACTGCACCAAGTGGTATCAGAGCAAAATTTTGAATTTTTGGGAGCAAATTGAGTGAAGTTGGCAAGGGAATTCCATAAGATTTTTCTATGGACAGATCACCGATTCGAGGCAGGTTACTTAAGTCACAAATGATCGCCGATTGTGAGGCAATTGTCACCTTGTAACTTGATCATCGAACTTGAGGTAATTTACACTTGATCCTAGGAAGATGTCACCGAGGAGAGTTGTTGATGTTGGAACAATGGCTAGTAGGATGGATGAGATGGAGATGCTAAAAATAATGAGAATTTGATTAGATGTTGTTGAGGAAGATAGGCAAAGCGGATTAACATTGAGACCTAATGTTGAAAGTGATGATGAAGAGGAATTTTAATCTATTGAACAAATTGGTGAAACCCTAGGAGGTGATGAAGAAGAAGAATCAGATCAATTAAAGATGTTGCAAGCTATTTTAAAGATTAGAACGAGACCTAGAGTTAATGTACCAACTTAGATTGGCAATTTGAACCCTAAAGAATTGATTGACTCGATAAATGACATGGAAGAATACTTTGAATATGAGGAAGCTAAAGATCCAGAGAAGGTAAAGCATACAAAGACAAAGTTGAAAGGACATGCTGCTATATGGTGGAAAGAAGTTCAGTTTGATAGGAATAGAAGAGAAAAATAAAAGATTACAAAATGGGATAGAATGGTGACAAAATTGAAAAATCAATTTATACATGCTAAGTATGAGTTGGAACTGTTGAAAAGATTGTAGAACCTCAGACAAAAGGAGAAATCTATGAAGGAGTATACTGAGGAATTTTGTAAGACAATCATAAGGATAAGACATAGTGAAGGAAGCAAGGATAAAGTGGCTAGATACATCAATGGACTAAGGTTGAACATTCAAGAAGAACTAAGCCTTGTAATGATGACATCTTTAGAGGAAGCATATCAATTTGCCCTAAAATTTGAAGAGAAGTTGAACAAGAGGCATGATCAGAGACAGATGGATAAAGGAGGTAAATTTCAAAGATGTAAAATATTTTTCAAAGGAGACAAATCACATCTAGAACAAAATAAGCTAGACAACCCATTTAAGGAGGACAAAGATAGTAATGCCTAACAAAGAAATGACATAAATTTTCATCATAGAGGCAATTATAATTCATATTGGAATGAAGGATACAAAAGAGAAGGAAGAGGATTTGATAGTAGAACATTCAAAGGCACTTGTTTCAAGTGTGGAGGTGAAGGACATTGAGCATTTGAATGTAATCAAGGGAGTACAAGAAAGAAGAAAGAGAATAGTGGGAGAGAAGCATATGAGGAAAAAGAATCTGTTGGATCACCTAGTTCTGTTGGTAAACTTGAGAAAGGAGAATCACTAGTGATGAGGAGAGCACTATTTCAAGTAGAGACAAATGAGGAACCACCACAGAGGAAGAGTCTGTTTGGAACCAGATGCAAATCAGGAGGTAAGTGTTGTAATGTTGTAATTGATAGTGGTAGCTCAGATAATCTAGTTTCAGAGGAGATGGTGACTAAACTAAAGTTAGAAAGATTGAAACACCCTAAGCACTATTAGATAGCATGGATTCAAGATGATCATAAGGTAGTGGTGAGTGAATAATGTTTGGAGAAATTTCATATTAAATCATATCATGATGAAGTATTGTGTGATATTATGCCTATGGATGTTTGTCATATCTTTTTCGGTAGACCTTGGTAGTATGATAAAAAAAATATACATGATAGGAGGAAGAATACATACACTATAACATCAAATGGAAAGAAAATTACTTTGATTCCTTTAGAAGATGATCCTAAGAGTGAAGTATGTGGGAATGCTAGAATATGTTTGGTAGATGGAAGCAAATTTTTGGATGGTTTGAGACATGAGAATATGTGTTATGCTTTGATTCCTAAGAAGCATGAAACATTGAAGGAGATTGAAGAAGGAGATAAAATGATTGTTGATAGAATATGAAGACATCATTTCAGACAATGTACCTGAAGGATTAACACCAATCAGGAGTATTAGTCATCACATGGATCTTATACCGGGAGCAAGTTTGCCTAACAATGCAACACATAGAATGACACCGGCAGAGAATGAATAATTGAATATAGGCAGATACAAGAGTTGTTGAGGAAGGGTTTGATCAGAGAAATTTTGAGTCCTGGTGTAGTACCTGTAGTGTTAGCACCAAAGAAAGATGGAGAATGGAGAATGTGTACAGACTCTAGAGCAATCAACAAGATCACAGTTAAGTATAAATTTCCTTTACCTAGGATGGATGATATCATGGATTATTCAAGTGGAGCAAGATATTTCACAAAGATAGATTTGAAGAGTGGATACCATTAGATCATAATCAAAGAGGGAGATGAATGGAAGACTTCTTTGAAGACAAATGAAGGATTATATGAGTTGTTAGTGATGCCTTTTGGATTGACAAATGCACCTAGTACTTTCACAAGATTGATTAATGAGGTCTTAAAGAATGT
The DNA here is from genome assembly GCA_027924645.1 of Cunninghamia lanceolata. Taxonomy (NCBI): domain Eukaryota; kingdom Viridiplantae; phylum Streptophyta; class Pinopsida; order Cupressales; family Cupressaceae; genus Cunninghamia; species Cunninghamia lanceolata. The sequence continues at coordinate 18,265,426 of BSBN01000888.1, forward strand.
TTTGGGCAAGTTTGTTATTGTATATTTGGATGAAATTCTAATTGTTAGTAAGAGAAAGGAAGAACATTTGTAGCACCTAAGACAAGTATTGCAAAGACTGAGAGAAGAGAAATTGTTGATAAACATCAAGAAATGTAGTTTCATGAAGGAAGAATTGGTATATTTACAATTTGTGATTTTTGCAGAAGGATTGAAGATGGACCCTAAGAAAGTGAGAAATTATTGAATGGCCTACATCAGAGAGCATTGGATAAGTTAGATCATTCCATGGATTAGCTAGTTTCTACCAAAAGTTCATCAGAAATTTTCATTCAGTATGTAACCCTATAAAAAAGACAATGATAGGTGATAGAAAAGATTTCAAGTGGACATCAGGAGTAGATAAAAGTTTTGAATTGTTAAAGTAAAAAGTGACAGAGCAACATGTTTTGGCATTACCAGATTTCAATAAGGTATTTCAAGTTGATTGTGATGCAAGTGGAAATGCAATTGGAGTAGTATTAAGTCAAGAAGGTAGACATGTAGCATATTTCAATGAGAATTTGAATGATGCAAGGAGAAGATATTCAGTTTATGATCAGGAGTTATATGCCATAATTGAAGCCTTCAAGAAGTGGAGACATTACTTGTTGCCTAAGGAGTTTGTGTTGTATACAAATCATGAAGCTTTACAATATCTGAAAAGTCAAGGAAAGTTGAATCAGAGGCATATCAGATGGGTAGAGTTCATGTAGAGTTATACTTTTATGTTGAAGCATGGGAGTGGTAAATCAAACAAAGTTATTGATGCCTTGAGCAGGAGAAGAAAATTGTTGATAGAGATGAGAGTTGAAATGATAGGCTTTGATTAATTGAAGCATATGTATGAGGGAGACACTAATTTTGTAGAACCTTCGAAAGTATGTAAGGAGCTTGTTGTGATAGATAGAAGTAAGTGGTTGAATTATTTCATTCAGGAAGACATGTTGTTCAAAGGAAGTCAGTTATGTATACCTAGAAGTTTAATGAGAGATAATTTGATTAAGGAGAAACATAGTGGAGGATTAGCAGGACAGTTTGGTATTGATAAGATAGTGGCTTTGCTAAGTGAAAACTACTTTTGGCCTCAGATACATAAGGATGTTGGAAATTTGTGCAGAGTTATAGAGTTTATCAAGCTGCAAAAAGGAGTAGTAAGAACATTGGATTGTATAAACCTTTGACAGTACCAGAGAGACCTCTGGAAGACATAAGCATGGATTGTGTAATGGGATTGCCTAAGACACAAAGAGGACATTATACAATATTTGTAGTGGTTAATAGATATTCAAAGATGGCACATTTCATAACTTGTAAGAAGATAACTGATGCAGTGCATGTAGCTAACTTGTTTTTCAAAGAGATTGTTAGATTACATGGATTACCTAAGAGCATAGTTTCAGATAGAGATGCTAGATTTCTTGGATAGTTTTGGAAGAAGATGAAGACAGATTTGAAGTTCAGTTCAATATTTCATCCCCAGACTGATGGATAGACAGAGTTAGTGAATAGGAGTTTGGGAAACTTGTTGAGATGTTTGGTTGGAGAGAAGATTGGAAGTTTAGATTTGATTCTTTCACAAGCTGAGTTTGCATACAATAATTCAGTGAATAGGAGTACTGGAAGAACACATTTTGAGATTGTTATTGGAGTAAACCCTAGATGAGTAGTAGAGTTGAGAGATATGAGTTTGTATGACAAGAGAAGTGAAGAAGAAGAAGAATTTGCATAACATATGGAGACAGTGCATGATTAAGTTATGAAGCATTTGGAGGAAATGAACAAAAAATATAAGGAACAAGGAGATGAGAAGAGAAGAAATAAGGAATTTGCAGTGGGAGATGAAGTGATGGTGTACTTGAAAAAATAAAGATGTCCAGTTGGGACATACAACAAGTTGAAGATGAAGAAGTTTGGACCTTGTAAGATACTCAAGAAATTTGAATCAAGAAATGCATATGAAGAGGAATTACAAGAGGCATTGGGTATATCACCTATTTTCAACATTGTAGACCTATATCAGTATCATGAAGTAGAGTTTAGTGACAACCTGGAAGAATACTTGAAGAAGCAATTACCAGAATAAGCACTGGAGCAAATTGAAGACATTTTTGAAAACAGAGTTGGATGCAGTACCAGAGGAAGACAATACAAAGAATACCTAGTGAAGTGGAAAGGTAGACTAAAAGAAGATTCATCATGGATTTCCTAGGCTAAGGTGGACCATTTTGGTTTCCCTGTAGCCCTAGCAAAGTGAGGGACTCACTTTTTTCAATAAATCCAAATGTCTAATGCAGGAGCATCCTTGGTTCAAGATCAATCTTACATCAACCAAAAATATTTGCATTTTAGTTGAATTTGTTTCTTTCAATTTTTTGAGTTTTGTTCAGGAAGTTTAATCAGTAGTAGTTTCTATATTTTGGTCTACATTCTATCACAGTTACATTTTAGACCTTACAGAGATGGACTTAGCATCTAGACTTTTTATCTACAACAGATCCAAATTTTAGAGCATTTGGATTAGTTACCAGAAAGATATCACTACCAGAAGATTAACTATTTTCTCATAACAGAGCATCCTCACAGCCTCAGATAATCAGCTAAAGGAGAAGACCTACAGAACACTTCTCAACTTTTGGAGTCTAATGACACATCATTCAATAATCTATGGTTCGTGGCTGACCTTCCCTAAGATCTGCACATCATTCCATTCATTTGCAGAGGAATTCTTCATGATTAGGTCCAACCTATCCATGTACACATGTTATAGCTCTTCATTGGAGTTTGTGATCTTGCTTGGCTGACACGGAGGAATATATGGTTTTGGAGATGATATATAATGATGTAATAGACGCCTAGGGAATTAGTTAGAAATTGATTCATAATTCTTAGTTGGGTTCTTGATGAGGGAGCTTCAAAGCTACATCTACTACATATTTTGATATTCTGTAATCAGGCCTATGAGCCCTATTATAAGCCCACATGTTACTGACCAATCTGTATTTGAATTCTTTGATATACTAAGTGACTAAATCTGCATTTATTTCATACCTTGAATTGTTTTTGTTGTGCTTACTATTGCTGTACGGCTTGGATAGTTCATTATGTGAACCCTCCTACCGTGACTGCAATAGAATGTTTCATTGATCCTAGAGTAGTAGAAAGATTTCGTAAGAAAGCAAGTTTTATGACTAACTACTAGATAGTGATGTATGGTAATTGAGAAGAGAGGAGGGTAGACCAAGGCCTGGCCTTCAATGATTTGACACATTCAAGTTTTTTAACTCAGGTTAACCTTTATGTAGATCCATAGGATCATATGATGTGATTCTAGTTATAAATTGGTTGATTCATCACAAGGCCATAGTAAACTACTCTGAGAATGTAGTCACTTGTAAAGATAATTTTAGAAACCCAACCAAAATTTGTTGTATTTAAAGAGGCGTAAGCCTTAGACATATATCTGCCATGCAAGTGAAGATAGCATAAAAGATGCATTTTGTGTGTTATTCACATAGATGATTTGAAAGATAGTAAAGACCTCCCAATTGATGATTTTCTGGTGCTCCAAGAATTCCATGATGTGTTCCCAAAGGAGTTACCTGGATTGCCACCTAGGAGGGTATAGGAATTCTCTATTGATCTCTTACCGGGTTTTAAACCATAGTCAAAAGCCCCTTATAAGATGAACACTGCTGAATTATATGAAATGAAGGTCCGACTACAAGAGTTGCTTGATAACAGATTAACCATAACAAGTTTGTCACCTTGGGGAGCACCTCTACTCTTTTTTAAGAATAAGTATGGTTCCCTTTGAATGTGTATTGATTATAGGATGATCAATAAGGTGACTATAAAAATAGACACCCCCTATCTAGAATTAATTAGCTTTCTGATCAAATCAAAGGTGAAGCTCTATTTTATAAAATTGATTTCAGATCTAGTTATCATCAATTAAGAATGAAGGAAGAGGACATAAATAAAACCAATTTAGAGGAAGGTGCCTCTAACAATTGGTTTGAAGGATTTAGACTTGAACAAGATGTTAGATCTAGGGCACACAACTGAGAGGGGGGGTGAATCAGTTGTGTAAAAACCTTGCTTCTATTTCAAACACTTGATTCTCCTTGTTAGTTAGAAGCATATCAATTAATCATTCATGAAAGTAGAAAGCATAAACACCAGAGCAGATAAACATCAACACATTAGACACCAAGATTTTTGACTTGGAAAACTCGGTTAAGGGAAAAACCACGGGGTGATTAATCCAAGGATTATTCTCTATTAGAAGAATAAGAAAAATGCATGGCACATGCCAGTTAGGGCTAACTACCTGAGCACACTGCTCATAAAGAGGCACACTACCTACAAAGAGACACACTGTCTACAAGATCATAAGGATCACAACCTTGAACTGGAGAATGACATCTTCACCATGTCTGGATCAGTTCCATTTAAGCTCGAAACACTTCTGCTCTGCCTTTCACTTTTTTGCTATACCACACTCATCTACTCCACACCACACTTCGAAATGAACTCACAAACCTTTATTTATACAAGAAATTGACTTAGGAAAAATCATCTAAGTCGAAAATCAACCATAAGAACATCTGCAAGAAGAGTAACACATCTGGTCAGCCACCACAAGAACATTCGTAGGAAGAACAACTCATCCGGTCGGCTAGACTGAAAAGGAAATTCATCCGGAAGAATATCTTCAATTCCAAGCTCTACCACCAATGCGGACCAACAACACAACCTCAACAGGATACAAGAACCTTCACAAGCTTTCCTGAATGACCAAGTACATCTGCACTTCCTTTGCTCACTGGAATCTCTTCTATTCCTCATCTAGAACTTCAAGAACACAGTCTATCATCACTGTCATACTGCAAGAGGTGCTTTCGGACCTCTAAACCACATACCAATCAAGATGACACATCACAAGGACATCCCAAACACTCTGTCCAATCCACAGAATAGGACAATGCACTTCTGGATCTCACCGGACCTTTTTGTAACACTTTGTCACTTCGGAGCATCTCCTGAAACCGGTTCTACTTGATAGATCATAACTTCTTCATATCTTCATGCGAACCTCTGAAATCTTAACTAGATCATCTCAAGACTCATATCTACAAACCCTTTAATTTGCATTCTCTGAATCTCAACCTATTGAGTACTTTTGTCTTCTTCTCATCACTGTTCTTCATTGTTCCTAATTGAGACTAATTTTCTCAATATCCTCAGCACATAGCTCATCCAATCCTTCTCATCAATGCAATATATGTATGTTGACATCAATGACAACACTAGTTCACCTCATACTTGCAACAATCTCCCCTTTTGTCATTGATGGCAACATATGATGTGAAAAACCATCAAGATAAGAGCTTCTCCTTTCTGTCATAGCTCCCCCTATCAACAACAACTCTTTACATGTCTTCTCTTCCTTTACTGCTCCCCCTTTGATCATCAACCACTTGTTTTTTACATGTCTTATCTCCCCCTTTGACATCAATTACAAAGCGCTCATACTTGCAATACTAACACATCAGAATCATATCAGCTGCTCCCCCTCAGTAGCAACTCCCCATCATTAATCCGGATCATAAGATATGACTGTGATATCCACTAGACTGATGCACATCAGTGCATCCTAGTTCATCTCCAGAGGGGCCATGACCCCTAACTTCTCCCTGAGATACTCAAAAGAGTCATTGGGAAGAGGTTTAGTACAGATATCTGCAATCTAATCCTTGTAGCAATCTTACTTCATCCTTGTTCACTTGTTCTCTCAGAAAGTGAAACTTGAAAGATATGTGCTTGGTCTTAGAATGCAACACTGAATTCTTAGAAATATTTATTGCACTTGAATTATCACAGAAAATTGTGATAGGCTCCTCATATTCTACTTTAACATCTTTTAGCATCTGCTTCATCCATAAGATTTGAGTGCAACTACCTGCTGCTGCAATGTATTCTACTTCAGTTGTAGATAGAGATATTGCATCTTGTTTCTTGCTTAGCCAAGAAACCAATCTCTTTCCCAAAAAGAATGCTCCACCACTGGTGCTCTTCCGGTCATCCACATCTCTTGCCCAATCTGCATCTGTGTAAGCATGAAGAGAGAAATCATGATCTCTAGGATACCACAAACCATACTCCACTATCCTCTTTAGATATCTAAAAATCCTCTTGATTGCCATAACATGAGATTCTCTAGGATCAGCCTGAAATCTTGCCACAAGACCAACAGCCTGCATTATATCTCGTCTAGTCTAAGTGAGATACAACAATCAACCAATCATTGATCTATACTTTGTCTGATCTGCCTTAGGAGAGTCATCATCTTTGCTCAACTTACATCCAATTGCCATAGGAGTGTTCATTGGCTTTGAATCTTCCATACCAAATTTCCTCAACAATTCTTTCACATATTTGGTCTGAGAAATGAAGATCCCTTTCTTTGTTTGAGTAAATTGCAGACTGAAGAAGAAATTCATTTCACCAAGCATAGACATTTCAAACTCACTTTTCATCTAATTTGCAAAAGTTTTACACATACTATCTCTTCCTCCAAAAATGATATCATCCACAAACACTTCAACAATCAAGATGTTTTCATGATCAATTTTGAAATATAAGTTACTATCAGCAATACCTTTGTTGAATCCAATCTACACAAGATGCTTATCCAACCTTTCATACCATGCTCTTGGGGCTTGCTTCAATCCATACAATGCTTTCTTCAACTTGCAAACCATATCATCATTATCAGACAATTGAAATCCATCCAGTTGTTCAATGTAAACTTCTTCTTCCAAATCACCATTTAGGAAGGCAAACTTGACATCCATCTGATATACCTTGAAGTCTTTGAAGGTAGCAAATGCAAGAAATAATTTGACTGCTTCAATTCTTGCCACTGGAGCAAAGGTTCCTTCAAAATCAATTCCTTCTATTTGAGAGTAGCCTTTGCAGACCAATCTAGCTTTGTTTCTGATCACTTCACCCACTTCATTTAGTTTGTTCCAGAAGACCCATTTGGTTCCAATCACATTCTTGTTTCTAGGTCTAGGAACAAGATCCCAAGTATGATTTTTCTCAATTTGCATCAACTCTTCCTCCATTGCTTTGGTCCAGTTTTCATCATTACAAGCTTCAGTAATTGTCTTAGGTTCAATCTTTGAAATCAGACAACATTAATTTGAATCTTGAGCAATTCTTCTCCTTGTTTGTACCCCTTTGCTTTTGTCACCTATGATCTGATCTTCAGAATGATTTAGAGTTACATACCTTGGAACTTTGGGAGTTTCTTGCACTACTGTTTCTTGACCAGGCTCATTTAGACACACCTCTTCTTCCTGATTTACCAGATCAGTCTGAATTTGAATTTCAGAGGAGGATTGAGCTCTTTCCACTAGAGAATCATTTTGATCATCTTCATCACATTCATAGAATCTTTAGGGCTTCTTAATTGCTTCATCAACCTTCACATTTGTACTTTCTATCATCTTTCTCAATCTCTTATTGTAACACCGGTATGCTTTGCTTTGAGTGGAGTAACCCAAGAAAATTCCTTCATCACTTCTAGCATCAAACTTTCCTAGATGTTCATCTCTTTTGATATAACACTTGCTACCAAATACTCTGAAATATCTCACAGTAGGAGTTACACCAAACCAAAGTTCATAAGGAGTCTTACCGGTATTGCTTCTGATTTGAACTCGATTAAGAGTGTAGACTGCAGTGTCGATAGCTTCTCTCCAAAACATTTGGGGAACATTTGCTTCCATCATCATTGTCCTGGAAGCTTCCTGGATGGTCCGGTTCTTTCTCTCAACAACTCCATTCTGCTGTGGAGTTCTAGGGGCAGACAACTGTCTCCTTATGCCATGCTTCTCACAAAAGTCTATGAATTCATCAGATGTGAATTCAAAACCTCTATCAGACCTCAGACATTTCAGTTTTAATCCAGTTTGATTCTCTACCATAGCTTTGAAGATTTTGAACTTCTCAAGGGCTTCTGATTTCTCTTTTAGGAAGGTAACCCACATTAACTAGGAATGATCATCAATCAATAACATGAAATATCTATCACCTTGCATACTCTTGATTCTTGTCAGACCACATAGATCAGTATGGACTAATTCCAGTAATCTGGGAGAGGACTGATCCTTGCTTTTGAAAGAGACTCTACTCTATTTACCTAGCTAACATTCTTTGCACAAACTATTTGCAGGTTTCACCAATTTAGGAAGATCTCTTACAGCCTGAGTATTGCTTATCTTGATGATGTTATCAAAATTCACATGACACATCCTTCTATGCCATAACCAACTCTGATCAACTTGAACAAATAGACAACTTTTAGTAGAACCAACTAGATGAAAGATTTTACCTTTTGTTTGAGTACCGGATGCAATCTTAGTTCTGGAGGTTTCAAAGATCCTGCATCTTCCATTCTTGAACCAGAGATCATAACCTTTGTCCACCAACTAACCAACACTGAGAAGATTGTGCTTTAATCCTTCAACATATAGTACATTACTAGTTTTGCTCTTTCCATCAAAAGAAATAGTTCCCCTACCTCTGATTCTACCAGTAGAATTGTCTCCAAACCTTACCATTCCTCCTTCATACCTTTCCAAATCTAAGAACTTGTTCTTGTCACCTATCATATGGTGAGAACAACCACTATCAATAACCCAATCATCCTTTTCTTCAACTTGGGCAGCCAAAGCTCTTTCTACAACCTTATGATTGACAGATTCAGAGGATATTGAATCTTCTTCCTTAATGGCAATAAACACCCATTCATTTCTAGATTTGCTTCCCATTTCTAATTCATCATCTGTTACTCCTTCATTATCATCTTCTTCATGAACATAATAGCAGTTCTTTTGAAACATTTGTCTGTTAGTATTTGACCTTGTAGATCTTTCCGAACATCTTCAGGCAAAATGACCAATCTTATTGCAGTTAAAGCACTTAAAGGGTAGTTTTCCTTCATACTTAATGGATCCTCTTGGCAATCTCTTTATAATGAGGGCTTCAAGTTGAGCTATTTTTGCTTCTTCCTCTTCCATGTATTTCCTTTCTTGATCATACCATGACAGCTTCCTTGAAGAATTCTCTCCCAGATCAAATCTCTGTTTGCCTTTCACATAGGCACTGGCCTTGAATTCAGATTCAGTCTTGGGATTATCATCTCCAAACTCTGTCATTTCAAATGCAGCTAGTTTGCCAGCCAATTGCTCTCTTGTGACAGTTGTATGGGCTCTGAATTCATCAATGGCAGCAACCTTGATTTTGTAGGCAGTAGGAAGGGATCTAAGAATTTTGCAAACAATTTCATTTTCATCTAGAACTCCACTAGCATTCCTGATTCCACACACCATCTCATTTACCCTTGGCATAAAGGTAGTGATATTTTCATCATCTCTCATCTTCAATCTTTCAAATTTCCCTTTTATACTTTGCAACCTTGCACTCTTGACAAACTCATCTCCTTCATATAGAAGTTCTAGTTTAGTCTAGATCTCATATGCAGTTGGTAGGTCAATAACATTTGAGAGATCTGAGTCATTGAATGTGCTTAGAAGAGCTTCTTTGGTCCGCAAATTTTTTTTAGCATCTGTGATTTCATTTAGAGTTGACAGACCACTCTGTGGAGGTACATATGGTTTTGAAACCATGGCCAAGTACGCTTTTCCCATACACTCTAAGTGACATTTCATGCGACCTTTCCAGAGAGTGAAGTTGGATCCATCAAACTTCAGACTATCCTTCTTGTATGACAACATCCTTGATCTCCTCAAGCGGTTAAGCTCCTTTCAGAGGAACTTGGCTCTGATACCAATTGTTAGATCTAGGGCACACAACTGAGAGGGGGGGTGAATCAGTTGTGTAAAAACCTTGCTTCTATTTCAAACACTTGATTCTTCTTGTTAGTTAGCAGCATATCAATTAATCATTCATGAAAGCAGAAAGCATAAACATCGGAGCAGATAAACATCAACACATTAGACACCAAGATTTTTGATGTGGAAAACCTGGTTAAGGGAAAAACCACGGGGTGATTAACCCAAGATTATTCTCTACTAGAAGAATAAGAAAAATGCATGGCACATGCCAGTCAGGGCTCACTACCCGAGCACACTGCTCACAAAGAGGCACACTACCTACAAAGAGACACACTGTCTACAAGATCATAAAGATCACAACCTTGAACTGGAGAATGACATCTTCACCATGTCCGGATTTGTTCCATTTAAGCCCAAAACACTTCTGCTCTACCTTTCACTTTTTCGCTATACCACACTCATCTGCTCCACACCACACTTCGAAATGAACTCACAAACCTTTATTTAAACAAGAAATCAACTTAGGAACAATCATCTAAGTCGGCAATCAACCATAAGAACATCCGCAAGAAGAGTAACACATCCGGTCGGCCACCACAAGAATATTCGCAGGAAGAACAACTCATGTGGTCAGCTAGACTAAAAAGGAACTTCATTCGGAAGAATATCTTCAATTCCAGGTTCTACCATCAATACGGACCAACAACACAAACTCAACATGATACAAGAACCTTGACAAGCTTTCCTGAATGACCAAGTACATCTACAGTTCCTCTGCTCACTGGAATCTCTTCTCTTCCTCATCCAAAACTTTAAGAACACAGTCTATCGTCACTGTCATACTGCAAGAGGTGCTTCCGGACCTTCAAACCACATACCAATCCAGATGACACATCAAAAGGACATCCCAAACACTCTATCCAATCCGCAGAATAGGACAATGCACTTCCAGATCTCACCGGACCTTTTTGTAACACTCTGTCACTCCGGAGCATCTGTCGAAACCAATTCTACTTGATCGATCATAACCTCCTCATATCTTCATGCGGACCTCTAAAATCTTAACTGGATCATCTCAAGACTCATATCTACAAACCCTTTAATCTGCATTCTCTAAATCTCAACCTATTGAGTACTTTTTCCTTCTTCTCATCACTATTCTTCACTGTTCCTGATTGAGACTAATTTTCTCAATATCCTTAGCACATAGCTCGTCCAATCCTTCTCATCAATGCAATATGAGTATGTTGAAATCAATGACAACACTAGTTCACCTCATACTTGCAACACCAGATGGTTTTCTTAGGTTTTAGAACATGATGTATGTACCAGGAAATGGTGGGTTGAGAACTAAAATCCTTGAGAACACACACTTGATGCTCCTTATTATGGGAATCCCGTTGTTACTAAGCTCTTGTTTGATTTAAATCCATTATATTTTTGTCCTTGTATGAGGACAAAGGTAACAGATTATGTGACAAGGTACCTAGATTGCCATTAGGCCAAGGTTGAGCATGTACATCCAGTAAGATATATGTATCCTCTTGATATACAAAAATACAAGTGGTATTTGATTAGTATGGACTTCATAAAGTGGTTACCCATGTCTAAGTCAAAGCATCCTGTAATTTTGGTAGTGATTGATAAACATACAAAAGTGACACACTTCATACCTAGAAATTTGACTGATGGATCACTAACTTTGGCCAAGATATTTATGCAAGAAATCTTTAGGCTCCATGGTGTACCTAGGATGATTATTTCTGACCTAGATGTTAGAATGACAAGGTTTTGGAGAACTTTACATGCTGCTCTGGGTACTCATCTAAATTTTAGACAGAGTGAGTTAAGCAAATTGTTGATGATCTACTTCAAATGTACTATATGGATCAATAATACAAATGGGAGGAATACCTTCCATTAGTTGAATTTCAATGAAATAATTATCACCAATATTTCTTGGGAATGGATCCCTTTGAATATCTTTATGATAGGAAGTGTTGCACCCCTATTAGTTGGGATAGTGTGGAGGATAAGGTGGTTGTTGGCCCTGAAATGCTTAAACAAATGGATGATCAGAAGAAAATTATTAGAGAAAGACTGAAAGAATATTCTTATAGACAAAAAGAGATACACAAATAAGAATAGAAGTTTCTAGTTGTTTGTGGTAGGAGACAAGGTGTTCCTAAGGGTAAAACCACATAAGAGCTCAATTTCCTTTGGTAAATCATCTAAACTAGCTCCAAGATATGTGGGACCTTTTGATAATTTGGATGTTATTAATCATGTGGCTTATAGATTGGCCTTACTACCATCTCTCTCGGTTACATGATATTTTCCATGTTTCTTTGTTGAAACCATATTACCCTAACACCACTCGCATTTTGGATTGGTAGGATTTGTAGGTTCAAGATCTGGGGGTGGTATTGGTAGAGCCTGTTTGAATCCTTGAGAAATATAAACTCTAGTCTCCAGTGCAAGGTACAATGAGATCATTTCTCTAAGGACAATGTTACTTGGGAGGATGTTGATGCAATGTCTTTTTCCTCATCTTTTCTAATTTTATTTTTTTGGATACCATTGGGACGATGACTATGCCTAGAGGGGTGATGCCATAGCCCATTTTGTACCTGACATAGTGTTTCTTACTATATATATATATATATATATAATGGGAACATATGATGTTATGTAGTTGATATATCTAGAATTTTCAAATAAATCTCGTTAATTATTTCCTTAGAACTATTAGAAATGTGTTAGATATGTTTAATGTATATTAGCATAAATTGATTATGAATATAACATGATTATATATTGATACCATTTGTTGTGGACTAACAACAAATTGGATGTCTAAGTTCAATAGGATCCAACACAACCCTTTCTTGAAAGGGTGAGTATCATAGAGGAGAAGGACCTAGCAATTCTAAGTTCGTCATGCATGATACACACAAACACACTTATTCACATTTAGTGTAGTTGCATATAGATGGGGTTTATGATCAGTGTGGTTGGTCATTTGATTATTAGATATAAATCTCATTGATTTCATTTTTGTAGATAATTTTGTTATTAATTTCAGAAAAAGGTAATATATATATATATATATATATATATATATATATATATATATATATATATATATATATATGAATTGATTTCAACTTATTTTATTTTATTTTATTACATATATCATTTACAAATATTCTACTCATATGAGCATCAACATGATGCTCATGAGACCAATACAAGCTCCTTACAACAAAGACATTAGAAATCACCTAATGCAAGCTCCTTATGAGCAACCACTTTATAAATCACCTATGGAAGACAAAGAGTCACTACTTACAAATCCACATTTTTATTAAGAAATAACATCCACATTAGAATTCAATTATGGAAGACCAAGAGTCACAACCTAGAATTCAACATTAGATGTCCCTATGGGGATTTGAACTTCGGTATCCACATTGAGAGCCCAACATTTTAACCAACTAATCTGAATCCCTTGGATAACTTATTTTATTAAATTAGATAATGCCATTACAACTATGTAGATATATGTGTATATTTATTTCAAATATAACACATATGCACATAGTATAAATTGGAATTTGAGATGGTAAATCATTTAACATGTATGTCAGTATTTTTGACATTTTTGATTAAACTTATCATTTTCTCCCTGATGGAGCACAGGGGAAATGAAAAGTTTTATTAATAATTTTCCCAATAGTTGTTGGGCCCAAGGCCACTTGGAACCTTCTAAATAATACTTGTCATCAAAAAACCATGAAACTTGGCATTTGGAACCTTCAAAGTCAAAAGGAATGATTCATCAAAAGAGGAATTTCATGGAATTACGGTGGTTGTCAAAAAGAGGAGAGAGGAAAAAAAGAGGAAATTAGAGGAAGGAGTAATCTTTGCATAGAGAAGAAACTCTATTAGGTAAGAGTTGCAATGCTTCTATCTTTTTTACATGACTAGAAACCATTGTATGTAAGTTTTATTCCAACCTATATCTGTAAACTAGTTATTGTTTCAATAACAAAGTGGTAGTCAAAACAGTGATTGTTTTAAGAAAAAACTGTGTAGTATTCTAGCTTGTAAACTTATAGATGGACTAGTTGTAGTGCCTCTAGCTAATTTACGACTGTAGCTTTTCATGTAATGGAAAAATATAACTCAAACATTTACAGTTGTAATAATGCCCTAATGGAAAATAGGGAACCCTCTTAAATCTTGTCATGAATCTTTACAAATTTAATAAGGAAACTTCCCTCTTTTCACACAAAAATGAGAAATGGAGCTAGCTAGACTACATGAAGAGGGGTGAGCCTCTTACCTGGTAGTAGATTGGGAACCTTGTTTTAGATTGATGCATTTATTGTTGAATACAATAGTCCTTATGTGAGGAGAATGTTCATGGCTACTTCCTTGGGTAAAGATATGGTATCATCTTTAGTGAATGGTCTTGGTTTCTAGGTACCTAAGGGTGATATTTCTATCAAATCAAAGTTATCTATAGAGAAGACTATTTTTCGGAACTAAAGACTTGGCTATATAGGATAGAATGGTTTACAAACCTTGAAAAATAAAAACCTTAAATTAATGGTTTGGTCAACTATAATATTGAATTTAGTTTCAATAAGCATTTTATTTATGGTAAGAAAAATATCATTTAGTTTTACTTGAATTATCATAATTCATCTGATATTTTGGATCTTATTCATTTTTACGTATTTCATCATCTTGATGTTCCTTGAATCGCTACTTCTACATATTATGTTACATTTATTGATTATTATAGCAAAATGACATGGGTATATTTTCTAAAGAGTAAATATGAAGTTTTCAATCATTTTATGAAATTTAAACCAATGGTAGAGTTATAGATTGAAAATATGGGTAAAAGAATGAAGTTGAGTCCACTTCTCATGGAAGTTTCAGACTTAGCCAAAAACCTCAAAATTGAGAAAAACAAAATGAGATCCCATTATGGATTGAGATCTCGAGCATAAATTCAAAACGGGATCCCATTTCGTAGCATGATCTTGAGCTTGGGATCATGAAACGGGATCTCATTTCATAAAAGTATTTAATTTTTTGAAAAATGTCCTGCAAGCTCATTTTCACCACAAACAAGACCAAAACCAGAATGGGATCCCAAGTTTGAGAGAGCGATTTCCAGCCATCCAATAGTCTAGGTGAGTTATATTTTCCCTTTTTTCTCATTTTCTGGTATTTTCTTATTTGTATGCAAGTTTATTTTGTGTATTTTTGTAAATTAGGTTGTTATATTTGGTTTGAATCTTCCTACAAAACATATAAACCCTACATTAAATTGAAACTAAAAAATTTGCCTTCCACACAAAAAAAATTAACCTAAAATAAATTGAAACAAAAGTATTTGTACCCTTCAAACAAAAATATGAACCCTAAACTAAGATTCAATCACATTTGCAAATTGAAAAACAAGTCTTAGTTACCATTTAATGGTAAACTAACTACCATTTTAGTTTTAGTTATATTTTTCATTTGCATTGCACTATGTTTTAAATATGTATGGAAATATTTCAAAATCAGATAATACCTAATTTCCTTTAGAATACATTCTAGATTTGTCTAAGTTTATTTCATTCCATTATTTAGCACTTATTATTAATTGTTTAATCTAGCCACATATAATTAGAATTTGTAGCACATGGAATTTATATGTACCCATGCACGAACACCTACTTTCTAATATATTAACATGTACATATAGTTTTCTATCGGCGTAATCCTTGAACCTCATTTAGGTGCAAGTGCTAGTATATATTTTTTTTATGATCGAAATCCCTATGAGGTTTCTAGATATGTTGAATTATGAATAAGATATAAATTAGTCAAACCTATAGACTAATTACTTAGTTTCACATTAAACTATAAAATTAGAATACACATTTCCATAATCTTATCATTCCCTACATATACCTAGTCCATATCATTAGGATCACACATTAGATCCAAGATACAAGAATAAAATTTATAGAAACCACGATCTAGGAATATGTTAGCAAGATCGTATTGGTAATGGAGCATCTAATATTCCCTCTTAAAATATGATTGTTCATTGAGGTTATCCTCCTCAAATGGCTTTTGGGGATTAAATTTACCTAAAAATTTACATATAATGTGCATGTGAGATATTTTATTCCATTTTGTTACTACAATATATCCATGTGGTTCAATTAAAATTATAGGAATAAAATGTCAATCAATGGCTAACCAAATTTCATCCTAAATGAGCAACTATAATGCATTTATAAAATTTCTATCCTCTATAGGAATCATATCATTTTAGACTTGAATATTTCTATCTATAATTGAAATTACATAATAAGGAAATATTCATCCTAAATATGCAACAACCAAAAAAATAATACTAGATATAATAATAACTCTGACTAAGAGAAAATGTTCAAAATATAGCTATCATCAAAGAAATAAATGACTTTGACTAAGAGAGAACATTTAAAATATATATATCCTCTTTGAAAAATCCAATTTGATTTGAGAGATTTATGGGCAAAAAAATTGGATTTAGCATGAGGTAAGTAAGAAAGACTAACCTTAATTTATATCTTCCATCATTAAATAATTTAATGTTTAAGGAATTTCTTAGGGAATATCTATAAATTTAATTCTCATCATATAATTTATTTCATAGATATCTTCCATAGTGTGTCTAATCCCTACCACCCAATCTATAAATTTAATTCTCATACTTGTGAGGACCTTGAGAGTTTGGAGGATCTAAATGAGTTTTTAAAATTAATCTATTGTAATATAGATTATTATTTTTAAGCCTCAATAGTTGAAACTAATTGATAAAATGGTATTTCATTGAGAGTAAGAGGATAAATGTGAATGTAATGCCCCGCTAAGGAACCTAGAGGATAATACAACAACCATCATTCATTCTATATCTAATTGCATCAAATGAATAAACACATAAAATTCCATAAATTATATTATCAGATAAATAAGCATCAAGATCCTGCACATAGGATCACAAGTACATAAACAAGTTCCTTTACAAGAGAGTACAACATTACATTCTTTACAATATTGCTATCTAGATTACATTGGAGTACATACATCAAGATAATAGTACACGATTCAATTGATATACAAGATTTTAACATGATCATAAGTATCTATCTTCTGAAGCTAGAGTAAGATTTGAAATCTGCCATACAAGGTACATCCTTCTCGCACATGATCAACAGCAAGGGAAACCAATGGAGAGAAAATCACAACGACCCGACCATGTGGAACCCTAAGGTCTATCCCTCGTGCTAGGAGATAATAATAAGGTCCCACTAAGAAAACAATCAAAAAAGATAGTAGACTAATAGGTGCAAGGACTACACATGGATCCAATACAACACATACTAATATGAACAACACAAGTAACTCAAACATCACTTCCAGAGGCAGCCACACAATGAATGGGAAGAGTACAACTAGGGAATGCTAGACTGCAGTAGGGAGAAGTGTCATCACATAGCTTGTTATGGCTTGTTGGTGTACGAGCACCATAAGACTTATGTATTGTTTTGATGTTCATTTTGTTTGTTGATTCAATAAGGTCCTAAAGACCATTTTCTCATGATGTAATAAAGGCTATAATGCCATGTTTGTAGTGAGCAATCATGCACTCATACATTGTATAGGACGCAGTCTCATAAAACCATAAAAGGCAATCACGTAAAACTTCATATTGTAAGCACTGTTAAGGCATGTCAAGGAGTCTAAGGTGGTGTCAAGGAGCCTAAATGACTTTTTCAAGGCCTAATCACATTGTAGAGGTGTTTCAAGACTCATGAACACCAATGTCTATGCAAACCAACTAAGGATTAGTTGAAGTTTTCAAACTGCCCAAAAATAGTTTAGGAAGTTCAAATGGGTTATGGCTTTCCCCATCGACCAAACTGATCTCAATGGAGTTATAAAGGTATATACAAGTCTATATGACCTTTAACATGTAAAATGTATGGAGGAGAAGAAGTTAAAAGAAATACAAACACCATTCTCTACTATCTTTTTGTTATTTTCTAAATTTTTTTGTGTTTCCTATAGAAACAGTCTATACAATTCTGTAGTATGGCATTGGCATGAGTTCAAGGTTGTTGCAAGGTGAAGTGTGGTAACATACCTCTAATTCAAAGGTGATTTGAGGCTATGAATTTGCATAGAAAGCAACTTGTTTACGTTTTCCTTGAGACTATTTTCTAAAATTTATGTTTTCCTTGAGGAAACTCGCTGCATCAAGCTGTACACAGTGAAGGTATAGGTTTATCTTAGTCCCCTCATGTTTTGTTTGGATATTACATTGAGTTATCTGACATTTGAATGTATTTTGGTGTCTTAATAGTAGCATTGAAGGGAGATATAAGGTTTCTTTAAAAAATAGTCCATTTAAAACCTAACAAGGGTTTTGGTTGAAATCCATGAATTCTCCTCCATTCCACTGATGTAGGACCTCATAGATTAGTGGGATGGATTGCTGTTGTGTCATTTCCATGCATTTCATATAGAGTTTGGGAAGAGAAGGTTATTTTATTTTGTTTATGTGAAGGACCTAACAAAACCATGTGTTAGGTGATGTTTAAAGGCACATTGAGGGAACCATAGATGCATTTTTAGGAATAGCAGAGAGTAGAAGTATAAAACCCACAAAATTATTTGTTTTGGTATGAATTCTAAATGTTCAAACCCTTGGTTGAGTTCTGGGCTTGCATTCCATAGTAGTCTCTTTGTAATTTTGGCCTAATTGGGGCTCTAGGTCATAGAGAGGGGTTATTGGTTGAGGTATTCTGTCCAAAACAACCCATACCCAATTTTGGATATGTGATAGGGGGCCATAATGGGTATCTACTAATTGTCTAAGATTTGTATTTGGAGGTCTGAGTCAAGAGTTATTAGGACTGTTGTCATTTTGTAGGGCTACAAGCAATTTTTGGGGTTTGTGAAGGAAGTACCAATCCTAAGTCTAGTCTACCTTGACTAATGGATGGAATGGGTCCCCTAACATCCCAAACTAACCTTTCCATGATGATCCATGAGTTTCTTTCTAATGTTCCCACTTTTGTGTAAAGACCTTTGATTTTGGGCTTTTGAGTGAAAGAGAACCTTGTCTTTCTTCTCCATCTTCTCCTATCTAATTTGCCTCTACATCATAGTGGTATCAGAGCTATAAAAGGTTCTATTATTGGTGGTATAAGGCCTAGTATATTACAGCAGAGGAGAGTGAAGGAGAGGCTAGCAATATGCCTCCAAAGAGGATTGTTGATGATTATTTTTACACATTCATAACAAAAGTTAAAATTCATAAAATGAACCTAACTATCTTGAAAGATATGAATAAATCAATTAAGATTACTTAATCCCAAGTTTCCATATGGTCAGGTCTTGACCTATTGGATAGTTCAGTAGGTTACTATTAATCTGTAATATGCAAGGGGCCTTACATGATTTAAGGTGATTGCTGACTTATTGGACTTTATTTATGCAGAATGTTACAAATATCCACAAATTATCTATTCCTTTTGCATAAATCCATTACTATATATCAAAGATTTGAATGATTTATGTTAAAACATGCTTTTCCTTTCAAATATGTATAAAGTTTGCCAAATATCAATTCAATTGCTCTTAATTCCTTCAAATGTTAGACAATCTCTTTAAGATTTATGCATTTAGGCTAATTATTTCAGAGTTTGAGAAAAGTTAGAGAACATTCAAATTCAACTTAAACTACTATAGGACCTAAATGTTGTGTTATGCAGATGGTAAGAATTAGAGCAAATTCAATTAAATCAGCGGACTAAATCATTAAATGCAAATGTCCTAAGTATTTTCACAAACAATGCATTCAAGATTGAGAGCTTTAATAAAAATTATTTCAAATATAAAGAAGAGCTAGAAGACACTCAGAAAATAGACACAGACTTCCAAATTCACTTATATTCAAAACATAGTCATAAATGATTTACAATGTAGGAATGACTCTTAGCTTCATTAATCAAATTCACAAAAAAACTTAGAATGCTTTACAGATACAATAAGAAAGCTGGATGTTCCATGCATTCCTTAATGCAGACACAGGTGACCTCTAAACTAAAATACTCTTCCTATTCAAAGCTTCAGAACAAATTACAATTGCTAGCTATTTTCTATAAATCCCTGTGTAAATAATATACATGGATCAAAGTTGCCTTTATAGATTTTTGAACATTCAAATTGCTACGGCTATAACTTTCATCTACGGCTGAGATTTCTCCCTTCTTGATTAATGGTGCATCTTTATCTCATAACCATCTGGCAAAATAACTATTTTGGCATCTTTTTCCTTCATCAAAGGATGTTGTTGGAATCTTTACAAAATAAGATTCCCTTTCTCTTTATTGACTTTTTCCTGCCAAGTTTCTTTATTTGACTTCTTCTCAAAAACTCTTTACCCTACTTGTCTCCTTACTTTTTCAAATATTTCTTGAAATTGCCTATGACACCTTCTATAAAGGTGCGGTCCCCTCTTGGACTCTTTGCCAAAATATACTCCTGCATTACGACTCCTTCCTTCAACTTCTTCTCTCTATCTTCTGAGTCCTCTCTTTTCTTCTTGTATTTCTTTATTTTAACCTTTTCTTCCATTAAAGTATCCATCTCTTGCTTGCTGAGATTTGCATCAGGATTTTCTATGCAGGGTGCAAATATGGCATTGAACTCTGTCAATGCCCTTTCTAAGTTATACACTGGCACTTCCATACATTCATGCTGCAGTAATCTCTCTGTTATCCTCTTATGTATCTTGATCATTTCCTCTATTTTTTCTTTTAAATTCTGTATGACTGCTGCACATTTCCTGAGGTTATCTTCGTCAAACTTGAGCTCTAATATTATTTGTGGCAATTGATTTGCCAATGTGATGGTAAGTACTCCTTCATTAATCAGTTCTTCTGTTCTTCCTTCCACTTCTGTCAACTGTTCAATTTCAGACATGCACTCTTCTTTTCTGTTTTGGCATTTATGTGTAAGCATCATACATTTATTCTTTTCTTCTGCACTTACTCTCGAACTTCTTTCAGCTTGCCTTATTGTTTGTTCCCCTTCTTGCATGAAATCATTAAACTACTCATAAAAAATGTTAGCCTTTAGTCCTTTATTTTTCATGTCTGTTATGTCATCCTTTGATACTATTGCAATGCTATCATGTAATTCTAGAATTGGGGCACTGGGATCAAATATCCCTTTAATAAGTTGTTGAAGTTGGACAATGTGTCCCTTCAAGTAATCCTATTTATCTTTGTCTTTCTTTAGCATCTCTGCTGTCACCTAGTGCATGTCTTCCCATTCACTAATATGTTGTTCTCTTGTGCTATGCCCCAAGTCTAAATTCAATATTTTATACTCTTCCAAGGCTATCTTACCCTTTACCTTTTCCTTTTGTGGTATGGCTAGGTTCAGCATTCAGGATCCATATGGATGTCTCTTTATGGCTGACATTGTCCTAGCTTTTCTCTTTTCTTTTCTTGGAGTACCTCCACCTGACAAACTCTTTATATCAATAGGTACTAGATGTACCTCCTTTTCTTTCTTTCCTACTTCTTTTCCTAACCAGGCAGGAACCTCTTTCATGCCTTCTACAGCTTTATCTTCATCAATCACCTCTTCATGAGGTTTCTCTATTTCACCTTCTCCCTGTTGTTGATATTCATGCTGTTGCTCTTGTTGTTCCTGTTGCTGTTGTTGTTCTTCTTGTGGAGGTTCTTGTTCCATGGGATCTTTTTCTTGCTCTTTTGATCTAACCTCTTCCTCCTCTTCTGTCCCAATATCTTCTCCATCTTTAGCCTCTTTCTCAGGAACTTCTTCTTCTTGATCATCTTCTTGATTTATTTGTTCTTCATTTTGCATATTGGTATCCACTTCTATTTGTTTATCAACCTCCTTGTTTCCTTCTATCTTTTCTGCTTCCTCTGTACTTTCAGGCATCCTAACCTCTCCTTTTGTTTTGCTTATATTTATGTCTGTAGTTGCTCTGTATGTATAGGTGAACCTGCTTTTGTATCATTTTCTTTTACTTTTTCCTCTTGTTCTTGCATATCTTCTGTATTTTTCTCTTCCTCACCCGGCTCTGCATACATATTCAACATATTTAAAGAATCAATACTTGAAGTATTTTCTCTTGTTTCTTCTTCTTTTGAAGTAGGTGTTTCTATAATCATTTCTTTAGGTACATCCTCTTTCTCAGATTCTTCAATTTTATGTGGTTTCTCTTGCACATCCTTAATAATTTCAGGTGGCACCAAAGTACCAAAGGGATCTACTGATCCTGCTTCTTCTTGTACTTTTTCCTCTTCATGTTTCATGCTATGCTCAATTCCTATTTCAGAGTGCTTGTCTCATCTTCATCACTTAGGAAATTGCTTGAATCTTCTTCTATGTCAATAGCCTTTCCTTTATACATTATTTCTTCTTCACTATCACTACTGTCAATGTGTACAGTCTCCACAGATTATTTGGCTTTATATGTTTCTGACTCTTGCAGCTTTTCTCTAGCCAATTCTATTTTTACTTTAATGAATATTTATCCTTGTGTCAAAGGTGTAGAGGTACTGGCTATATTTTTTATCTTTTCACCTACTTCTTGTGCTCCAATCACATCAACTGGTTTAGAAGTTTCCCCTTTTGATAAACTTATGGGAATTGCCCTTTTTATTGGTTGTCATGTTGCTTCCTTTGCAACCTGTGCTTCCTCTACACTTATTTCATGACTCATTGACTTTGCATTGACAAAAGTGTCTGATGCCACTACTATTGTTATCCCCAAAGCATATGGATCCATCAACGTAGTATTTTTATCCTTTTCTACAATTTTGGCCTCAACTATTTTTCTCTTCTTTTTATAAAAACATTGTAGGTCCTCAGTAGGCTCTGCCTTTCTTTTCCTTCCTTGCTTTGGATAGGTGATCTCTTTGCCTTCATCTTTGAGTTCTTCAATTCTATCCCTTAGTCATGTTTTGGAAAATAATATTATTGGTTCAGACACCTCATCCAAAGATGTATTCTAGGGTTTTGACCAATCAGGCTCTATAATAGGAGCCAACCTTGCTACTGCATAGATGTGATGCAACAATCTATCATCATCTTGAACCTCTGGAGGCACATAAATATTCCCTATAGATTTCATCTGCTCAATAGTTAGTCTTTTGTGAGCTCTTTTTCTTACGTCCTTGTCATTCTTACAGTTAGCCCAAAAATCTTCAATATGTATTAGATGTTTATAATTTTTATCTACAAAGTTTTGGATCCTATGGAAAGGATCAAATCTCCTTGTTAAGTCAAACTCTTGAAAACCATAGAATCTTAGTTCTTGATCAGAATACCCTACAACCTCTTCACTATAGCAGGAGTATCTACCAATAGCCGAAGGTAACTTCACATTTCCTCTATTATTGAACTTCTTCTTGTACATCGTGAAAACATTCAAATTCTGTCTTGAAAACTCTAACACAATCAACTTGTCAAAATGATACCTAGGCAGCATAAATATTTTTCCCTCAAATCCTTCAGTTCTAATGTAAGTAAAATGCTCAAACTGTATGAACCAAGAACTGTGCAAACAAATTGTATCCTTTGCCCTTTTTGATATTCTTTTGTCAGGTTCCTCATTTAAAATTCTTTCCAAATAAGTATGAAAAACATCATTAACCAAAGCAAAATTCTTTAAGGCATTATCCTCCTGTAGGACCGAATAGTGTTCATACACTAACTTTTGATCGAGACCATTTCCTAAGATGCTTGTCCTTTCTATTCCATGAATATAGGGCCTAATTTCTATAGCACAAGAATAGAATACATAAGATGACAAATAAAAGGGCTACATCTTCTATTGTCTCTACATGGCTTGCCTCTAGATAGCTGTGCTTATTGCTTTTGCCCAATGAACCTGCCCTTCCTCCTTTTTTCTCGTTCTTATGAACTCAATCACATTGAACATCCATGGTTCACATTTAGTTCCATCTCTCATTCCAACCAACCTATTCAGCATGGTGATCATCAGATAAATCTCTTCTTTAAAGTATATTCTCATCAGGTTTTTTGGTATCTTGGCTACAACCTTGGGTTTATTTTCTGGACTATACCAGTTGTGAAATATTTTACCCTTGCATTTGTTCTCATTGGTTTGGAAGTCCTCATTATATTGGTCAATGTTAGTATCACTCATCTTCTCAGTAATCTCCAATCCAAAAGTCCTTGCAATGCCCTCTGTGGTTAGATCATAAATGAATCTGTCATACAACATGACCTTCCTTGTAGACGGGTCGTATAAAGTCACATAATCTAAACATAAATCTTTAGCCTCCATTGCCAGTGGGAAACCTGTAGCTCTATATAATTTGCTTTCCTAGATACATTTCATATCTTTTGATGCATCTACAACAGTGATTTTCTTTAGCACATCTTCTGCATCATAATTTCTAATATTCGTGTCTGTGCCCATTCCACTTGTTCTAATCAAAGATGGATAACCCCTGTGAATGGGCAATTCCTCTCTTTCTATGTCCTTCCAGGGTTTCCTTTCTTTCTTCACCTCGTCCCCTGTATCTTTCTTCTGTTTAGGGGCTATCCTGTAGAAACATACTTCTTTTAACTTTCATTTCAATTTTTAGTCTAGGGTTTTCACTGTAAATTACTATTTTTACTATTTACCCTAACTTGTTTTTTCCTTTTTCTATTTTAACCACTAAATTCATTAAACTCTACTCAGTTAATTAACCATTAAAATAGTAATTTGCCAAATGCATACATTTCAAACTAAAATTACTGGAATTAACAGCATTTTACCAACTGAAAATAAATGGTGTTTCAGATAAATACTTGTTTTCCGTGACCGTTTACCTGTTGACTTACTTTTACCCCTTTCACCTTTATCCAGCTACTTTAACTTTGTTACTCTGGTTAATTCTACTCATTTACTACAACAATTCTCTTTTTTGCAATTTTTTTACTCTTCACAATATATCTGAAAATGAAATAACATTAAAATTGCCCTAACCCTTGTTAAATTTCCCTTTGTTTGAGTGTTAAATGCGCATTAATTACAGTAATTAATGCATTACAACCTTTAGCTTTCTCCTTTAGTGTTTGAGTTTTTTGAACTTTTTTACCGTTAGTGAAATTTTGTATGCATACCCGTTTTCTTTGTATATTTCATTGTATGTTTCTTTTGTATATTTTCATTGTATCTTTTTGTTGTATTTTCAAACATGTAATCACTTCATGCATACAATTGAACTAGCTAGTGCTTTTTACTCTTTGTTATGTTTTTTCCATACACCTTTGTATCTCTTGTATAAGCGCACATACAAACACCTTATACAATCATGTCTTTACCTTTCTCTCTCTTTTGCGATGTCCTTGACCTTTTGTATATCGGGATTGTATATTATACAAATGCCCAAATATACAAAGCATTTTCTGTTATTTAATTTCTTTGACATCTGGGCCCTGTATATTAGCATGTATATCGAATATACATTGTAAACATACAAAACTAATATACAACTGGTGGGTCCGCTTTACCTTTCAAATTGCTTCTCTGCGATGTATATAACCCTCTTATCACTTTCAGACTTCAACCACTATAAATCATATTACATTTATCTTCGCATCTGCAATGCATATAAAACCTTATATATCTTACTTTGTACAATCCTAAACATACAAAGGCAAAAACATACAAGAGTTTAACGCTATTCCATAATATCTTCGGTTTCAGTTTGTATAAAGTGCAACATATATCACGTTGTATATAAGAAATATACAAACGGAAATATACATCAACTTTGTTGTCTTTGATAACTTTTCAGTTCCGTGCTTTGTATAAATCGATGCATCACAAAATACACTTTAAGTCCAAATGCATCATTTATACTATATTTCAATTTACTTTCAATTCCACGTTGTATATATCACACTGCATGTTCCCCGACATCTTACATACAAACACAAAACATACAACCATTATGCCTTATTTCACAATCTTTTCGATTCCTTTTTGTATATAAACCACAATGTCTATAACCGAACATACATATACAAAGTGCAAAATATACAACGATTATATCACTTTTAATAGCTTTTCAGTTCTGCGCTATGTATAACTTGTTGTATATTTACCTTGTACATTTTCCATTTGCCAAATATACAAACCAAAATATACATAGTGGAACTCAATCATTTATTCATCTCAACCTTAACCTTCTTCAGGTCTGACTTGTATCTGAAAATAAAGCATTAACACAAAATGCATACAAGTATAGCATTATATAAAACCCGATTACCTTCCTTTTGTGACTAACACAAAGACCCGATATACAAACGCATTTGTATATGAAATGACTTTGTATATACAAAGAACTTTGTATATACAACACACAAACCCTCTAATTGTGCATTTACCCAAAACACTTATAACTTGCAAAATATGGCAAATTTTTAAATGATTCAAAAAGCAACCCCTATTCATTTTTAACAAGGAATCCATCCATACTATGCATTGGTACTCAATGTTATATTTTCTCTATTTTCACCAAGATTTGTACTTGCATTTACCTTTTTGCCTTTGCCACTGGGCAAACCCACACACACAGAAGAGACAAAAGCCAACCATAGCAGGGGTCCTCATTTTGCTAAGAAGCAAAAAGGGGCATGTTGTGAGCATCACAACAAGTAGCAACTAAACAAAATAATTAAATTCAAACCATTAAATAAAATTAAATGAAATAAATTCATATTTTCTAACTATCTTTTCATGTAAATCATTATCCAACTTAAGACCTAAAGTATTCAATAAGGTGCACGAATTTTCCTTTTCAGTTTAAGTGGGTGCACGTGATTAATTGTCCTCATCATGAAAATTAGTTGAACAAACTAGTGACTGACATTAGACTACCTAGTTGATGTCATTCCCTTATAGCGAACCGGATAGAGCCTTACTACCAGTAGGCGTCCATAGCCCCGGCGAGGTTATCATTACAATTCTCCTAAGTAGAGCCCCACTGCCAGCAAGCGTCTATAGCCCTGGTAGAGTTATTTAGATGACTTAACCTAGATTTTAGTAAAATCCATTTTATTTATTTATTTATTTTTTATATTTTGTACTTGACAGCTATTTCATAAGATATTTCAATTGTAACTTCATGATGCAAGGAGTAGTTCACTTGCTAAATTAAGCTGAGAATTGTAATGGTGGCAAGGGTGACCTCTGATTTTTCACCTAATATCTACACTGGTAGGTTCAACCAACCCAAGGATTTTAGGTGTGTCATTGTGAGAAACTTCCTTGAATACTCTACCCATAGTTATTGAATACAAAATTTCACAAGTTAACTAACTTTCTACAGTCATGACAGTCACAACAAATTATGCATAAACTTCAAACAATTATCCTGAATGTTCTAAATTTTCTACTATTTTCAATGGTTGTTAATCTGCTCCTGTATACTCTACAACAAAACAAAGATCTCTGCTAAAATAAAACAATGAAGCAACCAAAACAAAACAAACTATACAAACAACAACAAAAAGAATACCAAAACAATAGAAAATGACAAAAAAAAAAAAAAACCAGCAAAACAAAAACAAACAAAACAAAACTATATAGTATTCACATTATGATACAGAACAAACCAACCAACCTCACCTTAAGCCTAAAAGTAATGTTTCAAGTGTTGGCCACTAACTGGTAATGGTACATCTTCTCCAGTCAAGGTCTTAAGCCTGAAAGTGTTATCTCCTATTATTTCCAACACTTGTAATGGACCTAACCACAACTTGTCAAATTTTCCATGATTACCTTTTTTCTCATGTGCTTTATCCCAGCACAGTACTAAGTCTAATATTCTGAATGTTTTAACTCTTTCCCTTTTGTCAAACCATCTCTTAACCACTGCTTGATGTTTAGCAAATTTTTCCATGGCTTGATCTCTTTTCTCATCTAATTCCAATAGTTGGATTATTCTGGCTTCTCTGTGATCATCAAAGCCTGGATATTCTTTAGGAAACTTCCAGATAGGTATTCTTAAATTCACTGGAAGTATGGGGTGAGTCCTGGATAAACTAAATGGTAAGGTGCATTGCCCAAAGCTGATTTAACCCTAGTCCTATCTACCCATAGCGCATATTTTAACAATGTATTCCATTCTCTTGGGTTCTTTTCAATTAGCTTTTTAATTATGTCTAGAAAAATTTTATTTGTAGATTCATCTAAGCCATTCCCCTAAGCATAATAATTTGAAGAAAACTTTAAAATAATTCCATGTTCAAATGCCCATTTGGAAAATTTTAAAGAAGAAAATGCAGGGCCATTGTCACATACCAGTGAATAAGGAGTTCCAAACCTGGTTATGATATTTTCTTCAAGAAATTTGATGACTACCTTAGTAGTAGAAAATTTACAGCAAGTGGCTTCAGTCCACCTTGTACAGTAATCAGTCACTGTCAGTATAAATTTATGTCTTGCAGATGATGGAGGGTTAATGACTCTAATGAAGTCTAAGCCCCAATGTGCAAATGGTCTAGATTCAATAACCGACTGTAATGGATTAGCATGGTTTCTTCCCTTGTCTGCTATAATCTAACAAATGTGGCAATTTCTAATGTGACTCTCTGTATCTTTAAACCTAGTAGGCCAGTAATATCCCGCTCTCAATATCTTATGCATTGTAGCCAAATGGGAACCATGAGTAGTTCCATACTTATCATTCAGGTCTAGCAATACCTTGTCTGCTTCATCTCTATTTAGACATCTTAAATAAATTCCTTCATGGTTCTTCTTGAATAGAATACCTCCTTGTACCATGTATTTTTGTGCTTTGATCTTTAAAACTCTTCTTTGTGCAGATTTCATCTTGCTTGGGTATTTTCATGATATCAAAAAAGTGTTCAAATTGTCATACCACCCTAATACATCTTTAGTGTTCAACACATATTGTTGTTTTACCAAATTTGGGTCTGTATTAGCTATGGTTTGTACTAAATCTTGTCCTCTGACCAGCTTCATTGGAATGATTTCCATATCAAACTCCTAGAGAGTTGTGATCCACTTAGCTCTTTTCTCCCCAGTTTCATTCTGCATCAGTAGTATCTTTACTGCAGCATCTAGCACTATAGCTTTAACCTGACTGTGCAAGATATAATGTCTAAACTTCTTTACTGCTCTTACTAGTGGAAATGTCTACCTTTCTATATCAAGGTATTTTAGCTATGCATCTTTCAGAGGTGCACTCATTAAAGCAATGTGCTTCTCTTCATCATTGTCTCCTTTCTGTGTCAGAGCAGCTGCAAGGGAATGTGAGGATGCAAAAGAATAAATATACAATGGCTTCATGTAATCTAGGCTTGCCAACATAGGAGCCTCAGAAATAGATTCTTTGATGTCTTCAAACACAACTTTTGCTACTGGTGTCCATTCTATCACTACATCATTTTTCAACATGGTGTTTAGTGGTTGTATAATTTTTACAAACCCTGTAATGAACTTCTTGACAAAATTAATTTTAGCAAAAAATGATTTTAATTCTTTCCTAGTGTTTGGTAATTGTAATTTCTTTATTCCCTCTATTCTATCAGGGTCAATTGATATACCATTCTTGAAAATGACGTGCCCTAATAGTTTTCCTTCTGTTACGCCAAATACACATTTCTTAGGGTTGAGAGAAATTCTGTACCTCTCACATCTTTTGAGGACTCTCCTCAGATCCTCAGTATGAGTGGACACATCCTTAGAATAAATAGTTAAATCATCCATATGAATTACAATGCATTTACCTGATAACCCATGGAATGCAATATCCATGGCTCTCTAAAAAGTGGCACCTACATTGATTAAACCAAACGGCATTCTTCTATATGCATAATTACCCCATTTACATGTAAAAGTTGTTTTCAACCTATCTTCTTCATCAACTAAGACCTGGTTATACCCTGAAAATCCATCTAGAAAAGACATCATCTTGGCTCCATTCACTGCTTGCAACACTTCATCTAAGGGAGGCAGAGGATAATTATCTTTCTCAGATGCTTTGCTTAAATTTCTAAAATCTACACATAACCTGATGTCTCCACTTTTCTTTCTAACAGGCACTAAATTAGCTACCCAGGTTGAATGTCTGATAGGAAAAATTATTCTAGCAGACAACAGCTTTTTCACTTCCTCAAATATCAAGGGTTCTAAAATGGCATTTACAGGCCTTTGCTTTTGGCTGAATGGTTTAATATCTAGTTTTAAAGGAGTCACATGAGTAATGATAGATGTATCATATGTCTTTAAATCCTCATATGTCCATGCTATGACATGCTTATAGTCTTTCAGAATGTCAATAAATTCTTTTCTAATTTTCTCAGAATAGGCCTTTCCAATTTGTACATTCCGAGGATTCTGCTTTGTTCCTAAATTATATGGCTCACACTTACCTCGCTTAGTCTTAGGTAAGTCCTTTTGTTTCACTACACCATCAAAATCAAAGATTTGTTCTAACTCAATCACTCCTTTAGGCAAGAAATTGCTCTTTAAGTTGATAATATCTTCTTCATCCCAAGACACGTCAAGCCTCTCTTGTTCATCAATAATTTGAGCCTCAAATACTTCATTGCAAGTTAGAAAATCTACAATTTTTTGATCCCCTTCGAATACCTAAAAATGAGTTACATTATCGGGTACACTAGGCACATTCACTAATTCTACAGCAAATCTTTTCAATCCTGACAATGTTAGGGGTTCTAAAGTGCTAGCAGCGACAGCTAAGGCATCTGGTCTATGGTTTATCTCTATAGGGATATGCTCTATATTGAAAGCATCAAATGACTCTATCAAATACCATACTCTGTGTCTGTAACAAACCATCTTTTTTATAATTGCATTGATACAATTTTCTCACATGTCTGACTACTAGCTCAGAATCTGAAAATACTCTGATCATTTTTACCTTTTTCTTTATAGCCATGACCAGTCCATAAATTAGAGCGTCATACCATGTAACATTGTTAGTACAAGCAAACTGTAACCTATAAGATGCTAAATATGATTTGCCATGAGGATCTATGAGTTATACCCCAGCACCTGTATCTTGTTTTTATTTGGAACCATCACATTTTAATGTCCACATGCCATCCCTATTCTTTTGACCTTTTACCTTGGCATGTTTGACCTTTTCTATCACTTGTTCAGTGCCCTCTTGTTTGTTCATGGGCAATTCATCTTGACTTACTTGTACATTCACCTTTTCAGTCTGCAAATTAGAATGACAAACACTTTTGTCATTTGTCTCTTTTTCCACTTCTAGAATTAACCCTTCCATGTTATCCTAAAAGTATTTCTTTGGTTGAGTAAGAATAACACTTCTTTCCTACGATTCCGTCTCTTTTGTGCATTTTATATATTCATATTCAATAATGTCCCTGCACATTCCACAACTTTCCTCAGAGTGTGATGTGTTGTGAACTCTGCACATGCTTTTGTATAACTTACACTGAACATGAACCTTTTGTTCAATGCACCTTATTATCTCCTGTCTGATGACATTACTAAAATTATTCAATGCATTATTTTCTTCATCAGAAGAATTCCCATCAGATTCAATAAATAATGTTGTATCCTTGCTGACAGGTTTTTTTTTTTTTAAATTCAGCATTAAGATTTCTTCAATCTGTACTCCTTTGTTAGTAACCCTGTAAACACCAGGTTCAACAGAAGCATACAATATTTCATTTGTCCTATTGTACTTTGTGATCATATGTTTCATCCTAGGTTCAGCCTCTATTCTGATCTGATTTGGCACACCCCTCCAAGGTAACCACATATGAGAGAAATCGGTCGCCATATATCCATTTAAAGTCTTAGACCAGTCTCTACTTAATAGCATCCAATAATTTACAGGTGTATCCACTACTTGGATGTCAATGAACTAACTTACCCTGGGGTCTAAAGCTAACTACAACTGAACATGCATTAATTCTCCAATCACATTAACTTCAGTTTTGTCTAACTGTGTAACAACTTTGGCAGATTTGGCAGGGGTCAACCGTAAAGTTTTACATATCCCTAATGGCATTACATTGGCTGAGGCACCTAAATCTACCATACAATTGTGTATATTCTTTCCACATAGTCTAATGGTTAACAAGAAAGGAGGAGCATCCTTCTTATCTGCATACATTACAACATTGGTGTTGGATGGCTGCTCATCTTTCTTACTTTTTTCTTTGACCTGTGTATACCTATTAGGAATATTTATCTCAGTAGAAACTTCACTTGTCATAGATGTATCCAAGGATTTAATAAAATCATTTCTAACCCCTAGAGTTTTCAACAATTCACACAAAGGAATGCTGACCTTAATTTTCTTAATCTCCTCTGAGAGATAACTCATTAATCTCATTGTCTCTACAGTCTTTGTTTTATTTTCTTGGACCTTTTGTGTTACTATTCCATTTCCTACATTATGATTGGCTTTCAGTATAGAAGGATTGTTTCTAGCATTGTGGTCTAGGTGCGTATTGTAATTGTTAGGAGGAATGGAAGTGGTGAAAGGACTTCCTAGCCTAGGATTATTTCTCAAGTTGTAAGTATGATTCTTATTCGACTGTTGGAAGGCTTACACCTCCTCTGGCTCATACAACACCTCATTTTCAGTTTCAAATGGAAACTGAAAAGCATTTAGTACCAAGGTTGTTTCAGGATATAGATTTTCACAAAAATATGGATCATCCTCTAACAATTGGTCTTCTACCACTTCTCTAAAGGTAAAAGTTTCTAAAACTAGAGCAGTGTCATAACCTAAGGGTACTATCTCATTACCTTGAGGAATTAAAAACTCAGAAGTAGGATCTTGCACATCCACATTAAAAATACTTGCTGCTAAATGAAACTGAGGATAGTCTAATTTAGTATGGGCACTAGTGTTATGGATCCTACACCAATTTTTCAATGCTACATTGGCCATTTAGACCCTAGCCATTTGCTTTGTATCCTGATTGTCTACATTCTCAAATGGAGAAGCCAAGGTGGTATTATTTGGCCTTGTATTCCAAGTTTTAGTTGGCCTAGGTTGATTTTGATTCTTGTTATTGTTGTTCCAAGCTTTGTTATCTATAGCTGGTCCCCTATTTTGGACCTGTTGTTATGGTTCTGATTTTGACTGTGATTTTGACCCTGATTAGAACCCTGACCTTGGTTATAACCCTAATTTTGGTTGTGGTTGGGGTTGTAATTTTGGTTTTGGCTCTGGTTATAGTTCTGATTATAACCCTGGTTGTTCCTACCATAGAAATTCTCATTTCTCAACTGTGTCATCTCAATGGTCAATCTTCTCAGATGTCCAGTGATTTCCTTAATTTCTTCCCTTTCCTCTTGTGCCTTTGCAACAAAAGTATCTTGAGGGGGCTGGAAGAAGGATTGGCCATTATTCTAAGTAAGATTGGCAGCATTACCAGTGTAAGGTACTATAGCCTGAATTGGAACAGGATTATACACAGGCATGTATGTAGGGACTAGATTTAGCAAGGGAGTTTTCTGTTTAGTAACTCCATTCCAAGGTTGTGCCTGAGTTTGTATTCCATGATTTCCTCCATTGAGGAATGGATTATACGTTGTCTATCTCATTTCTTGGCTTATAGAGGCTGCCTCTTTATAAGCCTTAGATACTGTATCTATGTTAGGCTTTCCCTTGAGAAACATGGCCGTTAATGGATCTAAAGCAACATAATACATAGCTAACAATGTATCTGGAACTACTATGTATGGTGCTACCAACCTAGAATATCCTTTTGAAATCTATCATTAAAGTTATCAATTAGTTCCCCTTCACATCTTTTGATTGTAGCCAATTTATAATATAAGATAGAAGGATCTACCGGTCCTCTAAATCTAGACAGAAATACTTCTTCCATAAGTGTCCAAGAAGAAACGTAGCCACTAAGTAAATTCACATACCAGTTGGATGCTTGTTCATTGAAGGTGTAAGGAAATAGTCTACACACAACATCTTCATGTTCCAACCTGGCTCTAAAGCATGCCTCTTTAAATATCCTGATATGATTGTCTAGATCTTGATGCAACTGGTATTTAGGACATATTTTCTCAGGGTTCTTTGGCATCTCATAATAATCCACAAAGTATATGGGAGAGTTGACATTGAAATAAGCCATTGTAGGTATCTATGCCTGACCTAGACCTGTAGTAATACCTAGATTTCTTGGTGGACTTGGATTTCTGGGAGGACTGGGACCTCTAGGAGGACTAAGACCTCTCGGAGGACCTGAACCAAGATTTAAGAATCTATATGAAGAAATATCAGGACTCACAATATTATGGATGTTAAAAGGTGATCTCAGAGTCATTCCAGATGAACTTCCTGTATGTGTTATTTTAGGATTCCACACTAAAGGACTTTTACTTTGTCTCCTATCCAGTAATTCCATAAATATGTCCTCTGAATTAGATCTAGACGTAGTCACTCTATGGTTATGAGCCAGCTTTACTCAAATTGAACCCTAACTCAAATCAAGCCCTCCTTCTGGCACCGAAAACTGTTGATGATTATTTTTACACATTCATAACAAAAGTTAAAATTCATAAAATGAAGCTGACCATATGGAAACTTGGGATTAAGTAATCTTAATTGATTTCTTCATATCTTTCAAGATAGTTAGGTTCATTTTATGAATTTTAACTTTTTTTATGAATGTGTAAAAACAATCATCAACAGTTTTTAGAAATATACAAACTGAAATATACATCAACTTTATTGTCTTTGATAACTTTTTAGTTCTGTGCTTTGTATAAATCAATGCATCGCAAAATATACTTTAAGTCCAAATGCATCATTTATACTATATTTCGATTTACTTTCAATTCTGTGTTGTATATATCACACTTCATGTTCCCCGACATCTTACATACAAACACGAAACATACAACCATTATGCCTTATTTCACAATATTTTCAATTTTGCTTTGTATATAAACCACAATGTATATAACCAAACATACATATACAAAGTGCAAAATATACAACGATTATATCACTTTAATACCTTTTCAGTTCTGTGCTATGTATAACTCGTTGTATATTTACCTTTGACATTTTCCATTTGCCGAATATACAAACCAAAATATACATAGCGGAACTCAATCATTTATTCATCTCAACCTTAACCTTCTTCGGGTCTGACTTGTATCTGAAAATAAAGCATTAACACAAAATGCATACAAGTATAACATTATATAAAACCTGATTACCTTCCTTTTGTGAGTAACACAAAGACCTGATATACAAACGCATTTGTATATGAACTTACTTTGTATATTCAAAGAACTTTGTATATACAACACACAAACCCTCTAATTGTACATTTATCCAAAACGCTTATAACTTGCAAAATATGGCAATTTTTTAAATGATTCAGAAAGTAACCCTTGTTCATTTTTAGCAAGGAATCCATCCATACTATGCACTGGTACTCAATGTTATTTTTTCTCTATTTTCACCGAGGTTTGTACTTGCATTTACCTTTTTGCCTTTACCACCAAGCAAACCCACACACAGAGAAGCAACAAAAGCCAGCCACAACAAGGGTCCTCATTTTGCTAAGAAGAAAAAAGGGACATGTAGTGAGCATTACAACAAGGATGACCACCAAAGTGGTCAAGAAGTTCAAGGAGATCGAAGAGAAGATCAAAAGTGGAGTCAAGTAATCACTCCAAGTAGAGTTGAAGGCATTGAGGATAGGGAAGAGGATAGATGAAGGTTCAGATGTAGATGAAGAGAAAGAGGAAGAACAAGAAGAGGTAGAGGTACCAGCTAATCAAAAGCATTTCCTTGAAGCCATCAAGGCAATTGGCAAGGATTCTTAGAGGCTCGGATGGAGATTCCCATGTTTAATGGGGAGATGAATACTGATGAAGTTATGGAGTGGATCGAGGCTCTAAAAAACTACTTTGAATACAAAGAAGTTCCTGAAAATAAGAGGGTTAAGTTTGCAAAAACTAAAGTCAAAGGTGTTGCCCTTACATGGTGGAATTACACCAAAGGTGAGAGGGTAAAGAATGGGAAGAGTATGATCTCTTCATGGACCAGAATGTTGGAGAGGATCAAGTCCCAATTCCTTCCATCAGACTATGAGGTGAAGATCTAGAAGAGGATACAAAATCTCAAGCAAAGAGATTTGGATGTGGCTACTTACACCGAGGAGTTTCACAAATACACTCTTCGTTGTGGGTACACGAAAGATGAAAAAGCTAAAGTGGCAATGTATCTAAATGGTTTGAGGTTTAATATTCAAGATGAGATAAGTTTATTAACCCCTGAAACCATGGAGAAATGCTTTCACATGGCATTAAGGGCTGAAGAGAAGTTGAAGAGAAAAGGTGAGCAGCAAAATAGAGGAAGAGGTGGCAGAAATTTCAGAGGTAGGGGTAGTTTCGGGGGCAGAAATTAGTCCCAAAGAAGCCAAGGGGTATCTAGTTCCCAAGAGCAAAGTGGAGAATCTAGTTCTAGAGGAGGCTTTAGAGGAAGAAGGCCTAATGGAAGAGGTAGATTTGGTGGACAATGGAGAGGTCCTAATGTCTTCACAAGAAGGTGCTACAATTGCAACCAAGTGGGACATCCAGCCTTCAAATGTCCTAAAAAGTAAGCCTCAAGCTCTCATGGAGGAGAGAGAAGGATCCAACTAATCCAAGAGGAAGATTACAAAAGTGTCAACTCTCCAATTGGAAGTGCAGCCCCAGTCCATGAAGGAGAAAGTTTGATGATGAAAAGAACCATGTTGAAGGTGTCTCAAACACAAGAACCCCCTCAAATGAAGACATTGTTCTGGACAACATGCAAGGCCTATGGTAAGATTTGCAAGGTAATTGTTGATTCAGGATCAACTAAAAATTTGGTTTCCATTAAAATGGTAGACATGTTGAAATTGAAAAGACTTCCTCACATTAGTCCTTATAAAGTATCATGGTTGAATAAAGGATGAAAAGTTTTGGTAGATGAACAATCATGGGTTGAATTTGAAATAGGAGAGTATAAGGACAAAATTTTGTGTGATATAATTCCCATGGATGCTTGTCATTTTCTGTTAGGACACCAACATCAATATGATGGTCAATCACAACATGATGGTAAAACTAATTCTTTCATCATAACTAAAAATGGCAGAAAGTATAGAATGGATCCATTGCCTGATGAACATGTAGAAAAGAATGTTGGTTTAAGTGTCATGATTGTGAATTGTAAAGAGTTTCTAGATGCCCTTAGGGAGGAAGGACCCAAAGGGTATGCTCTGATTTTGAAGCCTAAAAATAGTCCTACTTTGCATGATCCTAGTAAGGAAGAAGTTCCTAATGAGGTTCAACAATTGCTAAAGAAATATAAGAGGATTATGGTAGAAGAAATGCCTAATGAGTTGCCACCTATTAGGGACATAAGCCATCAAATTGACTTCATACCAGGATCTCCTTTGCCAAACAAAGTAGCCTACAAGATGACACCTTCACAAAATGAAGAGATTGCCAAGCAAGTGCAAGAATTGTTGGATAGGGGATTGGTGAGAAAGAGTCTTAGCCCAATCCTGTCCCAATAGTCCTGTTGGTGATTCTTTTGATGTAATCATAACAATTAGCTAAAATTCACATAAAATGAACCAAAACTGACTTGAAAGATATGAAGGAGTTGGTTAAGATTCCTTTAATCCCAAGTTTAATATGGTCAGGTCTTGACCTGTTGGGCAAATTCAGTTGGTTGATGTGAAGCTGTAAAGTTCAAGGGGCCTTACATAATTTAGGGTCTCTTATTGGTTAACTGGACTCAAACTATGCAAAAAATAATAGATATCAGTATGTGTTTCATTCCTTTTTACATAGACTTGTTACTCTGCTGTAAAACTTTAAAAGGGTCTTCTTGAATTATTGTAGCTTTCTCCTCTTAAATATTTATGAAAACTATCTACTTTTAGCTCTGTTATCCTTGCTTTTCAGGTATGAGATAATTTCCTTCAGATTTCTACATTTTAAGCTAAGTATTTTCAGATGTGTTGGGAAAAGTTAGAAAGATCTAATCTATACTTCATTCACTCTATTCGAAGGATCTAATTGTTCTATTATACACCTTATAAATAATGTAGCAATTTGATCAAATCCACAGATTAAAACCTTAAATGTAAATTCTAAGCATTTTCACAAACATACACTTAAGATTGCAAGCTCTAAGAGAAAATGTTTCAAACATAATGAAGAGCAAGAAAACACTCAGAAGATAGATGTAGAATTCTAGATTCAATTGTATTGGAAATAGATAGACATATAAGATTTACAATGTCTAAATGACTCTTAGCTTCAATGATCAAACTATAGAAAAACATACAAGCTTTATAGATACAGTAAGGAAGCTAGATGTTCCACTCATTCCTTATTGCAGACACAAATGACCTCCTTCTTCTACTTTTAAACTAAGAGGTCTCTCTATTCTAAATGCTAAGATAAATTACCACTACTAACTATTCTCTAAAATTTCTTATGTAGCCCATGTGTAAAGTTTTACAATGTAAAGAGGCTCAATATATAGACTTGACTATCCTTAATACAGTTCAAAAAACCCTAATTTAAACCTTGGTTATAGTCATAAATGCTAGAGAAAACAAATCCCCAAAAATATCTCTGATTATACACCAAATCTGGGCAAAATATGCCCTTCTGGAAACCCTTAGCAGTTCAAAAATAACTTCTGTCGTCTGCTGCAATAATGTCCTTAGCTGCATTTTGTCTTTATCATTGGAAGACCTTTGACTTTCTTGCCCTTCATCTCTATCTTCCTCTACTCCTGAGATATGATTTCCTTCTCCGTGATGTCACCGTCATTAAGTTTCAGCTCCTTCCTCAACTGCAAACCTACAAAATAGATAAAACGGATCAAAAAACTCATTAAGTTGCCTTGCTAATTAGTTACCTAGTCAGAATGTTAGGTGGGCATAACTACAATGAATTTCGGTGCCCCCAAATCTCTACTTTGCCATTGCACTGTGCATACCTCCATCGGTGTAACCTTCCAAATTGGGTGGGCTCAAAAATTTCCCACCGACCGCCTCACTCTAGCCGATGTCTTTTCTTTGTTATCGGCATTCGTTTCCTCTCTCATCAGCGTGATGCAACACCATCGGCGCATGCTTATGTTTCATTCCGATTGCCCATGTTTGGCCAACGTAATCTTTATTTGATGTGTATTTCTCTTTTATCAGCATGAATTTCTTCCATTGGAGTGAGTCCAAAATCTCTTATCGATCACACCCCTTACGCCTATATCAGGTTCTAAATTAGTGAAAATCGTGCCCGAAAATGCATATACAGCATTCAAAACTCAGGTCAACCATCGCTGACCAAAAAATATGCATTTGGGCCTCAAAATGCCTTCAAAATTCCTATCGCTTCACCTTCCTACTCATTTTCCTTGTTTAAATCCTTGTATTTTCGATATACAAGCTGGACGTGATACAAGCATTAAATTGGATTTCAATTTTCATTTGGGTTCAGGCTTGTATATCGCTCTACATATCGGTTTGTCTATTACAATATACAAACACCAAAATATACAAGTATTTAACCTTATTTCTTAACTTTTGAAATCCGTGGCTTGTATATTTCGAATGTATATGAATTATATACAAGCTGGACGTGATACATCAATTTAACTCCTCTTAACCTTCCTTCACGTCCGCACGATGTATAAGTGCATTTGTATCTTTTAGATATTTCAAGTTGGACGTGATACAAACACTTAACTGCACTTTACTTTCCTCTTGATTCTGCATTGCATATTTTGAAATGTATGTACATGTTGTATGTCTTGCTTTTGTATATTCTGAAACATACAAGTATTTAAGTCCGTTTAATAAACTTTCGGGTCCATGTTGTATATGGACGTTGTATGTTCCACATATATGTATAAATATACAAGTCCGAAATGTGCAATGAATTAAACTTGTTTCATAATATTTGAATTCTACGCCATGTATGTAGTGCCTTGTATATTTCCTTGTATGTTGCGACCTGCCAAACATACAAACGTTAGGTACAAAATGGAATTCAAATCTTAATTTATCTCAACCTAAAAGTACCTCGAGTCCACCTTGTATATATGAATATATCATTTAGCAAATGCATACAAGGCAAAGAATGCACATTCGACCTTGCATATGAACCCAACTGCGAAAAGTGACTAAGTATAAAAATGACCTTGCATATACAAATGACTTTCTATATGCAAAGCCATATACAAACCAGAATGTACATTTTAGTAAAATGATC
Organism: Cunninghamia lanceolata; assembly: GCA_027924645.1. Classification (NCBI taxonomy): domain Eukaryota; kingdom Viridiplantae; phylum Streptophyta; class Pinopsida; order Cupressales; family Cupressaceae; genus Cunninghamia; species Cunninghamia lanceolata. The sequence continues at coordinate 18,305,719 of BSBN01000888.1, forward strand.
ATAACTTGCAAAATATGGCAAATTTTAAGATGGTTCAAAAAGCAACCCTAGCTTATTTTTCACAAGGAATCCAACCATATCATGCACTAGTACTGAAAATAGATTTTTTCTCTATTTTTAACAAAGTTTGTAATTTTAACTCTCTTTTCCCTTTACCACCAAACAACACAACACACACAAAAGCAAAAGCGATAGCCACAACAGGGGTCCTTATTTTGCTAAGGAGTAAAATGGGGCGTGTTGTGAACATCACAACAACTAGCAACCAAACAAAACAATTAAATTCAAAGTTTTTCAAGAAAACTAAATGAAATAAATCTATAACTTCCAACTATGTTTCTTACAAATTATTATTCAACTTGAGACATAGGGCATTCAACAAGGATGCATGAATTTTCATTTTTAGTTTAAGTGTGTGCATGTGATTAATTATCCTCATCTTGAAGATCAGTTGAACAAACTAGTGACTAACATTACCCTACGTAGGTGAGAATATTCCCTCATAGCTGACCAAATAGAGCCTTGCTGCCAGCAAGCGTCCATAGCCTCGCAAGGTTATCGTTACAATTATCCTAAGTAGAGCCCCACTACCAATGAGCATCTATAGCCCCAGTAGACTTACTTAGATGGCTTAATCTAGATTTTTAGTAAAATCCATTTTATTTATTTATTTACATTTTTATATTTTCTGATTTTGAAAAGATGTTTCATAAGATATTGCAATTATAACTTCATGGTGCAAGGAATGAACACTTGCTAAAATTAAGCTGAGAATTGTAATGGTAGCAAGGGTTACCTCTGATTTTTCACCTAATATCTACACTGGTAGGCTAAAAAAACCCAAGGATTTTAGGTGTGTCAACGTGAGAACTTCCTTGAATTCTCAATCACTATTATTGAATATGAAATTTCAGAAGCTAAATAATTCTCTACATTCATGACATTCACAACAAGTTATGTATAAATTGTAAATGGTCAACTTGAATATTCTGGATTTTATATTATTTTCAATGGTTGTTAGCTTACTCCTTCATACTCTAAAGGAAAACAAAGATCCCTGCTGAGGAGACAACAAACAACAAGCAAACAAAACTGTACAAACAACAAAATAGAAAGAAAACAACAAAAAGAAAACTGTACACTACTTACATTATATTACGCAGAAATGGACTACCCCTCTACCTCAAGCCTGGAAGTAGTGTTTCAAATGTTGGCCATTAACTGGTAATGGTACATCTTCTCCAGTCAAGGTCTTGAGTCTAAATGTATTGTCTCCTATTATTTTTTAGACTTGCAATAGGCCTAACCATAATTTGTCAAATTTTCCATGACTCCCCTTCTTTTCATGTGGTTTATCCCAGCATAGCACTAAGTTTGATATCCTAAATGTTTTGACTCCTGCTCTCTTATCAAACCACCTCTTAACTACTGCTTGGTGCTTGGCAAACTTCTCGATGGATTGACTTCTTTTCTTGTCTAGTTGTAGCATTTATACTACCATGGCTTCTCTATGATTATCAAAGCCTAAATACTCATTGGGAAACTTCTAGATTGGTATTCTCAGATTTACTGGAAGTATGGGATCAGTCCCATAGACTAAATGGTAAGGTGCACTGCCTAAGGCTATTTTAAATTTGGTGCTATCTACCCACAATGCATATTTTAACAAGGTATTCCACTCTCTAGGACTCTTTGCAATCAACTTCTTGATCATATCCAATAAAACCTTGTTCGTAGACTCAACTAATCCATTACCTTGAGGGTAATAATTTGAAGAAAACTTTAAAACAATCCCATATTCAAATGCCCATTTAGAAAACTTTAAAGAAGATAAAGCAGGACCGTTATCACATACCAATGAATAGGGAGTTCCAAACCTGGTGATGATGTTTTCTTCAAGAAACTTGATAACTTCTTCGATTGTGGAGAATTTATAGCATGTGGCCTCAGTCCACCTTGTACAATAGTTGGTCACCGTCAGTATGAACTTGTGTGCTGTAGAAGATGGAGGATTAATGACTCAGATGAAATCCAGGCCCCATTGTGCAAATGGTCTTGTTTCAATCATAGGCTATAATGGATTGGCCTGATTTCTTCCCTTATCTGCTGCAATCTGATAGGTGTGGCAACTCTTAATGTGACTCTCAGTATATTTGAACATCGTGGGCCAGTAATAGCCTGCCCTAAATATTTTGTGTTGTAGCTAGATGGGAACCATGGCTGGTTCCATACTTGTCATGTAGTTCTGTCAACACTTTATCCGCTTCAGTTCTATTTAGACATCTCAAATAAATTCCATCATGGTTTTTCCTGAATAGAAGACCTCCTTGCACCATATATTTATGTGCTTTAATCCTCAAAGCTCTCCTCTGAGAAGCTTTCATTCTGCTTGGGTATTTTCCAGATATAAGAAAAGTGTTTAAATCTTCATACCAGTCTGATGCGTCATGAGAATTTAGTACATATTGCTATTTTATCAAATTTGGGTCTGTGTTTTCTATTATTTGCACTAATGCCTACTCTTTGACCAACTTCATGGGAATGATTTCCATGTCAAATTCTTGCAGTGTGGTGATCCATTTGGCTCTCTTTTCTCCAGGCTCATTCTGCATCAACACCATCTTTACTACTACATTTGGCACTATGGCTTTGACCTGGCTACGCAAAACGTAATGTCTAAATTTCTTCACGGCCTTTACTATTGTGAATGCTTGTCTTTTGGTATCCAGATATCTCAGTTGTGCATCTTTCAGAGGTGCACTCATAAATGCAATGGGTTTTTCTTCATTGTCTTCACCCTTTTGTGTCAAGGCAGCCGCGACTGAATGTGCGGATGAAAAGGAGTAGATATAAAATGTTTTCGTGTAGTCTGGGCTCACTAATATGGGAGCATCAGAAATTACTTCCTTGATATCTTTGAATGCAGCCCTAGCCATAGGCGTCCACTCTATCTATGCATCTTTCTTCAACATGGCATTTAATAGCTACACGACTTCTACAAAACCTGTGATAAACTTTTGAACAAAATTAATTTTACCAAAAACTGATTTCAACTGTTTCCTAGTGTTTGGTATTTGTAATTTTTTTATTAATTCTATTCTATCTGGATCAATTGATATCCCATTTTTAGAAATGACATGCCCTAGCAATTTACCTTCAGTTACTCCAAATGAACATTTTTTAGGATTCAGGGAAATTATGTACATCTCACATCGCTTAAGTATTTTTCTGAGATCTTCAGCATCAGTGGATGCATCCTTGGAATACATAGTCAGATCATCCATATACACAACAATGCACTTACCTGATAATCCATGGAATGCAATGTCCATGGCTCTCTTAAAAGTGGCACCTGCATTGATTAGACCAAAAGGCATTCTTCTATATGCATAGTTTCCCCATTTACAAGTGAAGGTGGTTTTTAATTTGTCATTTCTATCTATTAAAACCTGGTTATAGCTTGAGAAACCATCTAAAAAAGACATCATCTTTGCCCCATTTACTGCTTGCAGCACTTTGTCTATTGGAGGCAGAGGATAATTATCCTTTTCAGATGCTTTGTTCAAATTCCTAAATTCTACGCATAGTCTGATGTCTCCATTTTTCTTCCTCACTGGTACTAGGTTAGCTACCCAAGCTGAATGTCTGACTGGAAAGATTATTCTGGCAGACAATAACCTCTTTACTTCTTCAAAAATTAAAGTCTCTAAAATCAAGTTTACAGGTCTTTATTTCTGCCTGAATGGCTTAACTTCTGGTCTCAAAGGTATTACGTGGGTTATGATGGACGTATCATAGGTTTTCAAGTCTTCATATGTCCATGCTATTACGAGTTTGTATTCCTTCAGAACGTTTAAAATTTTATCTCTTATTTTCTCAGAGCAAACTTTTCTGATCGGCACATTTTGTGGATTTTGCTCTATTCCTAAGTTGTGTAAGTCACACTTACCCCCTTCTATCTTATTACTCAATCAAAGTCAAAAATATGCTCCAATTCAATTACCCCTTTAGGTAAAAAGTTGCTCTTCAAGTTGATTATATCTTCTTCGTCCCATGTTGTCTTAGGTCTTTCTTGCTCATCAACGATTTGAGCCTCAAATACCTCATTACAAGTCAGAAAATTGATAATTTGTTGATCCCCTCCAAATACCTAAAAGTGTGTAACATTGTCTGGGATACTGGGAACATTAACTAATTCGATAGCAAATCATTTCAGTCCTGATAGCATCAAAGGTCCTAGTGTGCTAGCAGCAACTGCTAGTGCATCTGGTCTGTGGTTTAGTTCTCTAGGGATATGCTCTATGTTGAAAGCATTAAATGAATCTATTAAACCCCATACTCTATGTCTATAATAGACCATTTTCTTGTAGTTGCAAGCATATAGTTTCGTTACTTGTCTGACTATTAGTTTAGGGTCTAAAAATACCTTAATCATTTTCACCTTTTTCTTGATGGCCATGACAAGTCCCAAAATTAAGGCTTCATATTCAGCAATATTGTTAGTATAGGAAAACTGCAGTCTATATGCTGCTAGATATGACTTACCCTGAGGATCTATGAGTTCAACACCTGCACCTACACCCTGTTTTGATTTGGACCCGTCACATTTTAGCATCCACATGCTATCTTTACTTTTCTGACCTTTTACCTTGGCATGCTTTTTCTCTTCTATCACTTGTGGGGTGCAGGTCAGTTTATTCATGGGTATTTCTATTTGGTCAACTCACATATGTGTATTTTTATCTTGCAAATCAGAAAGACAACCACCTTTGTCTTTTGTTCCCTCCTCTAAATTTGAAATCAGAGCATCTACACTACTCTAAGAGCATCCTTGTGGTTGATCAGGATTCTCATTTTTCTCTTGCGACTCTATCATCTTCATGCATTTTTTATATTCATATTTGATGGTGCCTTTGCATATTCCACAACTTTCCTCAGAATGTGGTCTATGGTAAACTCTACATCTGTCCCTATAGAGTTTACATCGGACTGGCAGATTTTGTTTAATGCACTCTTCTACTTCTTGTCTAATGGCATGACCAAATTTGTCCATTGCACTATTTTCTTCATCTGAAGAATTTCCATCAGACTCAATGAATGATGTTGTCCCCTTGTTGACATGTTTTTCTCTATAGTCTAACATCACGATCTCTTCAATTTGTACCCCATTGTTAGTAATCCTATAAACACCAAGTTCAAAAGCTGCGTATAGTATTTCATTCGTTCGATTATACTCTGTTATCATATGTTTCATCCTAGGTTCTGCCTCTATTCTAATCTGGTTTGGGACACCTCTCCAAAGTAGCCACATATGTGAAAAATCTGTGGCCCTATATCCATTTAATGTCTTGGACCAATCCCTACTCAGCAACATTCCATAATTCACGGGTATATCGACTATTTGAATGTCAATAAACTAGCTTACCCTAGGGTCTAAGGCCAATTGCATTTGAATGTTCATGAGTTCTCCTATTACACTAACCTCAATCTTATCTTTGTGACAACCTTGGTAGATTTGGTGGGAGTCAGCTCGAGAGTTTTACATATTCCTAAGGGCATTACGTTGGTTGAGGCACCAGAGTCTACCATGCAATTGTGAATGTTTTTCCCACACAATCTAACAGTTAACAAGAAAGGGGGAGCATCCTTTTTATCAGCATACATTACTACATTTGTATTGGAAGGCTGCTCAACTTTCTTACTTTTCTCTTTAGGCGGTGAATCTCCATTAGGAACAACTATATCAGTAGCAACCTCATCTATAATGGATGTATCCAAGGACTTTATAAAAGCATTTCTGATCCCTAGAGTTTTCAATAATTCACTCAGAGGTATATTGACTTTAATTTTCTTTATTTCCTCTAACAAGTAACTCATTAATCTTGTTGAGTCTATGGTTTCGGTTTCACTTGTTTGGGCCTTTTCTACTTTTGTTCCATTGTTTGTATGATTATTAGCTTTAAGCATGCGGGATTGTTGTTGGCATTTTGATTTGGGGGTGTATTGAAGTTGTTAGGAGGAATGGAAGTGGTGAAAGGTCCTCCTGACCTAGTGTTGTTCCTTAAATTTGTCTATTAAAAGGCCTGCACCTCTTCTGTTTCAGTTAATATCTCATTTTCAGTTTCAAAGGGAAACTAAAAAGCATTTAACACAAAGGCTAATTCAGGATAAAGATTTTCACAAAGGTATGGCTCATCTTCTAACAATTCATCTTCTTTCTCTCTTGTAGTTGCAAAGGTAAAGGTTTCTAAAACTAAAGATGTATCATACCCTGAGGGTACTACCTCATTACCCTTGGGAATAAGAAACTCAGAAGTAGGAGGCTGCACATCTATATTAAAAATGCTGGCTGCTAAATGGAACTATGGACAATCAAGCTCAGCATGGGCATTGGTATTGTGAAATCTGCACTAGTTCTTTAGTGATGTATTGGCTATTTTGATGCCAGCTATTTGTTTTGCATCATGATTATCTATGTTCTCAAAAGGAGAAGCTAAGGTACCATTGTTCGGTCCAGTGTTCCATGTTTTGGTTGGCCTAGGCTGATTCTAATTTTTGTTATTATTACCCCAAGCCCTATTGTCTATCACTGGCCCTATGTTTTGTATTAGCTGCCCTTGGTTATGACCTTGATGTTGATTATAGTTTTGGCTTTGGTTTGAAAATTGACCTTGGCTATTATTTTGGGTATGACTCTGATTATAGTTTTGATTTTAATGTTGATTTTGATTTGAACTATAGTTCTTATTATGGCCTTGGTTATAATTCTAATTTTGATTGTATCGTTGGTTGCCTCTTCCATAAAGATTCTCATTTCTTAGTTGCATCACTTCAGTGGTCAATCTTTTTAAATGTGTAGTGATCTCTTCGATTTCTTCCCTTTCCTCCTATGCTTTTGTTACAGTTGTATCCCTAGGAGGTTGGAAGAAAGACTGACCATTATTTTGACTATTATTAGTAGTGTTACCTATGTAAGGAGCTATAGCTTGGATTGGGGTAGGACTATACATAGGTGTGTAAGTAGGAACCAGATTTAATGATGGAGTGTGATGCATAGGGGCTCCATTCCAAGGGTGTGCCTAATTTTGCACCCCAAAACTTCCTCCATTAACAAATCGACTATAGGTTGTATGCCTCATCTCTTGGTTTACTAAGGCTACCTCTTTATAGGCCTTCGATATTGAATCTATGTCAGGTTTTCTTTTGACAAACATGGCAGTTAAAGGATCTAAGGCCGCATAGTACATAGCTAGTAAGGTATCATCATCTACGATGTGAGGGGCTACCAACCTAGAGTAGGCTTTTTGAAATCTATCATTGAAATTATCAATTAACTCTCCTCTTTTTATGGTAGCCAACTTGTGATATAAAATGCAAGGATCAATGGGTCCTCTAAATCTAGATAGAAAGGTTTCTTCCATTAGTGACCAAGAAGAAATGTAGCCATTGGGTATGTTTACAAACCAGTTAGATGCTTGTTCATTGAAAGTGTAGGGAAACAGTCTACATACCACATCCTCGTGTTCTAATCTAGCCCCGAAGCATGCCTCCTTGAATATTCTAATATGGTCTTCTAGATCTTGGTACAACTGGTATTTGGGACATATCTTTTCTAGATTTTTGGGCATCTCATTATAATCAGGGAACACAATAGGAGAATGGACATTGAAATAAGCCATGGTGGGTATTTGAGCTTGACCTGAACCTATAGGAATAACTAGATTTATTGGTGGGGTAGGATCTCTAGGAGGACTAGGACCTCTACGAGTACTTGAACCAAGATTTAAAGATCTAAATAGCGATTTGTCAGGACTCACAAAGTTACGGATGTTAAACAGAGACCTAGGAGGTGTTCCAGATGAACTCCCTGCTTGTGATATTTTATGATTCCAAATCAAAGGGCTCTTACTTCACCTTATATCAGGTAATTGTACAAAAATATCCCTTAAACTGGATCTAGACCTAGTCACGCTATCACTGTTATTAGCCAGTTCTACTTGAAACAAACCCTAACTCAAATCAGGCCCTCCTTCTAGTGCTAGAGAAACTATTGGTGATTGTTTTGATGAAGTCATAACAATTAGCTAAAATTCACATAAAATGAACCAAAATTGACTTGAAAAATATGAAGGAATCTGTTAAGATTCGCTTAATCCCATGTTTGATATGGTTAGGTCTTGACCTGTTGGGCAAATTCAGTTGGTTGATGTGAAGCTGTAATGTTCAAGGGGCCTTATGTAATTTAGGGTCTCTTATTGGTTAACTAGACTCAAACTATGCAAAAGATAATAGATATCAGTATGTGTTTCATTCCTTTTTGCATAGACTTGTTACTCTACTGTAAAACTTTAAAAGGATCTTCTTGAATTATTGTAGCTTTCTCCTCTTAAATATTTATGAAAACTATCTACTTTTAGCTCTGTTATACTTGCTTTTCAGGTATGAGACAATTTCCTTCAAATTTCTACGTTTTAAGCTAAGTATTTTTAGATGGATTGGGAAAAGTTAGAAAGATCTAATCTATACTTCATTTACTCTATTCAAAGGATCTAATTATTTTGTTATACACCTTGTAAATAATGTAGCAATTTGATCAAATTCACAGATTAAAACCTTAAATGTAAATTCTGAGCATTTTCACAAACATACACTTAAGATTGCAAGATCTAAGAGAAAATGTTTCAAACACAATGAAGAGCAAGAAAACATTTGGAAGATAGATGTAGAATTCAGGTTCAATTGTATTGGAAATAGATAGTCATATAAGATTTACAATGTCTGAATGACTCTTAGCTTCAATGATCAAACTACAGAAAAACTTACAAGCTTTACAGATACAGTAAGGAAGCCAGATGTTCCATGCATTTCTTATTGTAGAGATAGGCAACCTACTTCTAAACTAAGAGGTCTCTCTATTCTAAATGCTGAGATAACTTACCACTGCTAACTATTCTCTAAAATTTCCTATGTAGCCCCTGTGTAAAGTTTTACAATGTAAAGAGGCTCAATATATAGACTTGACTGTCCTCAATATAGCTCAAAAAACCCTAATTTAAACCCTAGTTACAGTCATAAATGCTAGAGAAAACAAATCCCCCAAAACATCTCTAATTATACACCAAATCTGGACGAAATATGCCCTTCTAGAAACCCTTAGCAGTTCAAAAATAACTTCTGTTGTCTGCTGTAATAATGTCCTCAACTGCATTTTGTCTTCATCATTGGAAGACCTTTGACTTTCTTACCCTTCATCTCTATCTTCCTCTATTCCTAAGATCTGATTTCCTTCTCCATGATGTCACTGTCATTAAGTTTTAGCTCCTTCCTCAACTGTAAACCTACAAAATAGATAAAATGGATCAAAAAACTCATCAAGTTGCCTTGCTAATTAATTACCTGGTCAAAATGTTAGGTGGGCATAACTGCAGCAAATTTTGATGCCCCCAAATCTCTGCTTTGCCATCGCACTATGTGTACCTCCGTCGATGTAACCTTCCAAATCAGGTGGGCTCAAAAATTTCCCACCGACCACCTCACTCTGGCCAATGTCTTTTCTTTGTTATCAGCATTCATTTCCTCTCTCATTAATTTGATGCAACACCATCGATGCAGGCTTAACATTTCATTTTGATTGCCCATGTTTGGCCGATGTAATCTTTATTTGATGTGTATTTCTCTTTTATTGGCATGAATTTCTTTCATCAGAGCAAGTCCAAAATCTCTTATCGATCACACCCCTTATGCCGATATCGGGTCCTAAATCAGTGAAAATCATGCCTGAAAATGCATATACAGCGTTCAAAACTTGGGTCAACCATCGTTGATTGAAAAAGTGCACTCGGGCCTCAAAATGCCTTCAAAATTCCTATTGTTTCACCTTCCTACTCATTTTCCTTGTTTAAATCCTTGTATTTTCGATATACAAGCCAGACGTGATACAAGCATTAAATCAGATTTCAATTTCCATTTGGGTTCCAGCTTGTATATCACTCTGCATATCAGTTTGTATATCGTAATATACAAATGCCAAAATATACAAGTATTTAACCTTATTTCGTAACTTTTCAAATCCGCGTCTTGTATATTTTGAATATATATGAATTATATACAAGCCGGATGTGATACATCGTTTTAACTCCTCTTAACCTTCCTTCGCATCCACACAATGTATAAGTGCATTTGTATCTTTTAGATATTTCAACTTGGACATGATACAAACACTTAACTGCACTTTACTTTCCTCTTGATTCCGTATTGCATATTTCGGAATATATGTACATGTTGTATGTCTTGCTTTTGTAAATTCTGAAACATACAAGTATTTAAGTCCATTTAATAAACTTTCAGGTCCGCGTTGTATATGGATGTTGTATGTTCCAAATGTATGTATAAATATACAAGTCTGAAAAGTGCAACGAATTAACCTTGTTTCATAATATTTGAATTCCACACCATGTATGTAGTGCCTTGTATATTTCCTTGTATGTTGCGACCTACCAAACATACAAACATTAGGTACAAAACAGAATTCAAATCTCAATTTATATCAACCTATAAGTACCTCAGGTCCACCTTGTATATACGAATATATCATTCAGCAAATGCATACAAGGCATAGAATGCACATTCGACCTTGCATATGAACCCGACTACGAAAAGCGACTAAGTATAAAAATGACTTTCATACAAACCACAATGTACATTTTACCAAAATGATCATAACTTGCAAATATATGGGAAATTTTAAGATGGTTCAAAAAGAAAGCCTAGCTCACTTTTCACAAGGAATCCAACCATATCATGCACTGGTACTGAAAATGCATTTTTCTCTATTTTTAACAAATTTTGCAATTTTAACTCTCTTTTCGCTTTACCACCAATCAACACAACACACACAGAAGCAAAAGTGACAGCCACAACAGGGGTCCTCATTTTGCTAAGGAGTAAAATGGGGCGTGTCGTGAACATCACAACTAGTCCTAGCCCCTAAAAAGGATGGTAAATGGAGGTTGTGCATGGATTTTAGAGCCATTAACAAGATTACCATAAGATATAGCTTTCCTATGCCAAGGATTGAGGACCTAATGGACTGTTTGGGAGGGGCTAGATACTTTTCTAAGATTGATCTTAAGAGTGGATATCATCAAATTTGGATCAAACAAGGGGATGAATGGAAGACAACATTCAAAACCAATGAGGGTCTTTATGAGTGGTTGGTGATGCCATTTGGTCTATCTAATACCCCAAGTACTTTTATGCATCTCATGAATGAAGTGTTGAAGGATTTCATTGGCAAATTTGTTGTGGTATATTTGTATGACATTCTTGTTTTCAGTTGGATTAAGGAAGAGCATTTGTAACATTTGGATTAGGTTTTGAGGAAGATGCATGATGAACAATTAATGATCAACATGGAAAAGAGTGTCTTCATGAAGGAAGAACTCACCTATCTTGGTTTTGTGATTTCACAAGGTAGTTTCAAGATGGATCCAACAAAGGTAGAAGCCATTTTGTCATGGCCAACTCCTAAAACAACACGTGATGTGAAAAGTTTTCATGGTTTGGTAACATTTTCTAGAAAATTTGTAAGGGGTTTTAGTCATATTTGTGCACCAATTTTTTATACCATCAAAGGGGGGCAGAAATGTTTGTTTTTGTGGACAAAGTCCACCAATGATTCTTTAGAAATTTTGAAACAAAAGGTAGCAGAACAACCCATACTTGTTTTGCCCGACTTTAATAAGTTGTTTGTTGTGGAATGTGATGCTAGTAACCTTGCAATAGGGGTTGTCCTAAGTCAAGAAGGTAGGCCTGTTGCTTTCTTTAGTGAAAAATTGAATGATGCTAAGAGAAAGTACTCTACTTATGATTTGGAATTGTATGCAATGGTACAAGCTTTGAATAAATGGAGGCACTATCTTTTGCCAAAAGAATTTATTGTTTATACTGACAACCATGCACTTAGTTTTCTAAATTCATAGGAGAAGCTCAATCATAGGCATATGAAATGGGTTGAGAAACTCCAAGATGTACTTTTTCAATCAAACATAAGAAGGGACAGGCTAACAAAGTGGCAGATACATTGAGTAGAAGGGTGTGTATGGTTCAAGAAATTTAGTCGCAAAGTGTAGGGGTTGATGCTCTCAAACATATGTATCAGGATGATGAAGATTTCAAGGAGGTATATGAAGTTTGTTCACAATTTTTAGACTCTTATCATTATGATTTTTCTAAGTTTTTGTTGCAGCAAGGGTTGTTGTTCAAAGGCAGCCAACTATGTGTTCCTAGGTGTTCCATGAGGGAGAACATCATAAAGGAAAAATATTGTGGTGGACTTGGAGGTCACTTTGGGTTGGATAAAACATTGGATTAGGTGAAGAGGTTTTATTTTTGGCCTAAAATGCAATCAGATATCAGAAAAATTTGTTAAATGTTGTAGTATTTGTCAAAGGGCAAAGGGTACTTCATCTAATGCTGGTCTATATCATCCACTTCCTATTCCTAATAGGCCATGGGAAAGTATTAGCATAGATTTTGTCTTGGGTCTTCCTAGGACTCAAAGAGGCTTTGATAGTATATTTGTTGTGGTGGATAGATTCAGTAAGATGGCTCATTTCTTGCCATGTAAATGCACTAATGATGCTTCTCACATTACTATTTTTTTCTTCAAAGATATTGTTAGAATCCATGGTTTACCTCTTAACATTGTGATTGACAGGGATCCAATGTTTGTAGGCCACTTTTGGTGCACTTTTTGGAAGAAGTTGGGCACTCAATTGTCATTTACTTCATCCTATCACCCTCAGACTGATGGCCAAACTAAGGTGGTGAATAGGTCATTAGGAAATCTTCTCAGGTATCTTACCAAAAAACATGGAGACGCATGGGATATGATCATCCCTCAAGCAGAGTTTCCCTATAATGATTTCACCAATAGGAGCACAAGAAGGAGTCCATTTGAGATTGTTTATGGCATTCATCCAAGAGGTATTCTTGAATTGAGAAATCTCCATGGATTGGAATGGAAAAGTGCTCAAGGTGAAGACTTTGCATTGGCCATGAAGGACATCCATGATAATGTCAAAGAAACTCTTCAAAAGAACAATGACAAGTACAAGGAGAAAGCCAATGAGAGAAGGAGAGATGTATAATACAAGGTTGCAGATTTGGTCATGGAACATTTGAATAAGGAAAGACTTTCTAAGGGGTAGCCAACCAAACTCCTCATGAAGAAGATAGGACCATGCCGAATTGTGCACAAGTTTGGGCCCAATGCCTATGAGATTGAACATCCTCAAGGCTTGGCCATATCCCCTATCTTCAATGTTTCAAATTCGTTCCCTTTTAAAGGTGATTCTAATGCAGATTTAGGGGTAGACATGACAGCAGCAGGAGATGAAGATTGGATCAAGGATCTTCCACCCAATCAACCATTGAAGTTGGAATGCATTCTTGACACTATGGTCTTGAAGAAAACAAGGAAGAAGATGTACAAAGAGTTCCTTTTCAAATGGAGTGGCTTACCCATTGAATACGCCACTTGGATGAGTGAAGAAGACATCTTGAAGCATGGTGTCACAGTTGCTGATCTACTTCCTCAAGAGACTTGAGTTCTCTTTCCACCCAGGGAGTATGGTGCAGGAGCACCATAAGACTTATGTATTGTTTTGGTGTTCATTTTATTTGTTGATTCAATAAGGTCCTGAAGACCATTTTCTCATGATGTAATAAAGGATATAATGCCATGTTTATAGTGAGCAATCATGCACTCATACATTGTATAGGAGGCAGTCTCATAAAACCATAAAAGGTAGTCATGTAAAACTTCATATTGTAAGCCTTGTTAAGGCATGTCAAGGAGTCTAAGGTGGTGTCAAGGAGCCTAAACGACTTGTTCAAGGACTAATCATATTGTAGAGGTGTTTGAAGATTCATAAACACCAATGTCTATTCAAACCAACTAAGGATTAGTTGAAGTTTTCAAACTACCCAAAAATAGTGCAAGAAGTTTGAATGTGTTATGGCTTTCCCCATCGACCAAACTAATCTCAATGGAGTTATCAAGGTATATGCAAGTCTATATAACCTTGAACATGTAAAATGTATGGGGGAGAAGAAGTTAAAAGCAATACAAACACCATTCTCTGGTGTCTTTTTGTTATTTTCTAAATTTTTATGTGTTTCCAGTAGAAACAGTCCGTACAATTCTATAGTACGGCATTGGCATGAGTTCTAAGTTGTTGGAAGCTGAAGTGTTGTAACATACCTCTCATTCAAAGGTGATTTGAGGCTTGAATTTGCATAGAAAGAAACTTGTTTACATTTTCCTTGAGACTATTTTCTGAAATTTATGTTTTCCTTGAGGAAACTCGCTGCATCAGGTTGTACACAGTGAAGGTACAAGTTTATCCTACTCTCCTCATGTTTTGTTTTGATATTACATTGAGTTATCTGCCATTTGAATGTAGTTTGGTGTCTTAATAGTAGCATTGAATGGATATATAAGGTTTCTTTCAAAAATAGTCCATTTAAAACCTAACAAGGGTTTTGATTAAAATCAATGAATTCTCCTCCATTCCACTAATGTAGGACCTCATAGATTAGTGGGATGGATTGTTGTGTTAATTCCATGCATTTCATAAAGATTTTGGGTAGAGAAGGTGATTTGTTATTGTTTATGTGAAGGAGCTAACATAACCATGTGTTAGGTGATGTTTAAAGGCACATTGAAGGAACCATAGATGCATTTTTGGGAATAGTAGAGAGTAGAAGTCTAAAACCCAAAAAATCATTTGTTTTTGCATGCCTTCTAAATGTTCAAACCTTTGGTTGAGTTCTGGGCTTGCATTCCATAGTAGTCTCTTTGTAATTTTGGCCTAATTGGGGCTCTAGGTCATAGAGAGGGGTTATTGGTTGAGGTATTCCATCCAAAACAACCTGTAATGCCCCTCGCCTTTTCGTTTGCAATAGATGTTGTTCTCATGATTCCTATGACAATCCTAGTACCGATGATAGTCCTTTAGTGCATGTTTTCAGTTTTGAGACACTTTGATTTCTATGCTATGGTTGATGTTTTCTTTGATATTGCTAGACACTTGATTATCATACGAACTAGATATGGATTATGTTAGATGATGCTTGATCTCTTGTACCTTGTGCATTCTTAGTTGATGGACATATTATGGTTTGATGTTAATTTCAGTTTAATATGATCATGATTTCATATTAATGTTACTTTATGTTTAAGGTATTGTTTGATCATGATTATGATGTATGTCTAGGATTGGATGCAGTTATTTATTTGATGAGTTACTGAACGGAACAGTGTGGCATTACTTGTGTCCAAGTACCCTGCCACACTGCGACTTCCGTTCATTATGTTTATGATAACATATATATATGTACAACCCTATTGTTTCAATGCAGTATGCAGGTACCGGGCATCGACTCCACCTGGACTAGCAGGTCTGAGCGTGCCCTAGCCGATGGATTCGTGGAATGGAGTTAACATGGGGTTCCTGGTCTTTTGTGTCGGTTGTCTGTTTGCCTCCGTCATTGTGGTCTTGTCTTGTCTTCCAATCTTGCTTGTCAATTAAGTTTAGTGCCACCACGAGGTTTAACAAGGTCATAGTTGCCTGTGTTACGTCAGTGTTTTGATGCATTCGAATATAATTACTTGACTAGGAATATAATTATGTTAAATAAATATTAATGGTTTCAATAAGAATTAAATAATGTAGAAAATATAATTATTTAGTACTATGTGAATTAATAAATAAATTATATTTCCTAATTTGTGAGTGTTGTAAATGTTTAAACGGTATATGGCAATGTTCATAAATTTCATTAATGCATAGATTGATATAATGTAAATTGTGTTTATTGAAATGCATGTTAATATTGGATTTATAAGATAATAATTTTGCCGTGGTTTATGGGTCTATTCTAGGGTTTTAAAAAATATATATATATATTTTTGGGAGAGGTTCGGGGATAAAAAAAAGATTTAGGGTGCTATTTTCCCGGACGGCCTTTGTTTCTCTTTTCAAGCTAGGGTTCTTTCTTGCCACTGTTTCTGTTCGAGATGAGGCATTTGTTGTATCTTCTATTTGGATGACTCACTAGACTAAGGATTTGGTGGTTCAAATGTCTTTTATTTGTTCCTAGCAGTACCAACACAGTTTGTAGGAGGCTAGGGTTTTAAAATGCCCTGCAGAAACAACATTTTCAATCTTGGCCTTGAGAAAAAATGGTGGTAATGCCTCTGATTTGGCCCCAAATGTCTGATATGTGTTGCCAAAACAGTTTGTAGCCCTGTTCTGCCCAGATTTGTCTCATCATTTGAATGTTGATCTGGGGTTTACACATTTCGCATTTTTCGGAAATGTTGTGTCAAGTGCGCTCGGTACCCACCTGCTTATGTTGTTAAAATTGGTATTGTTTTGGATTCCGAATGGAAACTGTGAGATTCGGTGAATGGGAGATTAGCAGGTGTGAAGAGAACTAAAGTGTCTGATTGGACTAGGTCTTTCTTTTACTGCCACTGCCTGGTCGTCCGAAGACTCGAACTCGAGACCGGCTGTGAAAAAAACACCATCTCAGGTGGGCCGCACATCGTGGGGCATCACTACTTTGATTTTGACGGTGGAGGAGTCTTGTATTTTAAGAAATTGATGATTCCATGGCATCAGTCCGTGTGGCTTATTATTTTGGTTTTATATGTTTCGTGTAATGGGACAATGACGACATCTATTTTTGGTTACCGGCTAAAAGGTTGCTGAGATAAAAGTAGGAAGGCTCTAAAGCCAAGTCACCGCCTGGTTGATTGCACAGAAAGCAGAAAGGCGCGTGGAAGAATATTTTGAGGGCCATATTACTTGTAGCAAGCGTTATGGCCCCCTTTGTGTTAAGCTTGTGGGTATCTGGAGGAATTCGTTTGCTTCATTGCTTATTTGAAGGGCACGCTTGAAATTGAGGAAGCTGGCCGTGAATCTGATCCCTTTTCCCCCCCCCCCCCCCCGCCTGCACTTCTTCATGGTGGGTATTGCTCCATTGACCTCTCGTGGGTCTCAGCAATACTGCGCGTCAACTGTACCAGAGCTCACTCAACAGATGCGGGAGTCTGAAAATAAAGCAATCGCCTTCTGAGGATTCGATCCAAGGCTTGGAGGAAATCGTCCTTCAAATGGAAAAGGTATTTGCATCGCTTCCTTGTCTTTCTAGCACAAAAGCTAAAATCTGTTTGCTACCATTTCTTTATGTCTGCAAAAGAAAACTGAACCCCATTGCACTCGCCTGCTTTCCACTGGTACCTTGTATGAGGCTTCCTGCTCTATGCCATCCCATGCTGAATTTGCGTAACCATCTGGTTCTGCGTTAAATGACAGAGATAGGAGCCAGACTTTAGCCAAGAAATAGCAAGCCTTGACCATAGAACTTTATGAATCTCACTGAAACCCAATGCTCAGCAAAAAAAAAAACCGTCTTTGGCTTCGAAGCTTTTTACTGTAGAGGCAATCGCTGTTTCATACCACGCCTTTTCCTTCTTGCTGGGCGTTTTGAGGTGTACCCACATCTTTTCTGGTTTTGACTGGCTTGGAAGTTGTCATTTTTGCCACAGCCAGTGAGTTGTCCTCCCTTGTGCCGAAATTTAGAATGTTGCCATCGTAGGATTAGATGTGGCTGCCTGAGTTTTCGCCCTAGGACTGGCAGAAATAGTTTGTTGTTAGTTATCTCCTGTTGTGCACTCCTTGGTGCGGTAGATTGATGCAGTAGTTGTTCCTTGGTTACCTGCCAGTGGTTCGCCTGGGAATAGCTGCTCTTACAAACGTTTAAACAATCATATGTGCTCAACATAAATCTGTCCACGTCAGCTTTTGACTATTAACTAAACCCATGCTTGAGCTAGTTAAACAATGTGTTAGAATAGTGAGAAATGTGTGTTTTCATAAGATGGAATCATCGGATTAGGGAATAGAGAAACTTAGTTGTAGATCAATGCCGGCTATCAAACTAGTGTCACGTTCTTTCTGGACAGCGAAGTTTTAGTGGAAAATTAAATTCTATAGGATAGATTTAGAGCTGTTGTAAAGTAGTGTTTAATCTATATTGGTGCAATCGAGGTTTTGCGGAATAGTTAATTGTTTTCCTCACCTTGAAAGTTAAATAGGTTTATGATATTGGACTATCACTCACCGCTGCAACCTCTGCCAGATAGAAAGGAAATTATAGCTAATAGAATCTATGACTTGTCATCATTTCTAATTATTGCACTGTCTTCTTGCCTTTTTGGGATAGTTTGATTATTTTAGAATTAGACCAGATCTCTCATTCACTACAGGCCACGATATGGCTGTCAAAATTATAGGCCTTACCTCACAGCATCCTTAGTTTAGCTGCAGTTGCCAGAAGGAGATTTGATGATTGCAATTTATTTTAATGTTTCCTTAGAGGAAGAGAATGAATGCATATTCCTTTAGAAGATAATTTGTAGTTAAAAAGGAAGATATTCAGGGAATGTATATATTGGAGTTATTAATTTGAGTAATAATAAAATGTAGTTGTAAATTAATTCGTAGTTGTCAAACCACTTGTTAGTAATTCCCCCTCCCCCGCAAGAGTTGAATTAGACTTCATTGTAACTATTGAATTTAATTGATTTGTATCAATGGCAATGATGGTCTTCTTAGTTAGGTTATGATGAGGGAGTCTTGTAGAGCAATTAAATTAGTTTCTTTAATAAATTATTGGCGTATAGTTATTTTAACATAATGGTGTAATTAATAGTTCTTGTTGCTATTTAATGTCATTATAGATCCTTTCGCAACAAGAATACAATCTTATTTTAATATTAAAGGCCTTCCTTGCTAATTAGGGTAGAGTAATGGTTCTATTCATTTTGGATGGGAATTAAATGGTAAGTAAGTATTTACTCAATTTACACTATTGGTATTATAGTTTTGCAAATTGATAAGCGGTGATAATCCTACACTCGCATTCTAATTAATCTAAGTCAATGGTAAGGAATCGTAATGTAAATTTGGAATTGGTTCTTCCTTGTTTTCAAGGATATAATCGAGAATGCACTATGTTAAATAAATATATTATTATTATGTTAAAGTCTTCCTTGTGAATAAATATAGAATTTTGTTATCATTATTATTATTTTATTATTATTATTAGTATTATTTATCTCCCATATGGAAAAATTTGCATATCGTTATATGTCTTTTAATTACCTTGATGCAGTTATTTAAACCTTGTATGAGGTTATTAAATATATATTTATTATGTAGTGAAGATTTCCATTTCAAGTCAGTTCTGGTCGAATGTTAATTATATTAATCCGTCAGTGAATTTGTTATGTTCTCCTTGTAAAAGTTATTAATTAAGTTGATATTAAGAGTTGCTAAGATAAAGGGTGTATGTGAACTCAGTTACATCAAGAAAACAAGTTTGATCATATGTTTGATTGATTGGTCTTAATGAGACTCCTTGTGCAAGTTAATAGAGTGTTTTGGTTCCAGAGGCCTAGGTTGTAATTTTGTGTTCATGCACATGGTATCTTGTGAATGCATATTGGGGTAGTGATTAAGTCCTTCATGAATGTTGCAATCCTTACTAGTCTAAGTTTGTTGAACTATTGTGATGGTCAAGACAATGGAGACATGTCGTCATCGGTATGGAAGGGATCTCCCAAGTATTACTCCGTTTGGAAACCTTGAATTATGTATTGGGACTTTGCCTTATGTGTTGCCATAATTGCAAGAAGGTCAATGCCTTGCAATGTGTTTACCTAGACCTGTTGTTTGGTCTTGAACCCATACTGTCGATCTCTTCTTGTAAGTTGTGGTCCCCTATTGTGTTGAGCTTGTTTTAATTCCTTGTTATGGTTGAGATATTGGAGCAAGAGGACCTATGCCTTGCTTGAGTGATTCATTGTATTGTGATTGGTTGCATGATGGTTGATGCCTTGTACCGTTATGCATATTTTCGGTTATGAAGACAGTTGTCATGTGTTGCCTCTAGAAGTAATGTTGTGTTGTTGGGAGATTGGCTAGTGATGTTGGAGTCTTGTGACGTTCTTAGTCCACTGCCTACCCGATTGTTGTTCTTGTGGGGGCCTCATGTTAACTCCTAGCTCGGAGGGGTGGGCCTTAGGGTCCCACATGGTTGGGTGGAAAGAGCTAGATCCATTGGTTTTCTCCCTTGCTGTTTGTTCGTGAGCGAGGAGGATTCACCTTGTGTGCCAGACATCAGACCTTGTACCTGTTTTGAAGACCATTCCTGTGCTCATGCATTAGTCTTGTGTATTTATTGTATCTCATTGTTTATATTCAGTTGTAATCAGGATGTCGATAATGTAAATCTCATGTTGATGTACTCAATTGTATAAACTTGGTAAAAGTGCATGTATCCTTATCCAAATTGATTACCTAGGTTATGGCATGGAATGTAGACGTATTTTACTAATCATTATTGTTATAGAGTTGTATGATTTACCGATGCTAGTTAGCAATGCATGTAATGATGTTGTTTAATGTTAAGTAGTGCATCCTTGACGCCTTGGGAGACAAGTTGTTAACTATTGATGTGTTTTATCTGCTAAACCTCACTTGTTGTCCTATTTATAAGAGAAATTATTTCCGCTTTGCTTGCTGATAAGTGTTGTCTATCAAGGTGTTCATGGACAGGGTACTGCTAATCTATTCTGCTTCATTGGAAGTTATTTGTTTCTATTTTAGCAGTACAATGGTTATGGCTTCAGTAGTTTTATTTCCTATTATTAATGCAGTTATGTTGCCCTAGAGTGGTTAGAAGAGTAATTTCATGCAATGTGTTATGTCTAGTTTCTACTTTACACTATCCTGCTTTCAAAAAAAAAAATTAGTTCTGTAACTTTTGCACTTTTTATCTAGCACTCTGGGGTTACATGACGGGGCATTAAACTTGGTATCAGAGCCAAGTTGTAGCACTGGGATCTCTGGTTAATGTTGTTGCCCATGTCTAGTTATAGTAACTTCTCTTATGCATGTGCAGGTTTAGATTAATTAGCTAAGTTGGAATGTAAATTTCTTTTGTTTGACTAAAGGTGCATTAGGATAAGATGTGATTGGGTGTAGCTAGGTATTTAATCTATGTATTTGGAAGTAAATGTATGTGATTAAGTTTTGTATTACATAACGTGATATGTTTTAATGGAAAGGGCTATTTTTGTGGAATAAATAAGATGCTAGTGCATGGAAAATTACGATGACTACATTTGGTGTTTGAAAATCTTGTTTACTAGGTGTAGTTGAAAACTCATGAGGGAATGTCCTTCTCTCTTCTTACTATTGTATAAATAGAAAAGATTTATGCATTGGATGTCTTGCATGCTGAAAATATACGAATCCTTTGGTTCTGTGAGAATTCAAATAGCTTGTGATGGAGTAAGAGTTGTTGTGTTTAGGAAAGACCTACATGAAGTGGTAAGAGTTAAGTAGAGGATCATCATTGTTATTTGTGAATATGGAACTTGTGTATAATTTGTTAAGTGGAATTGATAAGTAATCATGATGATCATGACAGTGACTTTTAGCATTAGGTGGTATATGAAAGGGTTATGGATAATATGAAATGATATGATCTTATAAAGGGAATCATAGTGGTTATGGAAATAAATGTACTATTGGTATGTGATCCTTGGTAGTAATAAAAATTGTGTATGTAAATGCAAATTTGCCCCTGTAAATGTGAGAAACCAGTAACTGTGCTTTGGTTGAGTGTTGTGAATACCCCGTACTTGCTTTGTGTGCCTATAGGATGGTGATACTGGGTACCCATCCATGGGGAATGTGTGTATTTTGGTGTGGAATGTGCCATACCATTATGTGTGTTTGCATGTTTGTTATCCGATGGAGGGCCAACCCTTGTGTGGTTGAAAATATAGATATAAAAGAGTAGCCAAAAGTTGGATTCATAGATTCTCTTCTTTTGGTTCTCTAGTCCCTCCGTCTGTGAAGGG
The DNA here is from genome assembly GCA_027924645.1 of Cunninghamia lanceolata. NCBI lineage: Eukaryota > Viridiplantae > Streptophyta > Pinopsida > Cupressales > Cupressaceae > Cunninghamia > Cunninghamia lanceolata. The sequence goes on from BSBN01000888.1 coordinate 18,327,725, forward strand.
GTAGTAGCAGCCACAAAGTTCCTTTTGCGGAGTGAATAGCGTACGCTTATGACGGCGCAGAGCGGTCCCTCGCTCGACTGACCCTAAGGAAACATACTCACTACTTCCCCTTATGATGGATCAGGGTACTTGATTCATATGTGTTAGCCTAATCCCCACAGTTCTGAGCATCTGGATGGTATTTCTTGGAGGATCATTTACCTTGTCTTCACGAAAGGTATGATATACCACATGAGTTATCAGTTGGGGGCTGGGGTCTAGGACCTGCATGGACAACCCAACTAGAACTATGTGATGACATGAGTCATCACTTGGGGGCCAGGGGTCTAGGACCTGCGTGGGTAACCTAAGTGAGACCATGTGCCCCATGTATATTTTGAGGTCTAGCATGTGGAGGGAGGTTTGTTACCCATGCTGAGATAGATTCCGTATCTGCACATGTTCCGACATGATAGGTACGATGCCACACCCCACTAATGTTCTGACACAGTGCTGGTGATGATGCCGTGTTGCTATTGGTAGCAAGCTAGGCTCGAGGACACGATGCCACGTGCATAGACACGTGAAGGTGCACTATGAGATTGTGTTATAGCCTACTTGTGTGTTGAGCGTAATGGGGCCTCACACACTCATAGAGGGATACTCATGTTTGCTTTCGATAGTGTTGGGTCAGTTAGCATATGAGTAGGTCCTAGCCATGTATACCTCTGGCTACGTCGAGTACCTGGGTGTGCCTTTTCCACGAGGTGTCGCTATGCGGGGTGTGTTCTGCGCATGTTTACTTCCGCGGAGCCACAGACACACTGCCATGCGGCATACGGCCAGTACGTGCCTTCTCCGGCTGGCGTATGACCATGCCGTGCTGAGATGCGATGCGGGATGTGGCCGAGGTGCACATTCCATGCGGGCAGCCAAGGAGTGTGTGAGCCACTTGGCTAGTCCATGCCGTGTGACGACGCGATGCAGGGTGTAGCCGAGGAGTACACTCTGAGCCATGTGGATGGCGTGCTCATTCTGCACCACATGAGGGCTACTGTTATAGCCTGACGTTGTTCCCTCCTTCCTCGTTTGGTGGCTACTATCTAGTCACATAGTGTCGTACAGTGCAATTTCAAATTGTGGGCTTTCTCTATGGTTATTGATGATTTTTGACTGATTGCGAAGGCTGACATTTTTCTTGTATTTGATTATGATGGTTTAGCCACACCTTGTGATCTTATTGCTTGTAGCCCTCGTGGTTACATTTGATTTAGTGTTGAAAATTGCACGCATTTCTTATTTTATTGTTGAAATTAAATTTTTATCTTTCTTCATGACTTTGGTGGCTAAACTAGTTATATTTATTGTTTTCGATGTCGGCCATGTGTTGTATTGTGACTCCTCTCCAAGGACATATGAGACGGACTTGGTGAGTGTATGCGAGGAAGCAGACGCAGGGAACCTTGAGGATGGGGGTATGTGAGGCTGTTATACAGCTAAGACCCACTACCCACCTATGTGTGATGACTATCTCTTGGAGGCTAACCACCTTATACTACAAGAGAGGGGTCATTATGGCTTATTGGATGGTCTCACCTTGTGAGTGTGACCTAGCACCAACAAGTCATTATGTGTGAGGTATGGATTATGTGAGATGGATTTGGCTTTTGGCTCATGGATTAGTATGCGGTTTTCAGTATCCAGATGGACCTCTATGTGGCCTTGTGATGTGAATCCCAGTGATGTATATTGGTGTGTGTGTGAAGAATGTATGGCAAATCATGAAAACTGTACCTATGTATTGATAAATGGTGTTTCCATGCTTCAAATAGATGAAAAATTTTGATATTTTGTTGAATCTGTGATAAGACTTAGGGTGGATAGTTAATGGAAAATGTTAAAAATGCAGCATTTTAACCTTTTGATTGTTTAATAGCATAGTGTTCTCCCTAGAAATGTTTGTTAGCTTAGTGTATTTGACTAAGTTATATTTTAGCAATAGAATATGGCAATATTATTACACTATGTTTCTACCCTAATCTGTGACTTCCAGGAGTAATTTAAAATCTAGGGGGGGAGGATGTAATGCCACTTGCCTTTTCATTTGCGATAGATGTTGTTCTCATGATTCCTATGACAATCCTAGTACCGATGATAGTCCTTTAGTGCATGTTTTCAGTTTTGAGACACTTTGATTTCTATGCTATGGTTGATGTTTTCTTTGATATTGCTAGACACTTGATTATCATACGAACTAGATATGGATTATGTTAGATGATGCTTGATCTCTTGTACCTTGTGCATTCTTAGTTGATGGACATATTATGGTTTGATGTTAATTTCAGTTTAATATGATCATGATTTCATATTAATGTTACTTTATGTTTAAGGTATTGTTTGATCATGATTATGATGTATGTCTAGGATTGGATGCAGTTATTTATTTGATGAGTTACTGAACAGAACAATGTGGCATTACTTGTGTCCAAGTACCCTGCCACGCTACGACTTCCGTTCATTATGTTTATGATAACATATATATATGTACAACCCTGTTGTTTCGATGCAGTATGCAGGTATTGGGCATCGACTCCACCTGGACTAGCAGGTCTGAGCGTACCCTAGCCGATGGATTCGTGGAATGGAGTTAACATGGGGTTCCTGGTCTTTTGTGTCGGTTGTCTGTTTGCCTCCGTCATTGTGGTCTTGTCTTGTCTTCCAATCTTGCTTGTCAGTTAAGTTTAGTGCCACCACGAGGTTTAACAAGGTCAGAGTTGCCTATGTTATGTCAGTGTTTTGATGCATTCGAATATAATTACTTGACTAGGAATATAATTATGTTAAATAAATATTAATGGTTTCAATAAGAATTAAATAATGTATAAAATATAATTATTTAGTACTATGTGAATTAATAAATAAATTATATTTCCTAATTTGTGAGTGTTGTAAATGTTTAAACGGTATATGGCAATGTTCATAAATTTCATTAATGCATAGATTGATATAATGTAAATTGTGTTTATTGAAATGCATGTTAATATTAGATTTATAAGATAATAATTTTGCCGTGGTTTATGGGTCTATTCTAGGGTTTTAAAAAATATATATATATTTTTGGGAGAGGTTCGGGGATAAAAAAAAGATTTAGGGTGCTATTTTCCCGGACGGCCTTTGTTTCTCTTTTCAAGCTAGGGTTCTTTCTTGCCACTGTTTCTGTTCGAGAGGAGGCATTTGTTGTATCTTCTATTTGGATGACTCACTAGACTAAGGATTTGGTGGTTCAAATGTCTTTTATTTGTTCCCAACAGTACCAACACAGTTTGTAGGAGGCTAGGGTTTTAAAATGCCCTGCAGAAACAACATTTTCAATCTTGGCCTTGAGAAAAAATGGTGGTAATGCCTCTGATTTGGCCCCGAATGTCTGATATGTGTTGCCAAAATAGTTTGTAGCCCTGTTCTGCCCAGATTTGTCTCGTCATTTGAATGTTGATCTGGGGTTTACACATTTCGCATTTTTTGGAAATGTTGTGTCAAGTGCGCTCAGTACCCACCTGCTTATGTTGTTAAAATTGGTATTGTTTTGGATTCTGAATGGAAACTGTGAGATTCGGTGAATGGGAGATTAGCAGGTGTGAAGAGAACTGAAGTGTCCGATTGGACCAGGTCTTTCTTTTACTGCCACTGCCTAGTCATCCGAAGACTCGAACTCGAGACCGGCTATGAAAAAAACACCATCTCAGGTGGGCCGCACATCATGGGGCATCACTACTTTGATTTTGACGGTGGAGGAGTCTTGTATTTTAAGAAATTGACGATTCCATGGCATCAGTCCGTGTGGCTTATTATTTTGGTTTTATATGTTTCGTGTAATGGGACAATGACGGCATCTATTTTTGGTTACCGGCTAAAAGGTTGCTGAGATAAAAGTAGGAAGGCTCTAAAGCCAAGTCACTGCCTGGTTGATAGCGCAGAAAGCAGAAAGGCGCGTGGAAGAATATTTTGAGGGCCGTATTACTTGTAGCGAGTGTTATGGCCCCCTTTGTGTTAAGCTTGTGGGTATCTGGGGGAATTCGTTTGCTTCATTGCTTATTTTAAGGGCACGCTTGAAATTGAGGAAGCTGGCCGTGAATCTGATCCCTTTTTCCCCCCCCCCCCGCCTGCACTTCTTCATGGTGGGTATTGCTCCATTGACCTCTCGTGGGTCTCAGCAATACTGCACGTCAACTGTACCAGAGCTCACTCAACAGATGCGAGAGTCTGAAAACAAAGCAATCACCTTCTGAGGATTCGATCCAAGGCTTGGAGGAAATCGTCCTTCAAATGGAAAAGGTATTTGCATCGCTTCCTTGTCTTTCTAGCACAAAAGCTAAAATCTGTTTGCTACCATTTCTTTATGTCTGCGAAAGAAAACTAAACCCCATTGCACTCGCCTGCTTTCCACTGGTACCTTGTATGAGGCTTCCTGCTCTATGCCATCCCATGCTGAATTTGCATAACCATCTGGTTCTGCGTTAAATGACAGAGATAGGAGCCAGACTTTAGCCAAGAAATAGCAAGCCTTGACCATAGAACTTTATGAATCTCACTAAAACCCAATGCTTAGCAAAAAAAAAAAACGTCTTTGGCTTCGAAGCTTTTTACTGTAGAGGCAATCGCTGTTTCATACCACGCCTTTTCCTTCTTGCTGGGCATTTTGAGGTGTACCCACGTCTTTTCTGGTTTTGACTGGCTTGGAAGTTGCCATTTTTGCCACAGCCAGTGAGTTGTCCTCCCTTGTGCCAGAATTTGGAATGTTGCCATCGTAGGATTAGATGTGGCTGCCTGAGTTTTCGCCCTAGGACTGGCAGAAATAGTTTGTTGTCAGTTATCTCCAGTTGTGCACTCCTTGGTGCGGTAGATTGATGCAGTAGTTGTTCCTTGGTTACCTGTCAATGGTTCACCTGGGAATAGCTGCTCTTACAAACGTTTAAACAATCATATGTGCTCAACTTAAATCTGTCCATGTCAGCTTTTGACTATTAACTAAACCCATGCTTGAGCCAGTTAAACAATGTGTTAGAATAGTGAGAAATGTGTGTTTTCATAAGATGGAATCATCAGATTAGGGAATAGAGAAACTTAGTTGTAGATCAATGCCGGCTATCAAACTAGTGTCACGTTCTATCTGGACAGCGAAGTTTTAGTGGAAAATTAAATTCTATAGGATAGATTTAGAGCTATTGTAAAGTAGTGTTTAATCTATATTGGTGCAATCAAGGTTTTGCGGAATAGTTAATTGTTTTCCTCACCTTGAAAGTTAAATAGGTTTATGATATTGGACTATCACTCACCGCTGCAACCTCTGCCAGATAGAAAGGAAATTATAGCTAATAGAATCTATGACTTGTCATCATTTCTAATTATTGCACTGTCTTCTTGCCTTTTTGGGATAGTTTGATTATTTTAGAATTAGACTAGACCTCTCATTCACTACAGGCCACGATCTGGCTGTCAAAATTATAGGCCTTACCTCACAGCATCCTTAGTTTAGCTGCAGTTGCTAGAAGGAGATTTGATGATTGCAATTTATTTTAATGTTTCCTTAGAGGAAGAGAATGAATGCATATTCCTTTAGAAGATAATTTGTAGTTAAAAAGGAATATATTTAGGGAATGTATATATTGGAGTTATTAAATTGAGTAATAATAAAATGTAGTTGTAAATTAATTCGTAGTTGTCAAACCACTTGTTAGTAATTCCCCCTCCCCCGCAAGAGTTGAATTAGACTTCATTGTAACTATTGAATTTAATTGATTTGTATCAATGGCAATGATGGTCTTCTTAGTTAGGTTATGATGAGGGAGTCTTGTAGAGCAATTAAATTAGTTTCTTTAATAAATTATTGGCGTATAGTTATTTTAACATAATGGTGTAATTAATAGTTCTTGTTGCTATTTAATGTCATTATAGATCCTTTCGTAACAAGAATACAATCTTATTTTAATATTAAAGGCCTTCCTTGCTAATTAGGGTAGAGTAATGGTTCTATTCATTTTGGATGGGAATTAAATGGTGAGTAAGTATTTACTCAATTTACACTATTGGTATTATAGTTTTGCAAATTGATAAGCGGTGATAATCCTACCCTCGCATTCTAATTAATCTAAGTCAATGGTAAGGAATCGTAATGTAAATTTGGAATTGGTTCTTCCTTGTTTTCAAGGATATAATCGAGAATGCACTATGTTAAATAAATATATTATTATTATGTTAAAGTCTTCCTTGTGAATAAATATAGAATTTTGTTATCATTATTATTATTTTATTATTATTATTAGTATTATTTATCTCTTATACGGAAAAATTTGCATTTCGTTATATGTCTTTTAATTACCTTGATGTAGTTATTTAAACCTTGTATGAGGTTATTAAATAGATATTTATTATGTAGTGAAGATTTCCATTTCAAGTTAGTTCTGGTCGAATGTTAATTATATTAATCCATCAGTGAATTTGTTATGTTCTCCTTGTAAAAGTTATTAATTAAGTTGATATTAAGAGTTGCTAAGATAAAGGGTGTATGTGAACTCAGTTACATCAAGAAAACAAGTTTGATCATATGTTTGATTGATTGGTCTTAATGAGACTCCTTGTGCAAGTTAATAGAGTGTTTTGGTTCCAGAGGCCTAGGTTGTAATTTTGTGTTCATGCGCATGGTATCTTGTGAATGCATATTGGGGTAGTGATTAAGTCCTTCATGAATGTTGCAATCCTTACTGGTTTAAGTTTGTTGAACTATTGTGAAGGTCAAGACAATGGAGACATGTCGTCATCGGTATGGAAGGGATCTCCCAAGTATTACTCCGTTTGGAAACCTTGAATTATGTATTGGGACTTTGCCTTATGTGTTGCCATAATTGCAAGAAGGTCAATGCCTTGCAATGTGTTTACCTAGACCTGTTGTTTGGTCTTGAACCCATACTATCGAGCTCTTCTTGTAAGTTGTGGTCCCCTATTGTGTTGAGCTTGTTTTAATTCCTTGTTATGGTTGAGATATTGGAGCAAGAGGACCTATGCCTTGCTCGAGTGATTCATTGTATTGTGATTGGTTGCATGATGGTTGATGCCTTGTACCGTTATGCATATTTTCGGTTATGAAGACAGTTGTCATGTGTTGCCTCTAGAAGTAATGTTGTGTTGTTGGGAGATTGGCTAGTGATGTTGGAGTCTTGTGACATTCTTAGTCCACTGCCTACCTGATCGTTGTTCTTGTGGGGGCCTCATGTTAACTCCTAGCTCGGAGGGGTGGGCCTTAGGGTCCCACATGGTTGGGTGGAAAGAGCTAGATCCATTGGTTTTCTCCCTTGCTGTTTGTTCGTGAGCGAGGAGGATTCACCTTGTGTGCCAGACATCAGACCTTGTACCTGTTTTGAAGACCGTTCCTGTGCTCATGCATTAGTCTTGTGTATTTATTGTATCTCATTGTTTATATTCAGTTGTAATCAGGATGTCGATAATGTAAATCTCATGTTGATGTACTCAATTGTATAAACTTGGTAAAAGTGCATGTATCCTTATCCAAATTGATTACCTAGGTTATGGCATGGAATGTAGACGTATTTTACTAATCATTATTGTTATAGAGTTGTATGATTTACCGATGCTAGTTAGCAATGCATGTAATGATGTTGTTTAATGTTAAGTAGTGCATCCTTGACGCCTTGGGAGACAAGTTGTTAACTATTGATGTGTTTTATCTGCTAAACCTCACTTGTTGTCCTATTTATAAGAGAAATTATTTCTGCTTTGCTTGCTGATAAGTGTTGTCTATCAAGGTGTTCATTGACAGGGTACTGCTAATCTATTCTGCTTCATTGGAAGTTATTTGTATCTATTTTAGCAGTATAATGGTTATGGCTTCAGTAGTTTTATTTCCTATTATTAATGCAGTTATGTTGCCCTAGAGTGGTTAGAAGAGTAATTTCATGCAATGTGTTATGTCTAGTTTCTACTTTACACTATCCTGCTTTCAAAAAAAAAAAAAAATTAGTTCTGTAACTTTTGCACTTTTTATCGAGCACTCTGGGGTTACATGACGGGGCATTACACAACCCATGCCCAAATTTGGGATATATGATAAGGGGTGATAATGGGTATCTACTGATTGTCTAAGATTTGTATTTAGAGGTCTAAGTCAAGAGTTATTAGGATTGTTTTCATTTTGTAGGGCTATAAGCCATTTTTGAGGTTTGTGAAGGAAGTACCAATCCTGAGTCTAGTCTACCTTAGCCAATGGGTGGAATGGGTCCCCTAACATCCAAAACCAACCTTTCCATGATGATCCATGAGTTTCTTTCTGATGTTCCCACTTTTGTGTAAAGACCTTTGATTTTAGGCTTTTGAGTAAAAAAGAAACTTGTCTTTCTTGTCCATCACCTCCTATCCAATTTGCTTCTACATCAGTTGTCCTAGTAGGCCTTCCTAGGCCCCAACTCCCATACAAACTCATGCGGAATCAACATACCTTTTATGATGACAAGGTAGTTGATCTTTCCATTCGAGGCCTTCTCATCTCATCTCAAGCCTAAACGAGCACTTGAACCATGAGTGAGGCATCCACTTATCTTGTTTAGTGTGATTAACTACCCAACCCCTTAATTCATTAATTAGGTTATCCCTAAGTTAAGAAACTCTCACATAGGTTGTCCTGCATGCCACTTTGGGCTCCATCCCCCATTGAGAGCCTCTTCCCTACCTACAACTAGAAGACCCTACTCATCAAGCATAGCAATTATCATCATAATAACAAGTATATAAGAACCATACAAGGCATTAACCCTCTTGCATACCAACTTAATCACAAGGACAATTTTCACCAAACATTGCCCATAGCTTCCATGTGAAGCAAACCATAACCAACATATTTCTTTTACGTTATCCAACATTTCCCCATTCACAAAATTTGACACACTGCTTAATGCATAATCAACACCATAATGAACCATATCATCCTTGCAAGACTTTATTCCACATCTTGAAACTTCTACAATCGTAGCATATACATGAAAATAAACATTAAAACCTATGCCTCTGGAAACAACTTTCCGAAATGACACAACACTTGACACCATTAAAAACACAATAGTTTCACATCACATTCACTCTCAAAGCACATCATAAACTAATACCCTTCAACAATATTTTAAGAAATGTAACATTAATCCAAGTATGATCAATCATCTAACAATTATAAAGTGATTGCCAACAACATGTAAATAACCCGAAGGCATACAAATTAAACACAACAGTTGTTTACACTGTGTACACTGATGTAGATTTCATTAATAAACAAGACAATTTTGTATATACTATCAAATATAACTGTATAAGGAAGATTAAAAGCCTATAATATTAGAATGGTATAAATATCTTACACTAGTTAGAATCACAAGATACAAAACATGAAGCTACAATAAAAGAACCTTGTTCTAAGGTTATCTTGGGAGGAAAAGAATATAGAACAAAAAAACTTTCCTATAGATCTAACATCATCAAATCTACCACACCTTTAACCACATGCATTTGATAGGATCAACACAAAATGAATTTGTTGAGAAGGATTTAGAAATTACCAACAATACAAAATGTGAAAGCATAGACAGGGCACGCAGACTGATTAGTAGAATGCCTCAAAGCGAGTCAGATGATGGAAAGAAATGATCGTAGGATATGCACAAAATGAATTTGTTGAAAAAATCTCAGGGAAACCCAGTTCAAAAATATAGAGCTATTGGTGATGCAACTAACTGTTTTAATAGAGACGAAATAGGTGAGAGGTAAACAGTCACAAAATATTCATATCTCAAAAATGACAAACTGGGTATGGCTGATTTTCGGATGGGATTTAGATATCCAGGACGTACACCATTTATTAAGACATTAGAGAAACCCAGTTCGTAAAATTAATGTTATGGCTAACAGAACAAACTGCTAAAATAGAGATGAAATGAGTGATAGGTAGACCATCACAAAATACTCATATCACAAAAATGAAAAACTAAGTACAATTGATTTTTGGATATGATTTAGATGTACAAGACCTACACCATATATAAATAAAGTTATGGCTAATGCAACAAACTTCTAAAATAGAGATGAAATGAGTCAGAGGTAGACAGTCACAAAATATTCAAATCTCAAAAACAACAAATTTAGTATGGCTGATTTCCATATATGATTTAGATATTCTGGACATACACCATATATAAAAAATTAGAGAAACCTAGTTTGTAAAAAAAAAAATTATGGCTAACACAACAAACTTCTAAAATAGAGATGAAATGAGTGAGAGGTAGACAGTCAAAAAATATTCATATCTTAAAAATGACAAACTAGGTATGGCTTATTTCTGGATATAATTTAGATATTCTAGACATGCACGATATATAAGACAATTAGAGAAACCCATTTTGAAATAATAAAGTTATGGCTAACGCAACAAACTACTAAAACAAAGACGAAATGGGTGAGAGGTAGATAGTCACAAAATATTCATATCTCAAAACTAAAAAATTGGGTTTGGTTGATTTCTAGGTATGATTTAGATATCTAGGACGTGAACCATATATAAAAAATTTAGTGAAACGCAGTGTGTAAAAGTAAAGTTATGGGTAATGCAACAGAGTAGATTCAGAAACTATAGAAGAAAATTCACATAATATTTTACTAAATCTAATGCAACAATAAATCAGATTAATATCTGAGTCCATACCTGAAATATTACTTCTATCACATTTTCACAAAATTCCCACCTCGCATCAAATTTCCCCCAATTATTTTCTTCTAGAAACTATGGTTTATTGTGCCAAAAGAAAAATGAAAACTTCCTAAGAGAGAGAGCTCATGAAAACATAAAACATATTGTGCTATTTGAAAATGCATGCTTCCCCTCCAAATTATGTTTTTTAGATTTCAAAATAAAGTTGAGCATGTCTAACCACCCCCATGATTTCTTCTCAAAGATTCTCCTTTATAACTTTCTTACAATTTTCTATTTTTAACCAAGCAATAATTTCTCTCTGATTTTATTTATTTTAGATTTTGCTATTTATTTCATTTACAACTAGACAAGATTGTTTTATGACTTTATCTACTTTAGTAATATATATATATATATATATATATATATATATGACAACTTGCAAATATTATCTATTTTATTGCCATTAACGCAACCTTAAATTATATTAATTTATTTATTTATCTCTAGTTGGAATTACATTTATTACTATTATTATTATTATTTATTAACTTAACTTCTAGAATAATATATTTTTCATAAACAAAATTTACATAAGGAAATTTATATATATTTATTTATTTAACAAAAAAGCTTTCATAGCTAATAATGTTATTCTAATGCAATAATTAACCAAAGCAACAATCAAACAATGTCAAACTTAATAACCCAAATGCCCAACAATACCTGTAGTGCCCTTCTAGTTTCACCTTGAATGTACACGTGGTTAGATTAAAGAGCGTGAAGATGAATGTAAATAATCAGAATACTTAGGTTAGTATATTTTATCAATGAACCTTGTTGCAACACTGATAATTCACATGGTCTGACATTGCCTTGCATTCAGGTGATTATGATGTTGATTTTACTTTGATTGTCATATGTTAGAATTGAGTTTAATGCAAATGATTCTGTATCATAGGAGGCTATGATGTTTTGTGTGGATCAATCGTATTATGAGTATCATGTGACTATCTAATGATGTTTCTTACTTAGTCATTCAGTAACTAATTGATAGGTGTGTTGTGATTACATGTTTGATGTGTGGGTGAAAGGAACAGTGTCGTATTACTCATGCATGAGTACCCTGCTACACTGCGACTTCCTTTCACTATGTGTATGAATACATGATTGCATATATATACATGTTCGACCATGTTGTTTGTTGTAGGCTGCAGGTACCAGACATCGACTCCACTTGAATTAACAGGTTTGAGCATGCCTTAACCAATGGAACTGTTGAATGGAGATAACATATGGTCCCCTAGCCTAGCCATCATCCTTGAAGAGGATGAGCATCCGGTCGTGTACCCTACCAGTGCTGTCAGTTTGGTCATGATAGTTAGTCATTGCTGTGGTGGTCTTGTTTTCTGATCTTGCATAGTAGTCAGGTATGGTTTGCAGTTGGGTTATTTTGTTGGTATTATTTTTGTTATTGTTGCCTTAAAATAAAATAATTAGTTATGAAGCATTTTTGTTAAATAAATAAATATATAAATGTCCTTATGTAAATTTAGTTTATTAAAAAATATTATTCTAGAATTTAATAAATAATAATAATAATAGTATTAAATGTAACTACAACTAGAGATAAATAAATAAATAATATTTATGTGTTACCATAAAATATATTTATCTTGGTCTGGTTGTGAAATGTTTAAAATAGTAAACTTTAAGATATTGTTCATGCAAGAGTTATTGCCTCTTGTGGGGGGGAATCTTCTGGAAGATTTTAGGGGATTTCTTTCGCTAAAAATAGGGTGTTTTGGGTTGTATTTAGGGGGAAGATTTCTCTCTCATAATAATCTTTAGCAAATGGAACTTTTGGAGGGAGACTGGTTTGTGGCTGCAGTAGTTGAACCTGGCATCGAATCTTTAGCCCAATCAAGCAAGCAAAATTCGGTTCCTTTGGTTCTAATTTCTGTCTCATTTTTCTGTTGAAGCAAATGTTTGATTTGTATTTTTTTCTATTGATAGTAATTTTCTTGAGAGGTTAGAAGCCTTGTTATCAGATCCAATTGTGCATGTCTGTATCATTGCATTTCTTGAAATCACTGATTGATGTGACTGTCTATCTCTCGCCCATTTAATCTCTATTTTTATAGTCTATTGCATTAGCCATAACTTTTGTTTTAGGAACTGTGTTCCTCTAAATTTTCTATATATGGTGCATGACCTAGTTACCTAAATCATATCCAAAAATCATCCATACCCAGTTTGCGTTTTGGAGATATAGATGTTTTGTGACTGTCTACCTCTCAACCATTTTGTCTATATTTTAATAGTCTGTTACGTTAGCCATAAACTTCATTCTACAAATTGGGTTCCTCTAAATATTTGATAAATGGTGCAAGACCTAGTTTCCTAAAACATGCCCGAAAATTGTCTATACCTAGTTTATCATTTTTGAGATATGAATGTTTTGTGAGTGTCTACCTCTCAGCCACTTCATCTTTATTTTTATAGTCTATTGCATTAGACATAACTTTCATTTTATGGTGTACGACCTAGTTACCTAAATCATATCTAAAAATTGTTCATACCCAGTTTGTTGTTTTGGAGATATAAATATTTTGTGACTAACTACCTTTCACCTATTTCATCTCTGTTAAAATAGTTAGTTGCGTCACCAATAAATCTATATTTTCAAATTGGGTTTCTCTAAAAAATATTATATAAGATTCAGCTCTTACCTATGAAAACTATATCCAAAAGAGTTAGCATTACCTAGTTTGTCAAGTCAGAGATATGTATCATTAGTGATAGACATTCCTGTGCCATCTTGATTGTTGTTATTAAATCTACAAATCCATTCTATGCATATCCTTTAATCAGTACATTCCATAATTTGACATCTCTTTGAGGCAATTTGTTGAACAATTAATGCACTTTGTCTATGCTCTCAAATTTGCATACATGTCTACTAGAGAATTTTCTTTTCGAAGTCTCTTATCATAATCAAAACATTCTATATCTATATTCTTTCTGATATAGTATCTATTCTTGCATATTTTAATCGATCATATTAGTAGGTTTCTTTCTTAGTGGTTTATTTTAGTGCTTTCCGGTTTGACATTCTTCAATGGTGATATGTTGAGTTAATTTTTAAATATGGTCTTTCTTGAAATTCCATTGTTAGTTATTAGCATCAAGTCGTAATGATGTAATTGGTTTATTGTATTTTCCTTTCATTTTGAGTCTTATTGTTCTCATAGACTGTTGTAATTAATAAACATCAAGTCATTTAATTATTTATTTCCATAGCAAGAAATGGATGTTCTTATGTATAGTGGTATTGTGTTTAATTTACCGACTCCAGAGGTTAGGCTACTTGGGTTCCATTTAAACATTGTGTCATGTTTAAATGTGTTTTTGATTTGAGATTATCCAGTGAAAAGGGGAAAGTTTTGAGGTTGAGGGGTTGGAATTAAATTTGTCTATGTATTGGTTTGTAAAATATGGGTTCTTGACAGTCCCTTGTCCATGCATGATATTAATTTCATTTCTAGATGTTGGTTAGGGGTTGCTAGTTGCATGTAAAAGAGTGGTTTCTATGGTGGGGCCGGTGCCCAAAGTGGCTACCTGGGTAACCCCATGGAAGTTGTAATCAAGTGATAACTTAATAATTTATTTAGGTGGGTTGGGTAGTAATTCCCATAACAAGATAAGTATGATGCCTCACCCATGCCTTGAGTGCTCTCATAGGCTAAGGATGGGATGAGAAGGCTTGGTTGGCAAGGTCAACCTCCTTGTCTCCATGAGAGGATGTGTCGGCTCTGCATGTGTCACCCTATGGGGCTACTGCCTGGAGAGAGGCTACCAGGGTAACCATAGACAGGAGCTCATTTCTAGTGAGAGATAGTCTAGGTAACCCATGCTAGGATCATGCGATGACACTCTCCCTGCTGCATTCTGGTCACCTCATCTTTATCTTGTGTTTGTAGTGCCCCTCCAGCTTCACCTTAGATGTGCATGTGGTCGAAGCAAGGAGCGGGAGGATGAATGGAAATACTCAAAACATTCAAAGTATGTTAGATCTTTTGTTATCAGAATTCAAATGCAGTGGTTATAATCTTGTTTCAAGAGCAGAGACGATGTAGTACTACTCACTTCGAGTACCCTACTACATCACAATTCTCTGACTCTCTGTGTGTAGACATAGATGTATTTGATCGTATACAACCAATTGTTCAGATGCAAGCTACAGGTATCGAGCCTCAACTCCACCTGATATAGCAGGTTTGAGTGGGCTCTTGTACCAATGGGTATTAGTGATGGGAGATAATGTGAGGTCTATTCCACTAGGTTGATCTTTATCTTCTATTGTGGTCTCGAGTCGTGTTGTGATGCTTGGTCCTTGCCTATTAGTTTTGGCAATCTTGTGTTTAGGAGTATCGTCGAGTTGTGTTTAATAATGCTTAATTATGTTTATGTGTGGTTGGAAAATACTTTAATGTTTTATTATTTATTAATAATGCTTATGTTTTTGATAATATAAGGCAGCTAAACAAGGGGCCAAACCCTTACAAAAAGTAGATAGGCCATAAAGGCAGCAAGCACAAAAAGTGCCTTAAACCAGATACATCAATAACAGTTTTCCCAGCATAAATAGTAAAACC
Source organism: Cunninghamia lanceolata (assembly GCA_027924645.1). Lineage (NCBI taxonomy): Eukaryota > Viridiplantae > Streptophyta > Pinopsida > Cupressales > Cupressaceae > Cunninghamia > Cunninghamia lanceolata. Next base: position 18,343,103 of record BSBN01000888.1, read on the forward strand.
ACCCACTATAAACTAAGATAGTAAATACAGAGTAGCAGAGTATCATCAATATAAAAGAAAAAACTAAGGAGGTAAATACTCTCCTTAACCATGGATTTAATAATGTCATCCAAATTCCTAGAAAGATCATCATTATCAGCATTGACAGGCACCCCCAAGTTTTTCAGCACAAAAATATTGAGGAAAATAGAATTCCTGAGCATAGTGGAAAGATTCTATTCCAGCTTCTCAATGCGAGCCCTTAGACCTGCAAGTTCAGCTCCCAGACCAACATCAGTGTCTATATCATCATTAGCCTCTTCCACGAACATCTCACCCACTTTATCAGCAACATCCTCAATGGTAGCCCCTGTATCATGAGTCTCCTGCTTACCTTCATCATCCACAAATATGTCCTGAACCTCCATATCCTTAGCCTCATCCCCCCAGGTGGATTGATCCAAACCGCTCTTAGAATAATCAATTAGTTTTTCTTTAAGAGTAGGTTTGTCAGCGATTCACCCTGACCGCCTAACTCCAAAGGAGAGACCATCCTTAAAAACCTTAGTAGAAGAATGAGACTAGCTACTCTAGCCCGCCGGTGTCCTACCAAGATTTTTAGGGGTCCCAACCACAACCCTCCCAGTGCTTATTTCACCAGCAATAGTCTTTCTCTTTTTACCCTTCGTATTGACAGTAGGACCCAGAGTATCCACAAGAATTTCCTCAGGTGTGGAAAAAGAAACTTCTTTAGTCTTAGTAGGAATAGGGGAGGGCCCAGGTTCTTCAACACCAGGAATATCCTTAGGGTTAGAGGAGGGTTCCCCACTATTGGTTTAAATGGACTTAGAGGGTTCAAGGGCAAGATGGTGGTTATAAAGACAGAAGATAAGGCCCTGATGAAGAGGGATGGGTTTCTAAGAAGGGTTTTTAGCCAGTTTAGTCCTAACCCTAAGGATAGAATGTTTAAGGGAAGAAAGTAGATAAAACAGAAAGCTAATTTGAGCATTGCGACAGAAATGATTCAAAAGGGGAAGATGATAGTTATAAAACCTGGTGAAGCACCCCTCTAGGGTGAAATACTTCATGAGGAGAAAACACACACCGTCCCAAGGCTCGGGTAGCTTGGCTCTGTCAAATCCCCCCTGATATGGGACTAATTCTTCGCCATCTCCAAGAAAGAGCTTCTGACTAGAAAGGTCTACAATTTTAGTTTTCCTCTACAGTTTCAAACCCTGAGTAGACATACCAGTGGCCATAGCAATCACACTTTCAAAAATTTCAAAGCTAATTCTACCCACTAAAACCCACCAGTTATGCTAAGATTTAGCAAATTGTTTAGATACATTTTCATTATACCCATTAAGCCACTCAAAATAGGGACTAATCCCACCCTCTTTGCAATAATGCTAGATCACCAGATTGTCTTTGAACTCACAGCAAGAGACAGGTTCAGTTTTGATTCTATCTCCACCCATGTCAGAATTACAGAGCATGTCACAGAAACCCCAAATCTCCTCAATCGTATTTACAGAAACATTACTAGCTTGATCAAGGCTAATGATACTGCTGATAACACCACACACATTATCACAAATATGGGAAACCTTGTAAAAATGACGCTTACTCGTCCCATGCTTAATCATAATTACATGACACATCCCATGATGATCTAGCCGTCTGCTCACCTTATGAGAGAAAGGAGCATAAATGACAATTGAGAAGGTACTAAAGGACATGTACTTCAAGAGGCACGTCAGTCCCCTCCCAAAGAGTTGACAATAATGCTTATGTTAGGTTTATTAGATAATAATTGATTTAGTTTAAAACTTTGAATGACACCTTGGTTAAACTTTATAATAGTGTAGAATTAAATTATCTACTATTCTAAAGTATTTATGTTATAATTGGAGTTATGGGTAATTAGTATATTGTTGGTACAGAATAATTTTTGGATATGTGGAATTAATGCCTTGAGTTGTCAATTTCAAAATTGGAAGATTTAGGATCTCTTTAATGACAAATTTTTGAATTTCTTGGGGAGTGGGTTGTTGAGTAATGGATGCATGTCTGCATTTATTTTATGAGTTGAACCACTTTTAGAAGGGAAAATTTTATTCTGAGGGGAGTTGGAAAAGAAAACGAGGATATTGGGGAGAAGAATAGGGAATTTGTTGTAGGAGTTGGAAAAATTTGGAGGTGGGACTGAAATATGGGTATGTGATTTGTCTCTCTGTAAAAAATTCCAATTGTTGTAGCTTATAATTTAAAATCTATTGCAGCTTGTCCCGTGTGTGTGTATTTACATGTCCTGTAGATTGGAATCTGTATATCTCTGTGGCTTGTAATGTCTTGTGCCTATGTAGATTCCTCCAAGATGTATTATTTTGGGTTAGCTTTTGCCTAGATTCCTTTTGAAATTATGTGCCATCATCTGTCAGCCTATATTGTGATTTCAATCCTGTGAAATAGATGACTCAATGTTAAGCTTTTATCAATCTCTTATCCCATTCGTTCTTGCAATTTATCTCTGATAGAGGTGAAATGCCCAGTAAGAAGTGAATTGGCATTTACATATTTTTTTTCCAAGGCAACTTGTTAGTGGTTGCAACCACTTATTTGGTTCTCATATTATTCATATTTTTTTTATCTTGGATTCCTTGCTTTTCTCTCTGTAACCATGATGAAAATCTTATATCTCCAACACTACCTCCACAAGAATGTACCCTATAATCATGTCTAGGATTTCAATCAAATCTTGTGAAGTTCTTCACAATTTCCTTCAAATATTCTTTTAAAATTTCTTGTTGGCTAAAAGATACCATTTAATTCATCTTTGGCCATAGATTTAAAACTCAGTTTGAATCTTTGGCTATATTCCTTAGAAAATAATTTAACCATATGATAAATTACACAAATTGTGTTACCTTGGCAATAGAAGTCTTTGAATGTATGAGTATACTGTTGTAGACTGTGAAAAAAACTTAGTTTTTTGCATTGACCATACAGTACAGGAGACCCATCTTTATTTTTTTTCCTTGTGTTTAAATTTCTGCTCACTTTTTCTATGGAAGACCTAGACCATACAGTTGTTCGAGAGATAATATGCAATTTCATTTTGCAGATTTTTTTTCCCTCTCTTGTGACATTGTACGGCCGCCGTACAGCCCTCTCCTTGCCTTCTTTTGGATGAAATTTGCTATTTCTTAATTCTCTTGTAAGTCTGCAATTTCTGTGAATCATTGGCCTCCTTGTTTTCTCTGGAACTTATTTTGTGCCTGAAAATTATTTAATGAAAATGATAGGATAGGAATCTTGAAATTTATTTCAATTTGAGGTCATAGGAAAGTTAATTGTTGTGATTGTTCTTAAATAGAAATCTTGCAGAAAATCTTGCTAGTAGGATAACTTCTAGTCTTGAGTGTAGTTTGGATTTATTAAGTCTATGTTAGGGAGAAGTTGTTATTAGAAGGTTCATTTGTTAGTAATGTATTATTTTAGAATTAAATTCATTTAATTAATGTTGTTTTTTGGTGTATGCAAGAAGTTAATAAAATTAAGTTGTGCTTTTTTTATTAAATATAACTTTGTTATTGATATTTTGTAATTTTGTTATTTAGAAAGTTGTAATCTTAGAATATATATAATGGAAAGAAGTCATTTTTTTTTAAGAAATAGATATCATGGTAGTTGTTGATATTAGAAATCTTAAGTGGTAAAATAATAGGTTGTAATCCACACTCATAGGTAAATACATAAGTTTGATTTGATTTTATAAGTGGTTAATTGTTAGGAAATCTAATAGGTTAGGAGTTGTTTGAAATTGTAAATGCTTATTAATAATTTATGCTTCTTGTGAGAATCATAGATACCTATAGTTATTGTTTTAGAAATTGGAAACTATTTATGCATAGTTAAAACAATATTTAAAAAGTATTATTCCTTGTATTTAAGTGATTGTTAGGTTCTTGAAATATATTGTTCTTGGGTTATAACATAATAGTGTGTAATGTTAGACATTATTTTAAATTAGTTGTAAATCAAATTATTCCTCTTTTTCTAGTACTCTTTTTAGGTATTAAAGACTAGAGTTATTCAAAATAAATGATGAATGGAAGTTTATTATTATTGGAAGAATGTATATAGTTAAAGTGGCTGGACAATGGGAGTCATTAAAATGTTAGCTAGAAAATACAATGAATATATTAAATTCACATGGTTATTAATAATTGGTATATTCTTATCTCCTTGTTAAAATTCAAATGGTTAGTGTATGTTGGAATCTCTATGCCATGTAAATGTAAGAAATTATATTCGTTATGTTATAGTTATCTTTTTTATTAAAAATGGTAGGTAGTAAAAACGTTGCTGGGAAGTTATGTTATTATAATTATTGGTTAAAAATTAATGGAAGATGTTGCTCTTGGTAAACATACGTATACATTTATAGTTTGTTTTAATAGTAAATCTTAGATGGAAAATTCATGCTTGCAAATATTTTAATGGTAAAGAACACGGTAGTTGTTAGGAAATTTTAGTCAGTGAATTTATTTTAGAAGTTTAGAGAGAATTGTTAATGTTGTGATCTTGAATGTTCTTATAAATTGTTGTTAACTCTCATAAGTTGTTTTCATGATTGAATCTGGGAGTACATTGTATATCTTCAGTTCGTTATCCTTCTGGTCATAGTTTATGCTTGCAATGGATCTTGTGTTCACCTTGAGTGGAGTATGTTGATAAATGAGAGGGGGGGGTGAATTAGTTATCCTAATTGTTTCTTCTTTTGAACTTTCTTATTAAGCAAAGCAGCATTGAATTAAACAAACAAACATTATCATGAAATGAGAAACACATGACACAGTATTTTTGACGTGGAAACCTAGTTAAGGGAGAAAACCACGGGGTGATTAACCCAAAGATTATTCTCTATTAGAAGAATAAGGAGTTACAAAAATGGCACTTGCCAATTAGGGCTCACTGTCCGAGCACACTGCTCACAAAGAGGCCCACTACCTACAAGGAGACACATTGTCTACAAAGAATGTTATACAATACTTGAACTAATTGGAAGCACCTACATATGCTAGGGTTCAGTTCCGGTTAGGCTCAGTACACTGATCTGCTGCACTTCATCTTGCCTTTGTTCTTTATTCTGCTATCTTTTCACATACCGGATCTTTCTTACTACTTCTGCTCTGATCTGTACTTATTCGCATACACTATCACACCCTGACTCATTTCACAACTAAATCCATCCTCTATATATATCCGCACAAGGAATTTCATCACCTTTCTAGTCGGCATCCGGAACAATCTGGTTTCTTACAAGCTCTGTTCTGTCGGCTGAATCCTTCCTCACCAAGCAATGCGGATCAAGCATATACTTGTAGATATCATTAGTCATGTTGGCCAAACATGATTCATGCCTTCACAACCTTTACCATCAACAGTAACATATCCGGAAAAGATTCTGATGCTCTGTCAGTCAGTTCTTCCTTCTGTTCTCATTGTCTTTCAGGAATCCGGTACTCAGCTATTCATATCTTTTTCTTTGTCCATCACCGGAGGCTAAATCCTTGGAATATACTACTCAAGGTAGTCCTCTTGACTTCCCCAAATCTGCACTGCACCAAGACACTTCCTCTGAGAGGTCCGGACCAATCTGTCGGACCTTGCCACATGCTCTGTTCTTGTTCAACAGACCATAACAGTTCTTCATCTTGACTTCCGGTAGAGGCACACCATGACTTGCGGATATGTGGGATGACCTTTGTTGCCATCAATGACAACAACCATGAATCCATATAGTGTCTCTTGCCAACAATCTCCCCCTTTGGCATTGATGGCAATACTTAGTGAAAAAATGACTAAGTGTTTACACTATGCTCCCCCTTTGCTGATGCTCTATCTTTATATACAATTTCTGGAACTCCCCCTTAGTTGGATTCCTCATTTTTCACTGCTCCTCACTCCCCCTTTGACATCAATGGCAAAGGGTGAGGTCCGCACACCAAAATTTTAAAAAATTTTCTATACATAGCCGCATATTTACATACTCACATGAACTGAAGAATGTCTGCAAAAGATGTCTTCAGTTGGATTAGTTCTATAGCCCAACTTTGCTTCATTCTATCCAAAATTGAAATGTGACCACTCAACAAAAATGCAAAAGCTTCTGCCCTCTTGAGATCTGTCGGATCATTTGTTTGGGCGGTAGTTTGAGCATCACTGATGGCCTCATGCATAGTTTCTAACTTAGGGATTATAATCCTTCTAAGTTCTCCCATCCGGTTAGTGATATTCTTCCTTTCCTTCTCAAAGTTCTTTATTGCATTTGTGATTGCAATAGTTTGACATTCTTGATTTACTATGGAAGAGAGAGGATCAAAACTTTGAGACAAACTTTGTAGTTTGTCCTGTTCCGCTTTTATTTTCTTATCTATTTCTACTGTTGCCTTTGACCAGGAGATACAAAATTTGTAAATATCACCGCCATCCTTAAGAGCATTTTCTAAGCTCTTTATTCCAATACTCATATTTCTCCTATCATTAGCGATTAATCCTAATACTTCTAAAAATCTTTTATCCAAAAATTCTTTCCAGACCTTTTCTTCAGCTGATTTTTCTAGAGAATCAAAATGTGTATCAACACTGCTGACTAAGGTTTTGAGATTACCGGAAGAGGAGGCTGTCGGATCTATCTGGATTGATGGCATGATCTTTTCAAGCACTCTGGAAGCAGCCTCTATCAACTCACAGTCTTCCATATGAGACTTTAGGAGTTTTTCATTTTCCTTAGCATTTGCAAATGAAGCTATCTTCATTGTCTGTACCGGAGAGAGAGAGTCAAAGTTGAATGGGCCTTTTAGAAGCTCTGGTTCATCAATCTCTAAAGTTTCTTGGCTTAGAAACTTTTGAACAGTTTGTGCAGTGTCTCTTGCCGGAGACAAATGTTTCTTTTCTTCTGCAGTTTTGTCCTTAGGAGTCTTATCTCCTTCCACATTCTTACCACTTACAGTTGTGGTTTTCTCTGTTGGATTCTTCTCTTTCTCTGTATCCTTGGTGCTGTCAACCTCTTTTCCTTTTTCTGCTGCTTCTTTCTCCTATAATTTTTCTTCTTCTTGGGATCCGGAGACTGTAGGAGAAGCCGGAGAAGAGATGTTAGCTTGTTCTAGTGGCACTTCTTCCGGAGTAGATGATTCCAAGTCCGCAGCTGTTTCTACACCTGAGTCCTCTGTAATAGGAATATTAAACCTTTTGTATGTATTCTGGAGGATCTCTTCAGTGTCCTTGGCTACTTTGTCTGTCTCACCAAGCATAAGCTGATTCATCCTTGCTTTGCTTCTGAATTCATCCTTGCAGTCCTTGAATACCATGTTCATGGTTTTGTGATCAATTGAGGGATATAGCTGAATAGCTATCTGTTCCCTGATCTCAAGGTCTTTTGCCATGGCATTGTTCTTTCCTATTTCTAGTTCCATCTCTAGGCTCTTTGGGATTTCAGAGATAATCTCAATAAAAGCTTTATTGTAGATGTTCAAGTACCTTATTATAGCTTCTTGTAGGATCTTTTGATCTGCCTCATTGTAGTCATCATAGAATTCAGCCACCGGTTGAAGGTTCCCATCCACAGTGACTGATTTGACTACACTGTCTAGAGACAGGGTGGGTTTTTCAGAAAATTCTTCTGTCATTTCTTCCTTGTCTCGGCTAGAAGAGGGTTTACCGGATCCTTTCTTTTTCTGTTTCTTTATTTCTTTCACTCCCTCATCTGACTCAGTTTCTTCTTCATCTTTTTGGCTTTGATAAGCTCTTGAGGCTTTTGTCTTGGATCTCTTACCGGATCCCTGGACTTCCGGTTTTGAGCTTTTGGTTTTGATAGGTGTGGATCCTTTAGATGATCTGGTCCAGGTTGAGGATTCCACTGGAGCACTTTTCTTGCTTTTCTTTTCTGCCTCTTTCTTTTCTTCCTCAGATTTTCTTCTCTTTTCCCAGCTGGCATCAAGTGCCTCTTTTGAGATGCCTAGGCCTTGAGCAATATGCTCTACTTCTTTTCTCACCTTCCTCTTTATCTCGGGTTCCCTGAGTTCTACATGTATCTTTACACTCAGCTCCTCAAAGGTTCCAAACCTTTCTGCCTTTGGATCTTTGGGCTGACATAGCATGTGTTGAACATGCAGCTCCACTATTTGTTCATCCACTTCATACCCTATGGGCATGATCCATACAGTTCTTGGTTCTACTGCCTCCATTAGACACTGATCTGTTTCTACCATGAAGCATACTGTGTCTTTGTACTTTTCAACAAGGGATTGGGGTATTCTTTCTCTTGCATGCATCATGCTTTGGAAGTTCTTGAAATATCCCCATAGAGCTGTATTTCTTGCTTTAGCATCCCCAAGTCCATGCAAATAGTCTCTGATTTCGATGGCAACCGGTCTGTCATTCTGCCATATCCATCCACTGGATCCAGGAAGCTCATTCATGTAGTAAAAGAAGTGACAAAGGATCAGATTGCCATACTTGAAGGAGTTTTTCTTGTCCTTCTTAATCTTCTGTAGATTTTCAAAAAGTTGGTTTACAAGAAGCTCACACAAGTCATAGTCTGCATTCTCCTTTAACATTTGATAAGCTGTGTAGATTGCAGTTCCCGGTACTGAATTTTCCCTACTGGAGTGATAGATTTTGTAACCAATTATCATAGATGCAAATTTGGCATCCGGTTCAGTGATGTCATCAACTGTCATAGCTCTCTTGTCAAACTTGGATCCGGTTGCATCACTAACTGTCTGATTTTTGACAGACTTGAGAACAGGTAATCCACCGGATGAGTGCAGACCGGTTACAGCCCTAATTGCATCTTTGGTGATCTTGAAGGGCCTGTTCAACCATAGGAAGTTGTCATGTACTCTACTTAGTACATACCGGACCCATTCATCTTCTTCAAAATAGGGGAAATGAATGCACTGTGCAAAGTGTTTGTCCCGGATGGCTTTGTACTAAGGTTTGATCTCGAAGGAGTCATCTATCAATTGTTTGTGATAGATATCCATCAGTTTTGATTCTCCAAAGTCTTCAAAATTTGCATGGATGTAAACCCTAATGTCTTCCATATGTAATACACCATGTGGAACACTAGAGAAGGCTCCTAGTGGATCTACCTCCAATGACTTGTATGGATGTTTCTTAAATTCAGGTCGGGGCCTGTCTGAGATTTTTACCATATTTGGAGTAGCCATTTCTTCAAAAGATTTGTAGCAAGATATCAGAAGTGAAAAATACCTTTTGCATCTTCGGTTACACAGAGTGGCTGGATTGATTTTTGTATGTAATGACTTCGGCAGGAGATCTTCGGTGAACTTGATGAATTTTGTTACAGAGCTCCGCTTTTCACTTCTTCTTGGATGTGGAATGATCAAGTGATGGTTGAGAAATCCCTTATATCATTTCGCAAACCCTAATATCTGTTTACAATAAATGCTCCACCTATATTATTCCGGTTTGCCTTACCCAGATAGCTTGGAGTATCCCGGATCAGTCCTGATCTATGAACATCATACGGATCTTTCAATCATGAATAAATTGAGGTGACATATTACAAGAACATCCCAAACGTTCTGTCTAGTCTGCAGAGTAAAATAATGTACTTTTGGATCTCTCCGGACCCTTTTGTAGTCCTTCGTCATTCCGGAGCATCTCCTGAAACAGGTCTTACTTGATCGATCACAACTTCTTTACATCTTCATGCAGACCTCTGAAATCTTGTCTGGATCATCTCAGGACTTATATCTTCAAACCCTTTACTCCGCATCTTGTGTCATATCCAGCATCACTTGATTGGCTGGGGGAACGGGATTTTCTTTGAGTCTCCCCCTGAGCCAGAGCTCACTTTTTAATTTCCAGAAGGAATATTAGCACTAGAATCTGGTGCGGATCTAGTTTCTGTATTCTCTGAACTTTTCTTTACCCAAATCTTGCTCATCTGATTCCTAACTTCATCTGCATTCATCTTTTGTTTACCCTTGTCTTGATTCTGACTATACACTGGACCTCTTTTGTCTTGATTCTTGCTTCTGCAGACTTTAGCATTATGACCGGACCTATTGTAGATTTGGCAAGTAACATTTCTTTGCATATTTGACTGATAACCTCTTGATCTGCATTGATTAGCCATATGACCTACTCTATTGCATGTAAAGCATCTACCATTGAATGATTTGTTTACTTGCATATTTCTGCATTCATGAGACTTATGTCCATACCTTTTGCAGTTAAAGCACTGTCTGGAGAAGGATGGATTAGTTTGATTCATTCTTTTTCTGCACTGATTAGCTTTGTGACCAAAGTGATTGCAGCTGTGGCAATATCCATTGAAAGATGGATATCTTTGAGCATTGGGTTGTCTTACCGGAGGTCTTCTAGGCCTATTCCTTGGATTTTCTGATCCAAAATTCTTTTGACCAGATCCAGAACTTTCTCCTTTCTCATATCCCAAACCGTACTTATCATCTGTCTTCTTTTGACTTCCAAGAAGTACTTCAAGTTGGGCAGAACTTATCTTGAATTTTTCTTTAAATTCATTTGCTGTTTGAAGATCTCTTTTGAGAGAGACAATTTGATTCTCAAGTTTTTCTTCATTATCTTTGGCATCTTCAAGATCAGATTCAAGATGTCTGATAATCCTATCCATCTGGTGGCATTCTTCTGATTTCTCTTTAAGAGATTGTCTTAGATTGTCTTCAGCTTTTCTTTTTTCTTCAATCTCTTGAGTAAACTTTATAGTTCCTGATTCCATTTCATGTCTTAACATAATGACTTCTTTTGATAACTTTTCACATAACTTGGTTTTCTCAGTCAATTCTTCATTAGTATTGATTTCTTCAGTTTGGCTTGCCAATTGTTGGAGCAGCTCCTTTCTCTTTTTCATAGAGAGACTTAATTTGTCTTTTAGTTCTCTCATGAATTCATCAGCCTGTTTGAGTCTTTCCTTTAATTCATTGACTTCAGAATTTGATTGTTCAAGATCCTCAAGGGCAGTCTTGAGTTGCTCCCTTAAACCATATGCATCCATTTGAATTCCCAGATCTTCCTCAAGCTGTTAGGCTCTATTAGGAGGAACCTTGCTCTAATACCAATTGTTGATAACTGAGAGGGTGAATCAGTTATCCTAATTGTTTCTTCTTTTGAACTTTCTTATTAAGCAAAGCAGCATTGAATTAAACAAACAAACATTATCATGAAATGAGAAACACATGACACAGTATTTTTGATGTGGAAACCCAGTTAAGGGAGAAAACCATGGGGTGATTAACCCAAAGATTATTCTCTATTAGAAGAATAAGGAGTTACAAAAATGGCACTTGCCAATTAGGGCTCACTACCCGAGCACACTGCTCACAAAGAGGCCCACTGCCTACAAGGAGACACACTGTCTACAAAGAATGTTATACAATACTTGAACTGATTGGAAGCACCTACATATGCTAGGGTTCAGTTCTGGTTAGGCTCAGTACACTGATCTGCTGCACTTCATCTTGCCTTTGTTCTTTATTCTGCTATCTTTTCACATACCGGATCTTTCTTACTACTTCTGCTCTGATCTGTACTTATTCGCATACATTATCACACCCTGACTCATTTCACAACTAAATCCATCCTCTATATATATCCACACAAGTAATTTCATCACCTTTCTAGTCGGCATTCGGAATAGTCTGGTTTCTTACAAGCTCTGTTCTGTCGGCTGAATCCTTGCTCACCAAGCAATGCGGATCAACCATATACTTGTAGATATCATTAGTCATGTTGGCCAAACATGATTCATGCCTTCACAACCTTTACCATCAACAGTAACATATCCGGAAAAGATTCTGATGCTCTGTCAGTCAGCTCTTCCTTCTGTTCTCATTGTCTTTCAGGAATCCGGTACTCAGCTATTCATATCTTTTTCTTTGTCCATCACCGGAGGCTAAATCCTTGGAATATACTACTCAAGGTAGTCCTCTTGACTTCCCCAAATCCGCACTGCACCAAGACACTTCCTCTGAGAGGTCCGGACCATTCTGTCAGACCTTGCCACATGCTCTGTTCTTGTTCACCGGACCATAACAGTTCTTCAGCCTAACTTCCGGTAGAGGCACACCATGACTTGCGGATATGTGGGATGACCTTTGTTGCCATCAATGACAACAACCATGAATCCATATAGTGTCTCTTGCCAACAGAGTATATGTCAATGTTTCAGTTGTTGTGAAGTATGAATCTTGTGTGATGTCATGACCACTTGGTGTCAAATGTGGAAGATTTGTTCTTGACAGATAATGGTTACTTTATCATTGGTTGTACCTAACTCCAAAGGTGTGGTGTCTTGAGTTTTAGTCTAGATAGTGGCATGTCAATGCAATGGGATATGTATTGTTGAGGGCAAGTGAATGGCATAAGTTTTGGTTAGAAGCCATTTTGTACCTTATCTTTGCTTGTGGTGGTCTGGTTGTTTGATTAGAGATTGCTAAGGGAGTGGATTCTATGGTGGGGCTGGTACCTAGTGAGAAGTAGCCTGGGTAACCCCATGGAAGTTGTAAGCAAGTGGAAACTTAATAAATTTATTAGAAGGGTTGGGGTAGTAAAACACATAACAAGATAAGTAAGATACCTCACCCATGCGTTGAGTGATCTCGCAGGCTAAGGATGGGATGAGAAGGCCTGGTTGGCAAGGTTGACCTCCTTGTCGCCATGAGAGGACATGTCAGCTCCGCATGTGTCACCCTATGGGGCCAGTGCTTAGAGAGAGGCTTCCAAGGTAACCATAGATGGGGGCCGACTTTTAGTGATAGATAGCCTGGGTAACCCATGCTAGGACCATGCGATGACACTCTCCTTACGCAACTCAATTACTTTCTCTTAATTTTGTTGTTACCTCTGCAGTATAGTCTTGGCTTCTTGTTTGATCTTGGTTGGATGTGGGTTTTGTCTAGTGGGTTACTGTCATTTTTGTGTAGTCTTGTTATCTTGGTTGTCTACAAGGAGTTTGGTTTTAGTTTTATGTTCTTGGCTGTAACCTGACCTGGTGGTAAACCTCTTCATTATCTCCTGGCTCAGTGGGGTGGACCTTAGGGTTCCACATGGTTAGGAGGCAGAGCTATCCATTGGTCTTATTGGAGATGCAGTTTGAGTTCTGTGCAGAGGTGTTCCAGTTTCAGATTGTTATCCATGTTTAGTGATGTTGTATACTTTCTTATGTATTTAGTTGTAAATTGATATGATCGGTCTTGTAATCTTGTACTCTAATCTTGTAAATCATCTATCTTGCAATGTAAAAGTTGTTCTTATCTATTGTAGCAGTATGATGTATATTATTGTGTGGTATAAACTTTATTTGCACTGATGCAGTTATGTTTCCCTAGAGGAGTTAGAAGTGCACTTTCCTTTAGGTTGTGTATTTTGATATCTTATGTTAATAATGATGCAATCTCTTGCTTTCAAAAAAAAAATTTATTTCTGTAATTTTGCACTTTTAGTCTAGCAATCTAGGATTGCATGACGGGGCATTACAGTGTTGTTGCCTCTGGAGTACTACCTTGTCTTGATGATTGACTTGTCCTGATGATTCAGTTGTCTTGATGATTTGTGTAGTCTTGATGATCTATGTTGTATATGTCAAGTCTATATCCACCTGTTTATATCCTTTGACTTAGTGGAGCCTCATCGTTATCTCCTAGCTCGGCGGGTGGACGTCAGGGTTCCACATGGTTGGGTGGAAGAGCTTAATCCATTGGATTTATTGGTCAACCCAGTTCATGATCATTGTAGAAGTGTTACCAATTCCAGACTTGTACTCGCATCCTCGGAGCTTTATTATAACTTTAGCATTGTATAATCTTGTTGTATATTGTAAACCGATGTAATCGGTCATGAATCTTGTAATCATGTAATCTTGTTTTTGAACTTTTGTAACTGTTCATATCTGTAAATGGGCAATGTAATCTTCTTCTTTTGTATCATGAGGTTTATTACTTGTGTTGTTATAATTTATGGTTATTTGATGCAGTTATATTTCCCTAGAGATGTTAGTTTTACTTGTTTCTATTAGACCATGTTATGTTTTGTTATTACCACTTCTTTAGAAAAAAAATATTTCGCCCTTTTTATTGCTTAGTTAAACTATCTTTAGGGTTGCATGGTGGGGCATTACAATACTTGCACAATACATGATTGAAAGCATGGCCACAATGACAGTGACTGACCATTACGTCCATACAGACAACACTGACTAGGTGCAAAATTGGATACTTATCCTTTTCAAGGATGATGGCTAATAGGGGGACCACATGTTATCTCCATTCAACAGTTTCCATTGGGTTTAAATCATGCTCAGACCTATCAATTCATGTGGATTCAATGCTTGATACCTGCATTCTGTAGCAACCAAACAGTCAAACAAATAGACATATATATAATCATATAGTCAAATACATCATGGAAGAGAATCATAGCATACCAGGGTACTCATGCATGAGTAATGTGACACTGTCCCTTTCACCATCATATCAAATATGTAATAACAACACACATAGCAATTAGTTACTGAATGACTAAATAAGAACCATCATCAGATAAATGCATGATACACGTAATAAAATTGATCCACACAAAACATCACAACATAATATCCTATGATATAGAATCAGTCACCTAAAAATCAATTCTAACATATGACAATCATAGCAAGATTAACATCATAATTACCTAAATGTAAATAATGTCAGAGCATATGAGTTGTCAGTGTCGCAACAAGTATTATCAATAAAACATACTAACTTCATCTTCATGCTCCTTAGTCTGACCACCTATACATTCAAGGTGAGAATGGAAAGGCACTACATCCTCCCCCCCTTAAACTTGACTTACACCTGGAAGTCATAGACTAGGGCGAAAACATAACATATTAGTATTGCAATTTTTGATTGCCAACATATGCATCCATATTAAGGAATTGTTTGTAAAATAGGCACAATCGTTCAATAAAGACAAGAAGGGCATCAATTTCTCACCATTAAGATGTATCATGTGATCTACTTATAATCAATCACTCATATTTTGAGAATTCCATATGATTTAGAGAATTGCATTCACATATAAAAAAAGAAAAATACATCTCATCTCTTATTTCCACTATGGTTCCAACTAATTGCCGAACATGCAAAGTACAATCCTACGTGGAGTCCTCCCTTGAACACACTATTAGAGGTTCGAAATGAACATGATAGAAACAACACTTAACATGAAATGGAGCCAAAAGAAACAAACATTCTAAATAGCCACCATAAAAATTAAAAAAAAATGCAAACCCAAGTGGCAGAATAATCAAATTCAATCTTGAGTCACAAAATGCCAGCAATTTTCAACAATAAATCAAGTATAAAGAAAAAGGTTTTGGTGACCACTCCTATCATAAGAGAGTTCAAGGAAAACAAATTTACTGTTAGCCCACCAACAACACATGAAACAACTATCAAAAATTCCAAAACAACCAATATTACAAACAAATCCACATCACAGTGTGACTAATTTAAGCCACAAAAGGGAGTATCTGCTACACAACACCCTAGGACTCAGAATCCAGAATACATTAGAAAATGTACACCAAACACACAGACAACTAAGTTTTCTACATCTTCATATCTAAACAACTTTTATACATGAATTTAAGGCAACATAGTTTCTACTTATTTACAAAAAATTTCTATCTTTAATGCAGTAGAATTTCTTTTTACCAAGCTATGAACATATACAATTACTTCCTCATGCAAAAAGATACTTACAGAGGAAATGTATGATGTTACACACAAGAATAATTAAAAATTCTAATTGACTTATAGTATTACATTCATGATCTCTTGGATCAAACACAAGCTCCAATTTGATCTTCTGCACATGGTTCTTACACAGGCATACATAATGAGAACTTCCATAAATCACGACAAAACTTCCTCATGATGTCATGGCCAACTAGGAGATAGATATCAGATAATCAAGAAACCATGTAAAGATACCCCACATATGCAAACACTGCATAACCACATGAATCATGATGCATGATGCCACCAAATGATTAAATCATTCCAATACTTACACATATACAAAAGCAATGCAACTAACCTCAAGATGGTATGGTTCTTGCACACCCATAGCTAAACATAACCCCCAAGTATGATTACTTCACCACACCAGGGAACACAAAACACCATTGGCCTTTCACAACACCCCTAATAGAATGGGTACAAGACATTCACATCACTAGAGGGGCAAATATCACACTCCTAATCACATGAACTAACAGCAACCATGCTTCTTTCTTCTAAAGCACTAGAGACCACAAGAGAAACTAGAGGCCTCAACAAATCAACAAGCACTAACATTCAGGAAACATATATTGTCAGATATAATGTCACATTTTTAGAAGAGGAGGGAGAAGACATAGCAGACACATAAGTAAAATGAGGCATAAAGAATTTATTTCTTCCAAAATCAAAGAACAAGTCTGTAAATTTATCAAATTTCTAACATCATACTATGGCACATAGGTGAGAGATACTATTACCAACTTGCCACAAGGAGAAAAACACTTAGCCTAGAACAATAACAATAATCATAATTACAAGGAGAAAAATACTTAACTTATAGTAATGTCTTTATAGTAGTAGTCTGATTTTTAAAATGCGACAAAATGCGACAAAATGATGAGGTCTTTTATAGAAGACCTTTGCGTTCATAGCAAAGTTTGGTCTTTGAAGCAGTTAGGGAAAGAATGTGACCATCCTTTCAGGAATCAAGAGGATCAAGGTTTCAAAGATCATTATGAAATAATGGGCAGTATCATTTCTGGTCTCAATATGGTTCTTTTGGTTTTCATCATAATGGTTGTTTTGGTTTCCACAACAATAGAAGGTTTAATGCACAGAAGTCATTTCATGCAACTAATCAAGCTATGGTTTCAGGAAAGGTCGAATCTGGAAGTGGCATTCATCAGGTCTGGAGGGAAAAACTAGTTCCTCTTAAAGATAATACTCTTGAAGAAGTTTCAAAAATTGATGCTAGGGCTTTCATGGATATTGTTAATATCCAATTTCCTGATGATTTGGTGAATCCCTATATTCAAGATCTTGCTACAAGGGCAATCATCGGTAAGGTGTGGAATTCCAAATTTAATTTTGATATCTTTCTTAATTGGGTTAGGGTTTCTTGGAAAGGGGTTTCAGATTTTTTTTATTGCATAAGGATTTATGTGTTTTTACGGTAATTTTTGAGAATGGCTTTTTTCGTGATGAAACCCTAAAACAAAAATTGTGGTTTTACCAAGGCAAAGGGATTTGTATTCAGAAATGGGAGCCTAATTTTGATCCAATTAAAGCTAACATGAATTTTATCCCATTTTGGACTACTTTGTTGAATTTACTTCTTGAATATAGAGCTCTCAAAATTATTGAATTATGTGCTAAGAAAATGGGTTTCTTTATTAAGCATGATATGTCTAATATCCAAAAACTAGAGTCACCAGTAAGGTTTTCCTTAATTCTCAATACTTCATTCCCTTTTCCTAAATTCATAGAATTCCATTCTAAATTTGGGACTTGGAAGCAAGTAGTTGTTTTTGAAAACCCTATGACTATGGAAAAGCCAGAGCTTTTTGAATCAAAATGGGTTTGTGAGGATTCAGAAAAAGATAAATTTTCAAAAGATGATCTTGATTCTATTAATTTAGGGGAAGCATCCTTAAATCATTTAGTCGATTCCCCTGCTTTGGATGAGGGGCCACATTCTGTTAATAATCTTTCAGAGGAGTGTTCTTTTGAGTTTGATATTGGTAAAAATGAAGAATTAGATACCCCTAATTTTTTTCACAAAGATATAGTAAAGAAGAATTTACTCTCAACTTTTAATAAGGAGGAAGATAATTACATTCCAAATGATAATCAACAGGATGTTTCAAGTTTGGTCAAATTCTCTTTTTTTGAGGAGGAAGCAAAAGTTTTTGTTGATAAAACCCTTCAAAAAGTTGCTTTTGATCTCATTGATGAACTTGCAGATGAGGTAATTATAGAAGACTCTCATATAGTTGAAGGTATTTCTATTATTAATAACATTTCTGATTCAAGTTTGGTAAGTGACAATCAATCAAATCTAGGGAAGTCAGACTGGAAGGTTTTGCTAGGTGATGGGATTGGTAGTGAAGTTTCTAATTTTGCTACAAAAATGTCTATTTCCCAATCCTTAAGTTAGGATTCTCCAACAAAATCTAGGTCTATTTCTACTTCCAAGAGAGGTTGTAAACCAAAATCTTTCAAAACTTAGGAAGAAATTAAAGTTGAGTTGCAGGCTACCCTTGATACATGTTTGAGATTGCGGAGAGTGAGAAACTCTCCTCGAGAACAATGAAGATCCTATTGTGGAATGTTAGGGGCATTAATGCCCCTAATAAGAGATGCTTGGTAAAGCGTCAGATTGATTCTTCAGGTATGGACATTGTTTTTCTTCAGGAGTCAAAGTTATCCCAAACTCAAACTGATATTATTTTTCCAAATTGGTTCAAATGGAAGTTTCATCATTTTCCTTCTTAGGTGGCTTCAGGAGGTTTGGTTATTCTCTGGGATAGTAAAAGCTATGATGTAGAACTAATTTGTTCTACTCAAAACTTTTTATTGGTTAAGATAATTTCCCCTTCACTAAATTTTTGGTTATTTAATATTTATGGACCAATTTCAACTAGTGAAAAAAAAGGTGTTGGGATATTTTAAATGCACTTTTGGAAAAGTTATCTAGAAAAACAGTTACCTTAGGGGGAGATTTTAATGCTATCACTTGTTTATCAGAGAAATCAAGAGGAATTTGCCCTCCTTAGAGGGTAATTGAAGATTTTAATGATTTTATTTCAGATAATGCATTGGTTGATAGCCCTTTATTAAATGGGAGTTTCACTTGGTCTAATAGAAGAAAGGATTTTTTAAATATTGCAAAAAAGTTGGATAGATTTCTGTTCTCTTCTGAATGGTGTTTTGACTCTAAAAGTTTTGGTATTTTGGTTCTTCCTTTCTCTACATCAAATCACTTTCCCATTTCTCTTCATCTAGATTTGAATTTGATTAGAAAGAAATTTAGATCTTCTTTTAAGTTTCAAGCTATCTGGTTTAGAGATAATAACTTTTTACTTCTATTCGAATCTTGGTGGAAGAGTGCCCCTTTTGTGAAAGGTTCTCGCATGTACTGGCTTAATGATAAGTTGAAATTTATAAGGGGAAAAATTAAGGAATGGAATAAGTTTTCATTTGGTAACATTTTTCTCAAAAAGAAGCATTGCAATCTCAATTAGAACAGATGAATGCAGTCATTATAAGAGAAGGTATGGATACTGCTTCCTTTGAATGTGTAAAATCTCTTCAATCTAATTTAGAGGAAGTTTTAGCTTGAGAAGAAATCTTTTGGAGACAGAAATCAAGGGATACTTGGTTGAGAGAAGGAGATCGAAACACAAAAATCTTTCATGTATCAGCTATGGTCAGAAGACATAAGAATTCTATTTATGCAATTAAAGACTTTATGGGGAATATTTTGCAAGATGATGTTCTTATTCAAAAAGAAAGAGTTAATTTTTTTCAGAAGCTCCTTTCTAAAGAAAATATTACGGTCCCCATTTCAACTGTGCGAGAAGTCTTAAATCATATCCATACTTTGATTTCTCAAGAAGATAATTTGGAATTGATGAAACACTTTTCTTTAGAAGAAATTAAGGCAGTGGTTTTTTCCTTAGAACCAGACAAATCTCCTAGTCTGGATGGCTTTACCCCACTTTTCTTTCAAAAATGTTGGGATTTTGTAGGTAAGGATGTATGGTTGGCAATAGAAGAAGCTCGCAGAAATTAAACTATTTTGAAAGAGATTAATTCTACCTTCATTTCTTTGATTCCTAAAGTTGCTATTCCCTCCTCTTTTTCTGATTTCAAACCCATTTCTCTTTGTAATACTTTATATAAAATTATTTCTAAAGCAATTACATTAAGACTTGCTATTTTTATTCCAAAAATTGTTTTCGATGAACAACGAGGTTTTGTCCCAGGCAAGGAAACATCTGAAGGTGCTCTGGTGGCTAATGAGGTTTTGCATTCAATTCATGAACATAAACTTCCTACTATGTTGGTTAAACTAGATATGTTAAAAGCATATGATAGAGTATCTTGGGACTTTTTGTTCCAAGTTCTCCTTAAGTTTGGATTCTCTCCCAAATGGTGTAAGTGGATTTCCTCATGTATTTCTGGTGTAAGTTTTTCTGTTCTGATTAATGGCTCTCAATCAAAATTCTTCAAGTCATCTCAAGGGATAAGACAAGGTGACCCTTTGTCCCCTCTTCTTTTTATAATTATGGCTGAAGGTTTGAGTCGATTGATTATGAGGCAAAATTCCTTGGATAATTGGAAGGGGATTAAAATTTCTAGAGTTCCTTTTGCTATTACTCATGCTTTATTTGCACATGATACTTTGTTGTTTGGGCAACCAGTGATGTCAGAAGCTAAATTTATGGATGTAATTTCTAAGTACTGTTTAGTTTTGGGACAAAAAGTGAATTAGGACAAATCTAATTTTTTTGTTTTTTTCTTCTCCTTTAGTGCAAGAAAGGGTTGAAAATTTTCTGGATTTTCAAGTGGATGTCTTCCCCTCTAGATATTTGGGAATTCCTCTTTTCTTGGAATCTAAAATTTATTCTTGGAAAAGTAAATGGTTAACTTTGGTTGGCAAAATTCTTATGATTAAAATAGTTTTATTAGCAGTGCCTGTATATATATGCTTTCAATGCTTATGGTTCCCAAGTCTATCCTTTCTTGCCTTATGAGTATTTTGAGAAAAATTTTGTGGAATGGCTCTAATATGAATGGGAAAAAGATCCCTTTAATCTCTTGGGACAAAATTTGCATTCAAAACCAAAAGGAGGAACTGGGATCCATAACATTGAAGCACATAATAAGGCCCTTGGAGCCAAACTAGTTTGGAATTTGTATGAAAAGCTAGAATCAAAGTGGGGAAGAATTATGTTTGCTAAATATTTAGATTCTTTTTCTCCTAAAAGGATCTTTACTATTCTTAATCCGAAGGTGGGTTCTCATATTTGGAATCTTTTGATAAAATATAGAGAGGTGATTTCCCCTTTTCTATCTTGGGTTATTCATGATGGAAATTCTACTATTTTTTGTGATGATTCTTGGAAATTCTACTATTTTTTGCACTTTGGTAAATCTATGCTAGAAGTTTTTCTTAACCCAAATTTTTTGCAGAAAGTTTTTAATGCTATGGTTTTTTTTTGCAAAACTTTGATATGGTAAGAAATTTGAGTTTTATGTTTGTTCAAAATGCTCTTTTTCCTGTAGATGCTTTTATTAATGTTTTAGAGGATTTTGTTTTGAATTCGGGTACTACTCTTGTGGGAGGTTTGTTTGAGTGCAGGGATCTTTCTAGTTAATAGGTGATAGTTGGGGAGGCAATTGGCAAAAGAAGAGGCTCTTGATCTGCAGGGTCTTGAGGATGAAAATTGTAGGAGGGCAATTAAAATCTTTGTGTTTTGTAGACAGTTTTGTTATCTATTAACTTTATCAGTTGGTTAGTTTGTAATAGTGTTGTTTGCACAAAGTTTTATTCTTGTATGGATTTAAGCCACAGACTTTTTTTGGGTTGACTCATCCTTCTGAGTCAATTTTGTATTGTATCTATTTTAAAGGGCTACCACTAGAGGTTTTCTTTGCCGATTCTTTCCTCCCAGTATGCCTTATTGAATCTGGCATTTTGTAAATTTTATTTTATAATTAATATAATTTTAGTGGCTCTGCCACTTTTCCTTAAAAAAAAAACAACAATCCAAAGATCCCAGTGTTGCAACCTAGGCTCTGATACCAATTGTAATGTCCTGCTAAGGAACCCAATGGATAATACAATTAAACTTACAAAAAAGACAAATAACTCTTTTTCTTAAGTGAAAGAAATAACAACAATCATTTATTTATTCATAACATTTAAATTAAGATTTATCCTGTAGGGTTCCATGGCTACATTACTAATGAACTAAAAAATGATCTAACCAACATTATGAATTAACTAACAACCATGGTTCATTTTATATCTAATTGCATCAGATGAAGAAACGCATACAATTCCATAAATTATATTATCAGATAAATAAGCATCAAGATCCTACACATAGGATCACAAGTACATAAACAAGTTCCTTTACAAGAGAGTACAACATTACATTGTTTACAATATCACTATCTAGATTACATTGGAGTACATACATCAAGATAATAGTACATGATTCAACCGATATACAAGACTGTAACATGATCATAAGTATCTATCTTCTCAAGCTAGAGAAATATCTAAAATATTCCATATAAGGTACATCCTTCTCATACACGATCAACAGCAAGGGAAACCAATGGAGATAAAAGCACAACCACCCGACCATGTGGAACCCTAAGGTCCACCCCCATGCTAGGAGAGAACAATAAGGTCCCACTAAGAAAACAATCAAGAAAGATAGTAGACTAACAGGTCCAAGGACTACACATGGCTCCAATACAACACAGGTCAATATGAACAACACAAGTAACTTAAACATCACTTAGAGAGATAACCATACAACGAATGGGAAGACTACAACTAGGGAATGCTAGACTGCAGTAGGGAGAAGTGTCATCATATAGCTTGTTATCAGTTGTCCTGGTAGGCCTTCCTAGCCCCCACCCCCATACAAACTCATGCGGAATCAACATACCTTTCATGAGGACAAGGTAGTTGATCTTTCCATTCCAGGCCCTCTCATCTCATCTCAAGCCTAAATGAGCACTTGAACCATGAGTGAGGCATCCACTTATCTTGTTTAGTGTGATTAACTACCCAACCCCTTAATTCATTAATTAGGTTATCACTAAGTTAAGAAACTCCCAAATGGGTTGTCATGTATGCCACTTTAGGCTCTGACCCCCATTAAGAGTCACTTCCCTACCTACAACTAGAAGACCCTACTCATCAAGCATAGCAATTATCATCATAATAACAAGTATATAAGAACCATGCAAGGCATTAACCCTCTTGCATACCAACTTAATCACAAGGACACTTTTCACAAAACATTGCTCATAGCTTCCATGTGAAGTAAACCATAACCAACATATTTCTTTTACGTTATCCAACATTTCCCTAGTCACAAAATTTGACACACTACTTAATGCATAATCAAGACCATAATGAACCATATCATCCTTGCAAGACTTTATTCCACATCATGACACTTTTACAATCATAGAATATACATGAAAACAAAACATTAAAACCTATGCCTCTAGAAACAACTTCCTTGAATGACACAACACTTGACACCATTAAAAACACAATAATTTCACATCACATTCACTCTCAAAGAACATCATAAACTAATACCCTTCAACAATATTTTAAGGAATGTAGCATTAATCCAAGCATGATCAATCATCTAACAATTATAAAGTGAATCTATCTCAATAATACATAACTATAACTTTCTAATCACTAGTAGCAGTTATAATATGATCATAAGATATAAGTATCCATGAGTATGAATATTTTAACTGATAATTTTCAAGACTTATTTTTTAATTTCATTTAATTAAAGTGATTGTGAATAACATGCAAATAACCCTAAGGTATACAAATTAAACACAATAGCTGTTTACACTATTTACACTGATGTAGATTTCATTAAGAAACATGACAATTTTGTATATACTATTAAATATAACTGTATAACCAAGATTAAAATCTTATAATATTAGAATGCTATAAATATCTTATACTAGTTAGAATCACAAGATACAAAACCTAAAGCTACAATGAAAGGACCTTGTTCTATGGTTAGCTTGAGACGAAAAGAATACAAAACAACAAAACATTCCTATAGATCTAACATCTTCATCAAATCTACCACACTTTTAACCACATGGATATGATAGGATCAGCACAAAATAAATTTGTTGAGAAGGCTTTAGAAGCTACCAACAATGCAAAATGTCAAAGCATAGACAAGGCACGTAGACTGATTGGTAGAATGCTTCAAAGAGAGTCATATGATGGAAAGAAATGATTGTTGGATATGAACAAAATGAATTTGTTGAAAAAATCTCAGAGAAACCTAGTTTGAAAATATAGAGTTATTGGTGACGCAACTAGCTATTTTAACAGAGATGAAATTAGTGAGAGGTAGATAGTCACAAAATATTCATATCTCAAAAGTTTTAAACTGGGTATGGATGATTTCTGGATATGATTTATCTATCTAGGTGGTGTATTATATATAAGAACACTAGAGAAACCCAGTTTGTAAAATTAAAGATATGTCAAATGTAGCAGATTGCTAAAATAGATACAAAATGAGTGAGAGGTAGACAGTCACAAAATATTCATATCTCAAAAATAACAAATTGAGTATGTCTAATTTCTAGATATAATTTAGATATCTAGGACTTGCACCATATATAAACAAATTAGATTTTGTAAAAATAATGTTATGGCTAATGCAACAAACTTCTAAAACAGAGACGAAATGAGTGATAGGTAGATAGTCACAAAATATTCATCTCTAAAAAATGAAAAACTGGGTATGGCTAATTTCTGGAAATGGTTTATATAGTCTGGACATACACCACATATAAAAAAATTAGAGAAATATAGTTCATAAAAATAAAGTTATGGCTAATGCAATAAACTTCTAAAACAAAGACGAAATGAGTGAGAGGTAGACAGTCACAAAATATTTATATCTCAAAAATGACACACTGGGTATGGCTGATTTCTGGATATGATTTAGATATTCTAGATGTTCACCATATATAAAAGAATTAGAGGAACCAAGTTTGTAAAAATAAAGTTATGGCTAACGTAACAAACTACTAGAATTAAGACAAAATGAGTGAGAGGTAGATAGTCACAAAATATTCATATCTTAAAAATGACAAACTGGGTGTGGCTAATTTCTGGATATAATTTAGATATCTAGGAAGTACACCAAATATAAAAAATATTAGTGAAACCCAGTTCATAAAAGTAAAGTTATGGCTAACGTAACAGACTATGTTAAGAAACTGTAGAAGGGAATTGACAGAATATTTTACTAAATCTAATGCAACAATAAATCAGATTCATATATGAGTCCATACTTGGAATATTATTTTTATCATATCTTCACAAAATTACCAGCTCGCATCCATTTTTCTCCAAGTCTTTTCTTCTGGAAACTATGGTTTATTGTACCAAAAGAAAAATGAAAACTTCCTGAGAGAGAGAGCTAATGAAAACATAAAACATATTCTGCTATTGGAAAATGCATGCTTCCCCCCCAAATTATGTTTTTCAAATTTCAAAATAAAGTTGAACATGCATAACCACCCCCATGATTTCTTCCAAAAGATTCTCCTTTATTACTTTCTTACAATTTTCTATTTTCAACCAAACAATAATTTCTCTCTAATTTTATTTATTTTAGAATTTGCTATTTATTTCATTTACAACTAGACAAGATTCCTTTATGATTTTATCTACTTGTGTGTGTGTGTGTGTGTGTGTATATATATGTATATATATGTATATGTATATATATATGTATATATACATATATATATATGACAACTTGCAATTATTATCTATTTTATTGCTATTAATGCAACATTAAATTATATTAATTAATTTATTTATCTCTAGTTGGAATTACATTTATTACTATTATTATTATTATTTATTAACTTAACTTCTAGAATAATATATTTTTCATAAACTAAATTCACATAAGGAAATTTATATATATTTATTTATTTAACAAAAATGCTTTCATAACTAATAATGTTATTCTAATGCAACAATTAACCAAGCAGTAATCAAATGATGTCAAACTAAATAACCCAAATGCCCAACAATACCTGACACAATGCATGATCGAAAGCATGACCACAATGACAGTGACTGACCATTACGCCCATACAGACAACACTGACTAGGTGCAAAATTGGATACTCATCCTTTTCAAGGATGATGGTTATCAAGGGGACCACATGTTATCTCCATTAAATAGTTTCCATTGGGTTTAAGGCATTCTTAGACTTGTCAATTTAGGTGGAGTCAATGCCTAATACTTGCATTTTGCAGCAACCAAACAGTTGAACAAATAGACATATATAATCATATAGTCAAATACATTGTGGAAGGGAATCATAGTGTAGCAGAGTAGTCACACATGAGTAATACGACACTGTCTCTTTCACCATTACATCAAACATGTAATCACAACACGCACAGCAATTGGTTACTAAATGACTAAATAAGAACCATCATCAGATAAATGCATGATACATGTAATAAGATTGATCCACACAAAACATCACAACGTAATATCCTATGATATAAAATCAGTCACCTTAAAATCAATTCTATCATATGACAATCATAGTAAGATAACCATCATAATTGCCTGAATGTAAACAATGTTAGAGCATATATGTTGTCAGTGTCACAACAAGGATTATCAATAAAACATACTAACTTCATCTTCATGCTCCTTAGTCTGACCACCTGCACATTCAAAGTGAGAATGGAGGGACACTACATGAAATTTTATATTTTAATGGCAATCAACCCCTTAATGATGGTCAATTGCTTAAGGAGGTAGATGAAGGAATGATTTAGATATCGGAATGATTCTAGATATGAATAGGTAGATTATGGAGGAATAGAAATAGAGGATAAAATCAATAGCATTGAAGGCACGGTATGCTAGAGTATAGTGAAAGAATTGGGAAACTTGAGTACAAATTTAAAAGGCTACTAAGGAGGCTTTAAATTTGGTAGTGCATGTAAGTAGATAATCATTTAGAATAGTCCTTTAAATGGCTATATAGAATAAGGAAGAAGCATCAATTTTTTAAGATCTTTCTATTAAATTCATCAATAGGACTCCATACACAAGTATCTATACAAATCAATAATATCTCATTAAAATGGTACATGTTTATGATTATTCATTAACAATAGGAGGCCATAATATGTTATTAATTATCTCCTAAATACATTTAGAAAAATATTATATGTAAAATGAAAAGTCTACTATCAATTAATTATAGGTAGGGGGTTGAAATAACCAATAACTATCCTAGAACAATAGTTCATCAAAATGTGGCCCTACAAAACTAGATTTCATATCACATTAACAATTATTTGTTTTTTTTCAAGGTAGACAAACCCCATATCATTGTCAAGGGATGATCATAAAATGTATATCATGATCTTATACCACATTTCCTCTTTACACATCAAATCACATAACAGTGCTACACCAACATAAACCACATTATTCACAATACACAGCAAGTTTGTATAGTAACTTTTATTTCATCAATTGGTTTGAGTGAGATTTCATAGAAATATTTTATATGAAGTTCCATTATCTATCTAAAAACCACACACTAAATTTCATTATCATAATAACCACAAGCATAGTTCTATATAGTCATAGTTTTATCATCCAATATGAGCATTGTGAAGATGGTTGAGGGGTGTAAAATTTTACACTAACATTGATGATAGAGTGTAAAATAAATAATAATAACTTTGACATTTTCCCCTTACACATGGATCCATATACTTATTTTCCCCTTATAGATTGATCTATATAAATGTAGCCTCTACATGCCATAGATTAAGAGGATTTAAGAAAATAGCTTATGACAAAATCATTCCATTAGAATGGTTTCTAGACTCAGGAAAGTTGACATGGATTAACAGAATTTAAGAAAATTGCTTAAGGCCCCTCCTAAGAGGATGTAGATGGTGTAGGGTTTAGGGTTTAGCGTTTATGGACCTAGGAAATACGATATGGATTACGCGAATTTAAGAAAATTGCTTAAAGCCCATCCTAATAGGATGTAGATGGTACAAGTTGAAATCTACTCATCAATCCCCTTAAGCCACTAATATTAGTCAAACTGATCATTCACATTTGATCAATTTATATAATGTTAGATGCTTGAAGTATTTAAAAACTTGTAAATTTCTATATATTAAACTTGGTCCACTTAGGAAAAAATCATTCCATTAGCATGGTTTATCCAAACCTAGGAAATATGACATGGATTAATGGGATTTAATAAAATTGCTTAAGGCTCATCCTAAGAGGATGTAGATGGTTTAGGGTTTAGGGTTTAGGGTTAAGGGTTTAGAGCTTAGGGCTTAGGGTTTATGTTTATGGACCTAGGAAATATGACATGGATTAAGGGGATTTAAGAAATGCTTTTAAGGCCCCTCCTAAGAGGATGTAGATGGTACAACTTGAAGTCTACTCATTAATCCCCTTAAGACACTAATAATAGTCAAATTGATCATTCACATTTGATCAATTTGTATAATGTTAGATGCTTGAAGTTTTACAAACTTGTTAAAGATCTATATATTAAACTTGCTCAACTTAAGACAAAATCATTCCATTAGAATGGTTTATGGACCTAGGAAAGATGGCATGGATTAAGAGGATTTAAGAAAAATGCTTAAGGCCCATCGTAAGAGGATGTAGATGGTTTAGGGTTTAGGATTTATGGACCTAGAAAAGATTGTTGCAAGTATGAGGTGAGCCAGTGTTGTCATTGATGTCAACATACTCATATTGCATTGACAAGAAGGATTTGATGAGCTGTGTGCTGAGGATATTGAGAAAATTAGCCTCAGTCAGGAACAGTGAAGAACAGTGATGAGAAGAAGGCAAATGTACTGTATAGGATGAGAACCGGAGGATGCGGATTAAAGGGTTAGTAGATATGAGTCTTGAGATGCTTCAGTTAAGATTTCAGAGGTCCGCATGAAGATCTGAAGGAGTTGTGGCTGTCGGTATAGAACCGGTTCCGGCAAGTATCCAGAGGTGACAGAGGATCACAAAAAGGTCCGGTGAGGTCCGGAATTGTATTATCCTAATCTGCGGATTGGACGGCGTGTTTGGGATGTCCTTGTGATGTGTCATCCTAATTTGTGTATGATTTGGAGGACCGGAAGTACCTCTTGCATTATGACAGTGGCGACAGACTATGTTCTTGAAGTTTTAGATGAGGAAGACAAGACATCCCAGTAAGTAGAGGAAGTGCGGATGTATCCGGACATTCAGACAGGCTTGTGAAGGTTCTTGGATCATGTTTAGGTTGTGTTGTTGGTCCGCATTGATGGTAGAGCCCAGAATTGAAGTTATTCTTCCGGATGAAGTTCTTGCTCTGTTTAGCCGACCGGATGAGTTGTTCATCCTGCGAATGTTCTTATGATGGCCGACCGGATGTGTTATTCATCTTGCGGATACTCCTATGGTTGTTTGCCGACTTAGATGTTTGTTCCTAAGTCAATGTCTTGTATAAATAACGGTTTGTGAGTTCATTTCAAGGTGTGGTGTGTGGAGATGAGTGTGGTATAGAGAAGAAACGTGTGAAAGGCAGAGCAGAGATTTTTGGGCTTAATTGGAACTGATCCGGACATGGTAGAGATGTCATTCTCCAGTTTAAGACTGTGATTTTTATCACTTTGTAGACAGTGTGTCTCCTTGTAGGCAGTGGGCCTCTTTGTGAGCAGTGTGCTCGGGCAGTGAGCCCTTATTGGCATGTGCCATTCATTTTTCTTTATTCTTCTAACAGAGAATAATTCTTGGGTTAATCACCCCGTGGTTTTTCCCTTAACCGGGTTTTCCACGTCAAAATCTTGGTGTTCAATGTGTTGATGCTTATCTGCTCTTGTGTTTATGTATTATGCTTCCATGGATGATTATTTGATATGCTGCTAACTAACAACAAGGAATCAAGTATTTGAAAGAAGAAGAAGTTTTATACAACTGATTCACCCCCCCCTCTCAGTTGTATGCCCTAGATCCAACAATTGGTATCAGAGCTAAGTTCCTCTGATAGGAGCTTAACCGCTTGAGGAGATCCAGGATGTCGTCATACAAGAAGGATAGTCTGAAGTTCGATGGAACCAACTTCACTCTCTGGAAAGGTCGCATGAAGTGTCACTTGGAATGTATGGGAAAAGCATACTTGGCTATGGTTTCAAAACCATATGTACCTCCACAAGGTGGTCCGACAACTCTGAATGAAATCACAGAAGCTGAAAACAATCTGCGGACCAAGGAAGCTCTTCTAAGCGCATTGAATGACTCAGATCTCTCGAATGTTATTGACCTACCAACTGCATATGAGATCCTGACTAAACTGGAACTTCTGTATGAAGGAGATGAGTTTGTCAAAAGTGCAAGGTTGCAAAGTCTGAAAGGGAAATTTGAAAGATTGAAAATGAGAGATGATGAAAACATCACTACCTTTATGCCAAGAGTAAATGAGCTGGTATGTGGAATCAGAAATGCTGGTGGAACTTTAGATGAAAATGAGATTGTCTGCAAAATCCTAAGATCCCTTCCTGCTGCCTACAAAATCAAAGTTGCTGCCATTGATGAATTTAGAGCCCACACAACTGTCACAAGAGAACAACTGGCTGGCAAACTAGCTGCATTTGAAATGACCGAGTTTGGAGATGATCCTCCCAAGACTGAATCTGCTTTCAAAGCTAGTGCCTATGTGAAAGGCAAACAGAGATTTGATCCGGGTGAAAACTCATCAAGGAAAATGTCATGGTATGATCAAGCAAGAAGAGACATGGAAGAAGAAGAAGCAGAAACAGCTCAACTTGAAGCCCTCATTGCAAAGAGACTACCAAGAGGATCTGGTAAGTATGAAGGAAAACTACCCTTTAAGTGTTTCAACTGCAATAAGATTGGTCATTTTGCCTCAAGATGTCCGGAGAGATCTGCAAGATCTAATACTCACAGACAAAGGTTTCAAAAGAATTGCTATTATGTTCATGAAGAAGATGACAATGAAGGAGTAACAGATGATGAATCAGAACTAGGAAGCAAATCCGGAAATGAGTGGGTGTTTATAGCCATCAAGGAAGAAGATTCAATACTCTCTGAATCTGTCAATCACAAAGTTGTTGAAAAAGCCTTGGCTGCTCAAGTGGAAGAAAAGGATGATTGGGTTATTGACAGTGGATGTTCTCACCATATGACTGGTGACAAGAATAAGTTCTTAGATTTGGAAAGATATGAAGGAGGAATGGTAAAGTTTGGTGACAATTCTGCTGGCAGAATCAGAGGTAGGGGAACTATTTCCTTTGATGGTAAGAGCAAAACAGGAAATGTACTGTATGTTGAAGGATTGAAGCACAATCTTCTCAGTGTTGGTCAGTTAGTGGACAAAGGCTATGATCTCCGGTTCAAGAATGGAAAATGTAGAATCTTTACAAGCTCCGGAACTGAAATTACATCTGGTACTCAGACAAAAGGTAATATCTTTCATCTGGTTGGTTCAAATAAAAGTTGTTTGTTTGTCCAAATTGATCAGAGTTGGTTATGGCATAGAAGAATGTGTCATGTAAATTTTGATAAAATCATCAAGATAAGCAATACTCAGGTTGTGAGAGATCTTCCAAAATTGATGAAACCTACAAATAGTGTGTGTAAAGAATGTCAGTTAGGTAAACAAAGCAGAGTCTCTTTCAAAAGCAAAGATCAGTCTTCTACCGGATTGTTGGAATTAGTACATACTGATCTATGTGGTCCAACAAGAATCAAGAGTCTGCAGGGTGATAGATATTTCATGTTGTTAATTGATGATCATTCCCGGATGATGTGGGTTACCTTTCTAAAAGAAAAATCAGAAGATTTTGAGAAGTTCAAAATCTTCAAAGCTATGGTGGAGAATCAAACCGGATTGAAACTAAAGTGTCTAAGGTCTGATAGAGGTGGTGAATTTACATCTGGTGAATTCATTGACTTTTCTGAGAAACAAGGTATAAGGAGACAGTTGTCTGCTCCTAAGACTCCACAGCAGAATGGAGTAGTTGAGAGAAAGAACCGGACCATCCAGGAAGCTGTTAGGACAATGATGTTGGAAGCAAATGTTCCTCAAATGTTTTGGAAAGAAGCTATCAGCACCGCAGTCTACACTCTCAATCGAGTTCAAATCAGAAACAACACCGGTAAGACCACCTATGAACTCTGGTTTGGCATCACTCCTACTGTGAAATATTTCAGAGTATTTGGTAGCAAGTGTTATATTAAAAGAGATGAAGATCTAGGAAAGTTTGATGCTAGAAGTGATGAAGGAATTTTCTTGGGTTACTCCACTCAAAGCAAAGCATACCGGTGTTACAATAAGAGATTGAGGAAGATGATAGAAAGCACCAATGTAAAGGTTGATGAAGGAATTGAGAAGCCTTCAAGATTTTATGAGTTTGATGAAGATGACCAAGACAGTGTTCAAGGACCTCAATCCTCTCCGGTGAGACAGAGTCAGCCTGATCCGGTAAATCAGGAAGAAGAGATAGGTTTGAATGAGCCTGATCAAGAAGTAGCAGTGCAGGATACTCCCAAAATTCCAAGGTATGTAAAACTGAACCACTCTGAAGATCAAATCATAGGTGACAGAAGCAAAGGTGTACAAACTAGAAGGAATGTTGCTCAAAATCAGAATGAATGTTGTCTGATTTCAAAGATTGAACCTAAAACAATAAATGAAGCCTGCAATGATGAAAACTGGACCAAAGCAATGGAAGATGAATTAATGCAAATTGAGAAAAATCATACTTGGGATCTTGTTCCCAGACCTAGAGACAGGAATGTAATTGGAACCAAGTGGGTCTTCCGGAACAAACTAAATGAAGCTGGTGAAGTAATCAGAAACAAAGCTAGATTGGTCTGCAAAGGCTACTCTCAAATAGAAGGAATTGACTTTGAAGAGACTTTTGCTCCGGTGGCAAGAATTGAAGCAGTCAGATTACTTCTTGCATTTGCTACCTTCAAAGACTTCAAGGTATATCAGATGGATGTCAAGTCTACCTTCCTAAATGGTGATCTGGAAGAAGAAGTCTACATTGAACAACCGGATGGTTTTCAATTGTCTGATAATGATGATATGGTCTGCAAGCTGAAGAAAGCTTTGTATGGATTGAAGCAAGCCCCAAGAGCATGGTATGAAAGGTTGGATAAGCATCTTGTGCAGATTGGATTCAACAAAGGTACTGCTGACAGTAACTTATATTTCAAAATTGATCATGAAAATATTTTAATTGTTGAAGTGTTTGTGGATGATATCATTTTTGGAGGAAGAGATAGTATGTGCAAAACTTTTGCAAATCAGATGAAAAGTGAGTTTGAAATGTCTATGCTTGGTGAAATGAATTTCTTCTTGGGTCTGCAAATTACTCAAACAAAAGAAGGGATCTTCATTTCTCAGACCAAATATGTGAAAGAATTGTTAAAGAAATTTGGTATGGAAGACTCAAAGCCTATGAACACTCCTATGGCAACCGGATGTAAGTTAAGCAAAGATGATGATTTTCCAAAGGCAGATCAGACAAAGTATAGATCAATGATTGGTGGATTGTTGTATCTCACTCAAACTAGACCAGATATAATGCAGGCTGTTGGTCTTGTGGCAAGATTCCAGGCTGATCCTATAGAATCTCATGTTATGGCAATCAAAAGAATTTTTAGGTACTTGAAAGGAACAGTTGAGTATGGTCTATGGTACCCTAGAGATCCGGACTTCTCTCTTCATGCTTACACAGATGCAGATTGGGCAGGAGATGTGGATGACCGGAAGAGCACTAGTGGTGGAGCATTCTTTTTGGGGAAGAGATTGGTTTCTTGGCTAAGCAAGAAACAAGATGCAATATCTCTGTCTACAACTGAAGCAGAATACATTGCAGCAGCAGGTAGTTGCACTCAAATCTTATGGATGAAGCAGATGCTAAGAGACATCAAAGTTGAATATGAGAAGCCTATCACAATTTTCTGTGATAATTCAAGTGCAATTAATATCTCCAAGAATCCAGTATTGCATTCTAAGACTAAGCACATATCTATTAAATTTCACTTTTTGAGAGAACAAGTAAACAAGGAAGAAGTCAGATTGGAGTATGTTCCCTCCAAGGATCAGATTGCAGATATCTTTACAAAACCTCTTCCCAAAGACTCTTTTGAATATCTCCGGGAGAAGTTAGGGGTCATGGCCCCTCCGCTGATGAACTAAGATGCACTGATGTGCATCAGTCCGGTGGCTATCACAGTCATATCTTGTGATCCAGACTAATGGGGAGCTGCAACTAAGGGGGAGCAGCTGGTATGATTCTGATGTATGAGAATTGCAAGTATGAGCCCTTTGCCATTGATGTCAAAGGGGGAGAGAAGACATGTGAAAAATAAGTGGTTGATGATCAAAGGGGGAGCAGTAAAGGAAGAGAAGACATATGAAAAGTTGAAGTTCTTGTCTTAATGGTTTTTCACATCATATGTTGCCATCAATGACAAAGGGGGAGATTGTTGCAAGTATGAGGTGAGCCAGTGTTTTCATTGATGTCAACATACTCATATTGCATTGACAAGAAGGATTTGATGAGCTGTGTGCTGAGGATATTGAGAAAATTAGCCTCAGTCAGGAACAGTGAAGAACAGTGATGAGAAGAAGGCAAATGTACTGTATAGGATGAGAACCGGAGGATGCGGATTAAAGGGTTAGTAGATATGAGTCTTGAGATGCTTCAGTTAAGATTTCAGAGGTCCGCATGAAGATCTGAAGGAGTTGTGGTTGTCGGTATAGAACCGGTTCCGGCAAGTATCCAGAGGTGACAGAAGATCACAAAAAGGTCCGGTGAGGTCCGGAATTGTATTATCCTAATCTGCGGATTGGACAGCGTGTTTGGGATGTCCTTGTGATGTGTCATCCTGATTTGTGTATGATTTGGAGGTCCAGAAGTACCTCTTGCATTATGACAGTGGCGACAGACTGTGTTCTTGAAGTTCTGGATGAGGAAGACAAGAGATCCCAGTAAGTAGAGGAAGTGCGGATGTATCCGGACATTCAGACAGGCTTGTGAAGGTTCTTGGATCATGTTTAGGTTGTGTTGTTGGTCCGCATTGATGGTAGAGCCCGGAATTAAAGTTATTCTTCTGGATGAAGTTCTTGCTCTGTTTAGCCGACCGGATGAGTTGTTCATCCTGCAAATGTTCTTATGATGGCCGACCGGATGTGTTATTCATCTTGCGGATACTCCTATGGTTGTTTGCCGACTTAGATGTTTGTTCCTAAGTCGATGTCTTGTATAAATAACGGTTTGTGAGTTCATTTCAAGGTGTGGTGTGTGGAGATGAGTGTGGTATAGCGAAGAAACGTGCGAAAGGCAGAGCAGAGATTTTTGGGCTTAATTGGAACTGATCCGGACATGGTAGAGATGTCATTCTCCAGTTCAAGACTGTGATTTTTATCACTTTGTAGACAGTGTGTCTCCTTGTAGGCAGTGGGCCTCTTTGTGAGCAGTGTGCTCGGGCAGTGAGCCCTTATTGGCATGTGCCATTCATTTTTCTTTATTCTTCTAACAGAGAATAATTCTTGGGTTAATCACCCCGTGGTTTTTCCCTTAACTGGGTTTTCCACGTCAAAATCTTGGTGTTCAATGTGTTGATGCTTATCTGCTCTTGTGTTTATGTGTTATGCTTCCATGGATGATTATTTGATATGCTGCTAACTAACAACAAAGAATCAAGTATTTGAAAGAAGAAGAAGTTTTATACAACTGATTCACCCCCCCCTCTCAGTTGTATGCCCTAGATCCAACAAAGATGACATGTGGATTAAAGGGATTTAAGAAAATTGCTTAAGTCCCATCCTTAAAGGATGTAGATGGTACAACTTGAAATCTTCTCATTAATCCCCTTAACCCACTAATAATAGTCCAATTGATCATTCACATTTGATCAATTTATATAATATTAGATGCTTGAAGTTTTTACAAACTTGTTAAAGATCTATATATTAAATTTGGTCAACATTAGACAAAATCATTCCATTAGCATGATTTTTGTACCTAGGAAAGATGACATGTGGATTAAGGGGATTTAATAAAATAAGATTTAGGGGGAAAAATCATTATTCCTTGTAAACACTTTAAAGTACATCAAGCCACAAAATTTTACATGCCTTATACATAAATAAGCCTTACACATTTTGTTAGAAATTTACCCTTTTTGTGTATGTTTTTAGTCTATTTTTTAGTATGTACATGTATTAAAATTACATAGTTATATCTTAAATTTTGTAATTTGCATGTATGCTCAAGTTGAATGATGTATGTATGTGTACGTACATCCTAATTTTTCTTTTGAATATAGTCATATATATTTAACTTATATATTTCTTGTAATTTCTCAACATGTATAATAACTAGTTTTTAATATGTTTATTTATAATTTATATATAGATTCTTGAAAGTTAATTTTGTACTTGTTTGTATATTTATATATATGTAGGTTCATAGTTTTTATATCATGGATATTAACTTTGATATTTAGGATTTCCTCAATGTGCCACCTCCACCCCTTTACCTCAACACCCTCCACCTCTACCTCCACCTCAAAACCCCCCACCTCCACTCCCACTTAGATCTAATGAGGATCGCTCGTGAGCTCAAATTAATGACAATATTAGATCAATTGAAGAAAAAGTTAGTGCAATTCCAAATGAAGCATTCATGCCACCTCACTTGATGTATAGTGCATCTTTGATGCAAAGCATTGTGAATGCTATCATGTCCATTGGTGTGGACTTAGATAGATTTTGAATATAGAGAGAGGAGAGGTGATGGTTTTATTCTAATGGACTCTATTACAGGGAGATCCTTTATCTGAAAATCACAAAATCCCATTTAGCTCCATATTTTTTTAACCCCATCAACAATCAACCAATTCCCACAAACAAAAAAAAGAATATCAATTAGGTGGTGTAGACATCTAGATATGACTGCCAGTTTTTGGGATCAGTGGTGGATGGTATTTGATTATCCACCTCATGCTAATTGTGAGATTCCTCTTTGCTTTTTGAGAAAATTATATGTAGAGTTTGTGATGGGCAAGAAACCCAATTATTTTGATTTTAGATCATTCTAGGGTGTTGGTGGTAACATGCCATAATAGAGGTTAGGGGCATGGGTTGATCCCCAATGGCTAGTGCTTTCTCAACCTCTTATCAACCCTACTTTTTCTGCCATTCATACACCCATCCAGCATCGTGCGGTGGTATCTGCACTAGGAGCATTGAATGTGCTCTCAGCTAACCTCAATGAGTAGACTTCTAAGATAGCAGTTGGGGTTAGTGGG
This sequence comes from Cunninghamia lanceolata, assembly GCA_027924645.1. Taxonomy (NCBI): domain Eukaryota; kingdom Viridiplantae; phylum Streptophyta; class Pinopsida; order Cupressales; family Cupressaceae; genus Cunninghamia; species Cunninghamia lanceolata. The sequence continues at coordinate 18,380,373 of BSBN01000888.1, forward strand.
TGAGACTGTGGAGGAACTGATGGTGGAGCTAGTCTTAGTACCACTCCACCTACGTTGATGCCTCATATGTGTATGAGTTGTAATTAATTATATTATGGACCTGATCAGGTTGCACCCACTTAAACTGCATCTAGACTATCTGATGATATTGATTCATTTGTTGATTTTCTAATTATTGTGGATCACCCTACATATCATTCGACACAAGTATATATACATACATGTTGAATTTGTAACAATTTTAAGCAGGCATTTTTAATGAACATATATCAAATAAATTGTAATATTTTAACAATTAAATTGTTTGGTTTAGATGATGGCCATAGGGACATTGACATCTTTTGATAGATTTTGTTTTGCATCGACACCTATGCAAGTCAGCCACCCATTTGGGGTATTTTGATTGATTTTTTAAATATATATTAAATAATTTTAACTTGATTATAATTCATACTTTAGTCATGAACATGTGTTAAATATTTATGTTGGTTCATTGAATTCATCTAATTTCCACATCAAATCCACCATAGGGTGTGTTGAGCATTACTCTATTGTCGGGTGTCTCACATCAGCCACTCATATGCATACTATTTTTAAAAACTATACTTAGAATTTGTATTTTGAATTAACTATATCAAACATGCATGTACTTATATTAAAAATATATGTCTATGTAGGTTGACACAACCATGAGTATGGGTATTGAACATCTGAATTATCCAAGCCAATTTCAGGAGTTAGATGCATTTTAGGTTGTTTAAAAAAAATTCTATAACCTAATTACACAGGTGCTTTATTTGACCTTGTATGACCTTGTTAGTGACACTTTTCATCCTATTGATGTCATACCACCTACAACAACACATGCAGAGGAGGATGACAGAGGAGATGAGCAACCTCATATAGTAATTTAAAATTTTGATTTATTTAAAGTCAATTATATTATACATTGTGAATAACTTGAAGTAAATTTCAATTTAATAGATGTTCATTTATTAAATTCTTTTTCTTCTATAACAAGAGATATGTCCTATACTAGATCATGAAGAGTAGGTTGTCAAAGGAGATGAGCAACCTCATACAATAATTTTTATGATTTTATAAATAAAATTTTATTAAATCATTTTTAAACATTTTAAATCCAATTTTGAGTTTCTCTCTCTTTAACAGACTTGTTTAGATCATCCTAGTCCGCGTGGAGTGAAGAAGTCTCTTGATTTTAGTACATTTCATGTTTTAGCACGTCCCATGGACTCTATATATATGTTTCAATACATTACATCTACTCTTTATACATGTTTCAATATTTCATGGACTAGATCTATATATATTTTTTAGTATTTTCAGTAATTTACACATGTACATTTATGTATTTTAACTTGAACAAATTAGTTATCCTCATGAGACCATATTTTATCAAATGTAAATTTCAATATTTTCATACATTATAAATTAGGAGTTAAAAAACAATTTGACACTAATGTTATCTAAGGTCACCACCTTTTTCATTCGCAATAAGGTTCTTATAGTTAGATTTATGAAATTCAATTACTTATAGTATTGATTAAAAATATAAAATATTCACATGTTTGCAAAAACATAAGCATTTGAAATGTTATCTACTTTACATTTAATTCATAGTCAAAACATTTGATAGTATTAGAATAGGATTAGGAAATTATAAAAATGTGAAGCACATTATATATCATTATTTTGATGCTATACATATATTATTTTTAATATATAATCATTAACATCGCATGCATTAATGTAACATATATGTCCAAGTATATAAACCATTCATTAGAACAAAATGTTAGAAATGAAGGTGCAAACCAGCCAACAGAAATCTGATTTAAACCTTATTTATGTCCTCCAAACAATGTAGAATCAATGGAGACTGCAACATAAATAAAAAAACCACTACACATAAATAACATGCACTAAGAACTAAACACATAGCACAATATGTAACGTGGATAAAACCATTTTTGGTAAAAAAACTCCACCAAGAAAATAGGCTCCAAGTTGTATTATTCTAAAATATGAGATTACAATATATGCACTTTCGCTCCTTCTTCAGTCTTCAATCTAGTGGCGCTTGTTATTCTCAACTCTACTAAAAAATGTAGTACAAATATCCTTACTAAAGTGGGTTGCCTTCTAGGGAAAGAGAACTGATATAATATAAGCCATCAGATCTATGACCTACTCACAAATGGTCTATATTTATAATGATAAAATATTAATAGCAGATGAATTAGGATCAGTTACCAGATATAAACATATGACTAAAACAAGATCGTTGCTGATGAAACCTTTCATCCCTTATTGGTGATTTGCAAACAATATTAGGACTAATTAATTATATAGGATTTACAAGGTTGTGTTGTAACATTCACAACATGCCCCATTTTACCTGGAAGCAAAATGAGGACCATGTGTTTTCTTTTGATTTTGTGTGGATTGGTTTGGTTTGTGGGGTGGTATAGGAAAAATATCCTGGGTACTTGAAAGTCAAAATGGACAGTACATTTGGGAGAATAATTATGGTTAGTGAAGTGAGCTTGAAAATGAACTAGGGTTGCCTTTTGAATGGCTTGAAAAATCCTTGTATTTTGAATGTTATGCAATTTTGGTGAAAATTCAATAGTTGAGTGGATCTGTATGTCATGTTCAATTTTGTTTGCACATATATTGAATTCATGGTTTTATGTTTGTTAGGTCTTAATATACATTGAGGTTTTATTCACTTTTTTGCATTTGTATCTTAAGTATCAAAACAAAATATACATACCCAGACCCGACAACCTTTTAGGGTACATTTCACAAAAGTTGAGTTCCAAAATTGTATGCATAATGTTTGTATTTGTTATACAATTTCAAAGTATGCATACTCAAACCTAAAACAAATTAAATCGAACCTAGAGAACATAAGTAAAATGATATGCATAAAGGTTTGTATTTAATATTTAGATACATAGTCAGATGCAAAACAAAGGTTGAACATTGTGGACTTCTGTGAGATCCATGGTTGTATAAAGGAAATATATGTAATATAAACATAGAGGATACAAAACTAGACTTCAGAATAAATTCAAACATTATGAAATACAGGTGGGGCCTGCATGGGTATACAAAATAATTTATGCGAAAACACATCCATAAGACATACAGAGGAGCAAATACAATCTCAGATTTCAAGTAAAGTTAAATCAAGAATAAAGTCCATTGATACATAAAAAAAAAGAGAAAAGAAAGTCAAAGGTCAAACGTCTTTTTTTATGTATGGTGGTGTGTATGTATCCAAGATGCAAAAGGTAATATAGTTGGTTTATATACAAAGTTGGAACTAAAAACAATTCAATTCAATTCATTAACCGATGAGGTCTGGCAGTTTGTATGTATGGTACATTTGTATTCAATATGCAAAAGGTAATATAGTTGGTTTATATACAAATCCATAACTGAAAGCAATTCCAATTCATTGCATAGACTAATGATGTCTATTTTTGTATATATTTTTTTTTGTAATAGGTGTGCAAAAGGTATACAAGGTAATATACAAGGTGAAAGCGAAGAAAATTACAAAGGAAAAGAGAACTTACAAAGCTGAATCAAATCGGTATTGGGAGGTCGCGGAGGAGAAAAGAAAGTCTGAGGCAAAGAACATCAACTAATAAGATATTTTGAAGTTTTAAAATGATTCTAAAAGAATCTTTTGTGCTAAAAAGGGAATATGCTTTTTTTTTAAATATTTTGGCAGGCCTTTTCTTCCACCATTGATTCTGTAGAATGAAGGGGAGCTGTTGGTTGGTTTTTGTTGTAACCATAGCAAAGGGGGATTCAAGACTATATAATAAACCCTGGTACTTGTATTTTGGACACATAGGAATACACGAATGCATTAAAAGTATACAGGGTATGCAAGAGAGGTGACTAGAGAATAGTTCTTTGCGCATAGTTGTAGGGAAGGAATTCACCTATTGTTTGTAGTGAGGAGTATGTGGAATGTCCTATCTCCTTTCTACATCTATAGAAAGCATCTGTAACTATTGATTTTATTATTGATTCATTCAAGAGATTTTGAAGTCATAAAGATATTATAAAATTAGAATGGCTAGCATATTAATGAATACAAACATCAACTTTCTACATCTATTCTAGAGTGTCAGTTGATTTAGGTATTCTTAATGTATTTTCCCTTGAAGATTGCAATTCCATATGTTGATTTGTGAAATTGCTCAAAATTTACATATGAGAATTTAACTACTTTTGGATTGATTACGATAAGTAGACTTATATGCATGAGTAAAAGAGAATTGTATGTTAGTTTAATCTTGTTTCTAAACCTTATCTTTTCTCTTTTTTTACCAATGGTATAAATAATTAACATGCACATAGTTATCTTAAGGTGATTGTTATAGATTCAAATAAAGACTTTTGAATTACAAAAATCTTCAATAGTTTTTCATATAAATCTGAAGTATAAAGTATGTTTTCATTGAAATTCATGTAAAGCTTTGTAGTAAAATGGTAAATACATGCAAAGCATTACTAATCATAGTGTAATTTGTACTTATTTGCAAAGAGTAAGTAAATATAGCCAGTATGTGTCCTTAAAATCACGTAAGGCCCCTTGAACAAATAGCTCACAACAGACCATTGAACTTTCCAACATAGTTAAGAACTGACTACTAGAGCCTTGAGGTTGAGAATCATCCTTGGACAATTCTCCATACCTTCCAAGATAGATTAAGTTCCTTGTGAATTTATCTCATGTTGCTTATGTGTAAAAGCATACATCAACAGTTTTTGGCACTAGAAGGAAGGCCTGATAAGATTTAGGGTAGACTTTGTGTAAACTGGCTATCAGGATCATATCAACACTTTGCAATTTGAGTGTTCTGACTACAAATATCCCTTCCTTAAGGATAATCTGGTGCAGGAGCACCTACCTGACAGCTGGCCTTCATGAGGCAGTTAGTAGTTTAGGTCTTGTTTGTGTTTCCAAGAAGGTCTGTTAGACCAATTGCATGTAATAAGGTCATGCTGATCAGGATAAGATCATGCTGACCAGGCTTTTGCTATTTTTAGCTAGTTAGTTATAACAGCTGTCATGATGTATGTTCGGTGGGATCTCCCAGCCGCTTGGAGAGTTCCCAGCCGCTTGGAGTCGGGTCAGTAGTACTCGTAGGAAAGTCTTTATAAGCATGAGATCGGTTGATATTGCATATACAGACAGATATCATCGATCGGCAGTGTAGTGTTGCATCAAGCAGAGGAGTTGAGTGTTCTGTGTGAGGAACATCATATTGTATTGCATCTTTGAATCAATAAAGATCCTGTTTCGTTTTCTGTTGATCTCCTTTGTATAATCGATCTGCTGGTTTGCGTGGCTGCATGGATTTCCTGATCCATTCCACCGGTTGATCTGTCTGATCGGTGGAATGGCAATGTACATTAGGGTAGGTAGTAGTTTGTTTGTTTGCATGCAGGTGTGCAGGATCGCGGTCAAGAGATGTTGAAGACCCTAGCATCCTCATGTGCTAGGTCAAGTTGAGAAGTTCAAGTTGATAAACTGGAGTTGGAAGATCACCCTGAGGTTGGATCGGGTCATCCCTGGTGGATCGGCGAAGGGAGATTTCGCTAAGTGAAGAAGTCTGTTAAAACGGCATCATCAGGATATTTCTGCAAATATCCTGCAGACAGTTCGGACATCGTCATCCGGATAAGTGGAGAAGATCGGCATGATGTTGTCGATTGCATGAAGTGCAAGTTCGTCGGGGTGATCATCAGCAGGAGGAGCCGAGGAGCGTATCGGCATCAGGATCATCATATCGGGAGTGCCAAACATCCGCATATCGCGAGTAGATGCGGGAGAGAAAGTTCAGATTTTTCGACTAAGTGTTGAGAAGGTCATCAGGATATCGGGTGACATCATCGTCATCAGGATATGACGTCATCGTCATCAGGATATTGAGATATCCCCCCCTGTGCGAGTTTATCCTACCGTCGTAAGGTATGAAGATATCGGCAGAAGTCCGTGGCAGGAAGTTGTGTTAACATCATCATCAGGAGGTTTCGAAGAGAACCGGATAATTTATATCATGATGCTGTTGCTTGTATCGTCGGGCAGTGGAGCATCGAAGGTAAGCTGCTGAAGGTGATCGTCATCAGGATATTTGGGACAACCGGATGTTGAATATCCTGCTGACGAAGGAAGTGTTGCATATGGTGATGCCGATGGAGTTCGGAGCCCGATGAACAGTGCAACCGGAGGATGTGTGCGCCCGCTGAACATCATGATGATGATGTTAGGAGGAAGGCGGAGGAGGTGAATAGTAGTCGGCAGGAGGATGTTTGCGAGTGTCCGCAATATGATGATGCTGTTGGTTTTAAGAAACATGATGCTGACAGAGTAAAGCCGAAATATGATGATGTTGGTGGCTTTAGGAAATATGATGATGATGGCGAAGATGATGATGATGAGGTTGGTCTGCAGACATTCATGCTATATGCGAAGGTTATAGTGTGGATGCCTCTGCATCATAGTGGTATCAGAGCTCAGCAAAAGGTCTGGGCTGTTGTGTGTTAATTCTGTCACCGAAAGGGCAGAGGTAGAGATAGAGTTGAGTTGTGTGTTGATTGTGAGGTTGACAAAATGCCTCCAAAAGGTAGTGGTACTGCAAGGGAATTGCAGGAAATGAAGGAGAAACATGCTAGAGAGATGAGGAAGATGAAGGAGCTTGCTGAAGCACTTCAAGCCAGGCTGACAGCCCTGGAAAAGAACAAAAAGAGGGAAGTAGAAGACAGTGAGTCTGAAGAAGATGCAGATACTGTTGAAGAGTATGAAGAGGTAGCTGAAGATCTGGATGCTGAAGACCAGAGACTGGCAAAACTGCTAAAGGCAGTACAGAGTGAAAAACCTAAGGTGAAGGTTGATGTTTCCAAGTATACTGGAAGCTTGAATGAAGATGAGTTGTTAGATTGGATTGCTGCACTAGATAATCACTTTGAATGTGAAGATGTTGCTGAGGATCAGAAAGTCAAGATTGCAAAGACCAAGTTAGGAGGTCATGCTTTGGTATGGTGGGATTATGTACAATCTGAGAGAAGGAAACAAGGGAAGTCTAAGATCACTTCATGGGATAAGATGGTAGCAAGGATAAAGGGTAAATTCTTGCCAAGGGATTATGAAATCCAGATGTTTAAGAAGCTGCAATTTTTAAAGCAGAAAGACAGGGATGTGAAGGCATATACTGAGGAATTTTATCTGTTAAGTATGAGATCTGGTCATCATGAGAATGAGGTAGAAAAGGTGGCTAGGTACTTGGCTGGTTTAAGGTTTAACATACAGGATGAGTTAGTGTTAGCTAACCCTAAGAATGTGGAAGATTGTTATCAAATGGCAATCAGGATTGAAGAAAAGCTGAATAGAGGACATGATAAGTCCATGAAAGGAAGAGGAAACAACAGGGGAAGAGGAGTAGCCCCTGCACAAAAGCAAATCAATGAGAGTCAAGAAGACACTGGTAAAGGACAAGGACAGTCTGATTTCAGAGGTGGATGGAAAGGTAATAGAGGAAGATTTGGAGGTGGTAGAGGTTCTACTACATTTTCAGGAAAGTGTTACACCTGTGGAGAGTTTGGTCATCCATCTTTCAAATGTCCAGAAAACAAAGGTTCATCATCTAGAAATGATAGAACAAGTGACAAGAGAGTACAACTTGTGCAAGAAGAGAAAGAAGAAGAAAGTGCACAGAGTTCAAACAGAGGTCCTGAGAATTTTGGATATCCAGAGAGTGGAGAATCCCTGATGTTAAGGAAAACAAGTTTGCAGGCATCACAGGATCTGATGCAAAGAAGAGCTCTTTTCAAAACCACATGTAAGAGCAAAGGTAAGGTATGTAAGGTTGTCATTGATACTGGTTCAACAGACAACATGGTATCTCAGGAGATGGTGGATAAACTGAAGCTGGAAAGGATTCCACATCCACACCCTTACAAGGCATCTTGGGTGAGTGATAGTCAATCACTTTTTGTCTCTGAACAGGCATATGTGGATTTCCAGATTGGACCATATCAGGATAGAATCTTGTGTGATATTTTGCCTATGGAATGTTGTCACCTACTGCTAGGTAGACCATGGCAATTTGACAGAAGGGTACTGTATGATGGGTGTGCTAATACCTACACCATCAAGAAAGATGGGAAGACTATTAAGTTGATGCCATTGCAGGCAAAAGCTGCAGTACAGAAGGCAGCTCAAATCATTTTGATGGGAAAGAAGGAGTTTGTGCAGATGCCTAGAGGAACAGGCATGAAGGCAGTTCAGGACACTGCAGGGAAAGGAGTTGTTACAGACAACAAGCTGAAGAAAGTTTCAGTTGTGACTGACAGAGGTCAGCAGCAGGTACAGAAACAGGTTTGTACACAGCAACCAGTTGAGAGGCATGACAAGGATGTTGTCATAGTTGGGACTATTGCTTGTCCTATGAAGATTGAAAGAAAGGTACAGTTGAACACCACAGAGGCAGTTCAGCCAGAGGTTCTGGTTAGGCAACCTGACAAACACAGGGTATGTGAGAAGAAGGCCTACATCAACGGGCATGATGATTTACTTGCCAGAAAGCAAGTTACAGTGCCGAAGTCTTGGAGCAGCCAAGAGACAGCAGCAGACAAAGCTGGAGCAGGTCAGACTATTGACAAAGCAAAGTGTAGAAGTGGAGGACTTCCACATACTCAACTCATGGGACATGAGTTCTTTTCTTTTGGGGAGTATGGTGCAGGAGCACCTACCTGACAGCTGGCCTTCATGAGGCAGTTAGTAGTTTAGGTCTTGTTTGTGTTTCCAAGAAGGTCTGTTAGACCAATTGCATGTAATAAGGTCATGCTGATCAGGATAAGATCATGCTGACCAGGCTTTTGCTATTTTTAGCTAGTTAGTTATAACAGCTGTCATGATGTATGTTCGGTGGGATCTCCCAGCCGCTTGGAGAGTTCCCAGCCGCTTGGAGTCGGGTCAGTAGTACTCGTAGGAAAGTCTTTATAAGCATGAGATCAGTTGATATTGCATATACAGACAGATATCATCGATCGGCAGTGTAGTGTTGCATCAAGCAGAGGAGTTGAGTGTTCTGTGTGAGGAACATCATATTGTATTGCATCTTTGAATCAATAAAGATCCTGTTTCATTTTCTGTTGATCTCCTTTGTATAATCGATCTGCTGGTTTGCGTGGCTGCATGGATTTCCTGATCCATTCCACCGGTTGATCTGTCTGATCGGTGGAATGGCAATGTACATTAGGGTAGGTAGTAGTTTGTTTGTTTGCATGCAGGTGTGCAGGATCGCGGTCAAGAGATGTTGAAGACCCTAGCATCCTCATGTGCTAGGTCAAGTTGAGAAGTTCAAGTTGATAAACTGGAGTTGGAAGATCACCCTGAGGTTGGATCGGGTCATCCCTGGTGGATCGGCGAAGGGAGATTTCTCTAAGTGAAGAAGTCTGTTAAAACGGCATCATCAGGATATTTCTGCAAATATCCTGCAGACAGTTCGGACATCGTCATCCGGATAAGTGGAGAAGATCGGCATGATGTTGTCGATTGCATGAAGTGCAAGTTCGTTGGGGTGATCATCAGCAGGAGGAGCCGAGGAGCGTATCGGCATCAGGATCATCATATCGGGAGTGCCAAACATCCGCATATCGCGAGTAGATGCGGGAGAGAAAGTTCGGATTTTTCGACTAAGTGTTGAGAAGGTCATCAGGATATCGGGTGACGTCATCGTCATCAGGATATTGAGATATCCCCCCCTGTGCGAGTTTATCCTGCCGTCGTAAGGTATGAAGATATCGGCAGAAGTCCGTGGCAGGAAGTTGTGTTAACATCATCATCAGGAGGTTTCGAAGAGAACCGGATAATTTATATCATGATGCTGTTGCTTGTATCGTCGGGCAGTGGAGCATCGAAGGTAAGCTGTTGAAGGTGATCGTCATCAGGATATTTGGGACAACCGGATGTTGAATATCCTGCTGACGAAGGAAGTGTTGCATATGGTGATGCCGATGGAGTTCGGAGCCCGATGAACAGTGCAACCGGAGGATGTGTGCGCCCGCTGAACATCATGATGATGATGTTAGGAGGAAGGCGGAGGAGGTGAATAGTAGTCGGCAGGAGGATGTTTGCGAGTGTCCGCAATATGATGATGCTGTTGGTTTTAAGAAACATGATGCTGACAGAGTAAAGCCGAAATATGATGATGTTGGTGGCTTTAGGAAATATGATGATGATGGCGAAGATGATGATGATGAGGTTGGTCTGCAGACATTCATGCTATATGCGAAGGTTATAGTGTGGATGCCTCTGCATCATAATCGATCAGATATTTACGAAGAGTTGTTCAAAATTCCAAGGATGATACATGGGACCTTGTACCATTTCCTAAGGGTGAAAGCAAGAAGATGAGTCCACTTTTCATGGAAGTCTCATGGGAAAGAAAAACCTAATGGAAATGGGTATCTTCTTTGAAAATAATGGGCACCCCATTGGGAATGGTGACCTGAACCTAAACAGGAGCTCGCTATGTAATGGGCTCCTATTGAGGATCAGGATCACAAAGATAAATGATCTCTCATTGCATATGGGCTCTTATATATGGAATGGGTGCCCATTTTATAAGTAGTTACCTATTAATGAAAAGTATTTATTATTTGTATAGTGGCTATGAGTTCACTCTTAATAGTTCATTTTGAAAATCAAGGTGAAACTGTTGCTATAAAAGTTTATTTATATGTGTTGAAATCTTAAAATTAGATTAACGAGTTTCAATTTCATGTGTATGTGATTAGCACATTCAATGAATGTAGTAATGAAGGAAATTAATCAAGGAAGTTGACACAAAATTTACATGGAGAAACCCTTAATAAAAAAACTCCACACCAAAAGAGATATTATGATTGAATTAATTCTTGTAATCATGTTTACATTAACTCTGAATTCTCTCTGAATTCTCATAGGACTTCGTTACTACTTCAATTTTAAAAAGTTGTCTTAATTTCTACCAACCAAAGGCATCATTAAATAGAATCCATGGACTTGAAAATACAATGAATTATATCTAATAACATGAGAATATTCCTAATGCAAAAACCAAGCTCTCCATATTGTGAATTCCAATGATGCATAGTAGAAATCACCACTTAACTAAAAGTCTCAAACATGGGTGCCCAAGAAGTCCAAATCAAAATTAGTCAATAAAAATGTTATGTGACAACAAGGTAGAACTGAAAGTCTCAACATGGGCACCCAATAAGTCCTAATCAAACTTAGTCAACTAAAGTGACCCATCTCACACCAATGTCAGGTAAATAACATGCATTTCTTGGAATTCCCAATATAGATCCATAACAACCTATTTGTATCATGCAAAAGTCATGTAACAACTTGTAACATCATGCAAGAGTCATGCAAAGTTGACGCAAAGTTAGAGTGACACGCAAGACACATGTATCAACATATAAGTACATGCAACTGACCTGCAAGTATATGCAACTGAAATGCAACAACATGCAAACACATGAAAGTGCATGCAACTTTGATGCAACAATATACAAGTCCATGCAAATAACATGCAACAACATAGAAGTCCGTGCAAGTAACATGTAACAACATGCAAGTCTAGGCAAGCTCATACAAGCAACACACAATTAACATGTATATCTAAATTCAATGTTAACTCCCACAAAAGTCTCATACATAGTATATGAAACATTATCCACCCATGCAAAAAAAAAAAGTTAACTGCGATTCCACATTGGATTCTCCTCCAAAGTGGGTGTCCCTGATGGGTCCAACCTCCTAGAAGGTATCTCCAAGTCAACATGGACTTCAAGAAGTCAACTCCAAGTCTCCATGGGCTTCACTTCCAAAGTGGGCACCCATATTGGGTCACACCACATAGAATGTAACTGCAACATGTCCAAGTGAAATAATTAATAAATAATTTTTCTCAAGTGTCTATGTGTTCAAGAACAATTTCCAAGAACTTTGGAGACACATGAAAATGGTTAGGATTTTAAAGTTAATGACAACTTATCCCACCATTCTCCCAATTGACATTACATATTGCAATTACAAATATGAGGTAATAAAATTATTTAACAAGTATAGTGATCAAGGTCAATAGCCTTCTTGCACTAGGAAAACTTATTTGTGATAACTTGCTAGTTAAGAGAATCTACAACATTAACCAAAGTGTCAACCTTTTCAATCAAAACCTTACCATTCTTGACCATTTCTTGTACAAAGTGATACTGAACATCAACATTCTTAGCATGAGCATGATACATAAGATTTTTTTGGCTAAACAAATGGCACTCTAACTATCACATCTGATCCTCGCTATCCTGCAATCAAAACCAATACATGTACCAAGTCTAAATAACCATATTGCCTCTTTAGAGGCATGCATAGTGTAGCATAAAATATTAATATTTAGCAAAAACTCTAATAATGCCACATTTTGAAAACTATAGAAAAATCAAAGATTAAATACTAAAAACTATGAAATGTTACCAATGCATGAGAATGTGAATGTGGTTGCTCAAAACGTTAGCGTAACTCTAATGTTGAAAATTCCAAGGGATCAAATCACGAACAAATGTAGGTTTTTATAAAATTTGGGTAAAACAGTTTGGGTAGTTGCACGGGAAAAAAGTAGGTATATTAGTGGGTTTTGGGTTAGATTTTTAGGTTTAAGTTAATAATAAATTTAATTAGATAAATTTAATTTATTATTAATGAGAATTTTATAAGTAAATAATAAATTAGTTTTAATTTATTATTTACGAGATATGGCAAAAGTAAAGAATAATTAATTAATTAAATCTTTAGGTTAGGGGAATAATCATGAATTTAGTGATGGTTAATTTTTTATGTCTATAGAACATATTGGATACTTGAACTTATCATCATCTACTCTAGGCTATAACAACTTATGTTTTATCTCAACACATCGAGCCAACCAATACCCTATTTCCGCTTCATTGCCGTCGGGTACAAAAAAGGCATACACATGTCCCACAAAAAACCTCCAAATTCAATAAAGTATGACATGATCTATAATTCACAAAAATACATGCATGTACAAAATTATAGATTACAAACCAATGTAATGAAACTAGATATTGAATTAATGTACCTTTTTGTACAAGGTCTGAAATATTATCACAGTCATCTAATGTAAAAAATAATTATCTTCTTCAAACGTTGTTTCATCTTGATCATGTGTTTGTATTGGTGTTATGGATCTATGTTTCTATTTTTAAACTCATTCTATATTTTCACATGCTTCCCACTCACCTCCAACACAAAACTAAAAAAACGGCAAGCTCCCTAGTCCATATAGTCCATGTGCTTGCATTTGAACTCTTATATGATTGTCACTTTTCTGATACACTAATTGTCTCACAATCATAATGAGGAAGAATGTTTTATTCTTCAACTAACCAAAAGAATCATCAAACTTTAGAGTTTTCACTTGATCATGTAGATATTTTTGCATTACACCAATCTAGAATTACATGTGTATTTTTCAAGTTTATTTCATGTAGTGCCCCTCATCTCGTCGTCCATCAGATTGATGTTTGCTTAAACTTTATAGTGTCCTAGACCATAGATGATGGATCTCTTGTTATCTTGTTACTTCATTGTGAATCTGATTGTTATGATAACAGTTGTTGATGTTAGATTTTATCATTTTATGTTTTAGAATTTGATAAATGAACTAGATGTTACAGATGTTTCGATGTTAATTGAGATATTGGATTGAATGTTTTATGTTGTTGATTAATATCAGATACCTTGTTCAACGTAGTTAATTGTTTATACATAACGTGAATGGAACAGTGTTGTATTACTCGCTTTCGAGTACCCTACACCACTGCGATTTCCATTCACTATAGGACTGTATGTGGATATATATATATCTTGAATGTTTAACCGTGCGTTGTTGCAGGAATGCAGGTACTAGGCATCGACTCCACCTGATTATAGGTCTAAGCGTGCCTTCACCAATGGATTAGTTGTTGGAGTTAACGTGAGGTCCCATGTCAGTGTGGAATGGTTGTCAGTTTATCCTCTTGGTCATTGTCTGTCATTCGATCATGATTTGCGGACAAGTAATATTGCACCTTGGAGTCTAACTAGGTTAGACAGTGTCTGAATGTGTAAGGTGTCATTGTGCGTTAATTAGAATCATATTACGGAAAGTATAATGTCGATAATTGTTGATTATTATTGTAAATAAATTATTATTGTTAGAAGTATAGTTGTTAAGTAAAGATTGCAAGAGGTTTTGTATTATTTAATATAATATTATTTACAATAAATATTTAAATAAATAAAATAGTTGTAAGTTATGTTGTAATCAGTGATTTACAACTAAATTAATAAAATAAATTAATATATAGTTGTACTATTATAGATAGTTGTAATATTATAACTTTATTAAATAAAATATGCTTGGTCGGCTATAAAGTCATTAAGTGTTGTCGGGAATTATGTGTTTTCATTTTAAAAAGAAATACAATAAAACAAATAAAGAACTTCTTTGGGATTATTAAACTAAATAAAAATATTAGTAGAGGAGGGAGATGCACGGGATCACGTGCCGAGTCCCTTGGAAGAAGGAAGGGGCTGTGTTATAAAAAGAAAAGGCTTGTTGAGGCAAAGACAACATTGCAGGTAGAGAAAAGTGAAGAAGATCAGGGAAAAAGGCTTGGACTGCAGCAGTTGAACCGGAATCGTCGAATCGGCATCGCAGCCAGGTTCCATTAAAAGTTTAATTTACTCCTCTACTTCTCTTTCTGAATCTGCAAATGTTGTTGGTTGTTTAATCTTCCAAATGATTTGTTTGGGCTAGATTTATGCTTAAAGATTTGATCCAATCTGCAATCGGTTTGTATTCTGAGTTTTAGTCGTCAAATCTTAAACCCGGATGATCATGTCTGTAGGTTGCCCTCTCTACATTTAAAACATAACATCTTTTAGGGTTTTAAATTGTTTCTGCCAAGGAATTCGTTGTGTAATTGTCTACCTCCCACTCTATTTACCGGCAAGCATAGTATATTTCCTTGGATCTTAGCTTGAAGGCAGTAACATCACAACATGCTGTAGAAAATACTTTACCAATTGCAATGATTATAGGGTTTAGACTGAGATTTTAGCGCTACACTTGTAGCAGTTCGTTCCAGGGTGAATTTACATCATTTTTGGTTGTGCATTGTATTTACCTTCATCCTGGAGGTTTGCCAATGAATGTCTTTGTGATTGCATCATTTGGAGACTTCCTTTCTATTGATCACCATATTACTCTGAGTTGGAATTCTCTGCTGTGCGTCTGTTGAGGGTTTCAGGATATTTATATAGATCTCAATAGTTCGTATTGACCACTAAGGCTTAAACATTCCTTCAAGATTATTGTTTGTTAGCTGCCCATACGCTCAGGCTTCTAGTAGACCTGTTGCCATCCTTAGATCATGCCAAGAGAGTTTCAATTTCATAAAATCTGAGTGTAGATTGCCCACCAATTTAGGGACTCATCACAAGATTCACGAGCAAGCATTCGACCCTTTTTGGATTCGCTGTATGTTGTCACTATAATTAGTTGTAATTTTACAAATTATAACTTCTGCATCGATGTTTGAGGAAAGAACATAGATTGTGCAGTCAAGCGTAGTGATACTGTAAATACTCCTAAGCCGATATACATATGTGTACTACAGGAATCAAGAGAATGCGTTATAGATTTAAACAGCTACCGCAATGATATCAGGTTAGGGTGTCTTCAAGATAGCCGCACGGGCATACAGGCATACACAGTAATCAAATGTAGAATTCAAATACCATTACCTAGCTCATTGTGCCCAAGGGTATGTGATAATGACCAGAAATTGATACCTTTCAATGAAAACACGAGTTAGAAATTATTTGCGAGAGGAGCCATACTAGAAGGCAGATATGAGTTATTGCAGGGAGATTGTAGTAGACTGTGGCGACTCCTTAGTTCTCAACAAGTTCATACGAAGATATAGGTAACAAGATATGGGCACTAGTAGGACATGAGCGACTCCTCCAGATTTGAAATGCTACTGATGGGCGCGGGGATGGCTATATCTCATCGGTTGCTCCTATCGGTGTATTCCTGGAAACCCCCCTATAGGTGCAAGTGCTAGTATATAGATCCGTTGCATATTAGGGACAAGAGTGTGTCTTTTGCAGCAAATTGAGGTGAATAAACTAATAAAAGGCAGGACGCTTGATAATCTGGAGTTCCTGCAATGGCTAAAACGATATTGTGACTCTATGACTCTATCAATGATGGGATTACGAATGAGTACTCTCCTCTTTCCATTTTTCTATTGATAATGCATAAATAAATATGTAGTGGCCAGTGATAAAGCGCTCTACAGATTGAGGGTATACGTTTAGTATTTGGGGTTTAAGGGAGTGTTATGTGAGTCAAACCTGCAACCAATAGGGTTTTAAGTTACCTATGTCCTGTGTCAGTTGCAGATCAGGGGTAAAGTAGTTAACAAGAAGACAAGCTTTCTTTGCTGTAAGACCTTTTGCTTTCCATGTTCAATGCAATTGATTTTGAGAAGGTTTTGCATTTTTTTTTATTTGGGGTGTTTCAGTTACAATGCTTTGGAACGAAGAGAAGTGTGTAAAGGGGGTAAAGAAGTCAATAAGAAGGTAAGCTCTGCGTCCAAACATCATACAGTTTCAGGCACCAGGCGACATGAAACTCCTATTGCCAATGAAGTACACAAGGCAACAAGAAAAGTCCACAGTAATACTTCTGGAAATGCTCAGATTCCTCCATCAATAGTAGGGGAGCAAATGACTTCTGCTGCTCATCCAATTCCAGTTGTTGTTCCGGCACAGATTCAGAAGCTTATTGAGCAGGTGTCTGTGGCTAGCTTCGAAAAGGAAAGAGAATTTTACTCTGCAAAATTAAGAAACATTGGAATTCTGTTCCAAAACCCACCAGTGACAAATTTGCCTGTGAGCACAAGTCTCCTGTCTCGTTTGTATTCTTTGACTCTTAATATTGAGAAGAAGATGTTCGAGTGAAAATGAATTTTCATGATTCTTCAAATGACTTTTCGGCTTTGAAGCTCTCATGTTATGCCTTTACCTGGCCTACTCATACAAGCTGTTGGTTACCGAATACCTTACCTTACAATTTAGTTCAATTGTTCTCTTCTTAATGCACGTAGTTTCTACAGTTCAAAGGATTCTATATGCTTCAGAACACAGCCCTGCAGTAATTGCTGATGCCAAAGTAATTACGTGCGAGCAATCTTTAGGACTATCCAACTCTAATGTTACAGATAAGAGGGAATCTCAGAAACGAAAACTTGTAATCTCACTTGAAGTGGAATATATTGCGAATGCAACATTAAGAGCATCCTTCTTTCCCCTCTGATTGCCATCACGTAGGAGTGTAACCAATGCTGGGATGGCCCCAGATTTACTAACTGTTACATTATGTTCATTGAGGAATGGCAAGCTGAAAAGAGTTGCAGCAGCAACTACAAAACTACTTCTTCTTGCCCAGCTCCAACATCAGCCCTGACAGTTGCAACAACAACCACCATTGCTACCACATTGGAACTCAGTACAGCAAGAGCTTTAGTAAAGGATTCA
Source organism: Cunninghamia lanceolata (assembly GCA_027924645.1). NCBI lineage: Eukaryota > Viridiplantae > Streptophyta > Pinopsida > Cupressales > Cupressaceae > Cunninghamia > Cunninghamia lanceolata. Next base: position 18,398,086 of record BSBN01000888.1, read on the forward strand.
CACACCTGGTGGCTTATTGCAACAGCAACAGCAGCAGAGTTCTGTTGAATAGCAGAAGCAGTTACTGCAAGCCCAAACCCTGAGGCTGTTTGATCTCCCTACAATATTAGAGGAGTCATCAGGGCAAACTGGCCAACCAAATGTTATTGACTGGTAGGAGAAGATCTATCAGAAGGTAAGATATTTGCAATCTCATATCTTCCCAGCTGTTGATCAATTTTCAATATTGCAGACACTTCATTTCTCTGGGGATAGAGTGTAATCTAAAAGTATATACCAGTTGGCAAGATAGGTGAAAGGATTTATGATCAGTAAAATTTAGCTTGTAAGGCACGCAGGATGCAAATTATAGATCTAATCTAAAAATGCAGCTCTTAGCCATGTTACCAAATGATTAATTGTGAATAGAAGTCTTTCATGCCTGTTCTGCCAGTCCTTGGATAGTAGAAAGGGTAGACGAAGCTAAGGCAAATTCGGTGAGCATAAGAATAGGAGTTGTTCTCTGTTTAGGAGTTGTGGGTTTGATATTACTTGGAAGCATTATTAAGGTGTTGGGATCTCAAAGAACATCTTTGGAACCTTCGAAACATTAATTCTCAAACCTATTGCCTTTGTTTTCTGTGACCTTGGACTTTCGTGAAAAATATTGTGATAGAAAGAAAACTGTTGAAGTGTTACCGCCAATTATATCAATTGCAAGTTTGAAGGAGTTGGATGGACGCTACCAGAAGTTATTAGACTAAACTAATATCATCCATTTCAATGGTTAAGCGGTCATTAACAATTTCACACCATCTCTACAATCAGTGTTTACAATTCAATAGGATATTACACTTGAAACATATATAGTAGAAGCATTTACCAGAAAACTGTAATACCTTGGGAACGAACATAGTTAATACATCTATCAAGTTTCGACAGTGTAAGTATGTCTAGTCCCGATCTTCTTCTTAGACAGATTTAAATCATCTTTGATCAAAACATTTCAGAGACCTCGTTATGACAAAGAAATCCAAGCATAGTAAACTGTTATCTATTTGAGGTCAAGAATATCTGAAGGACCGTATTAGGGTAGAACTTAGAAGAAAATGAAAACATTGAGGTTCATTGTTGATGGTAGGACCTTTGTCCTCGTTGTATTGCCGTATAGTTATAAGGTATTATTTTAGTACTTAATCCAACGTTGGAAAGGTAAGTTAATCAGTGTAAAATTTGTTATACTTGTGTTTTATAATCTATCGTTAGAAACAAATGTAGAATATTTAGATAATTTTAGTATAATTGTTGTATTTATTGTGAAATCAATTAGTTTGATTTAAAGAGATAGTGTAATCCATTGTTGATTTCATTACAAAGTTATTTATGAGCCAAGAAGGAATTTTAGTGTTTAATTTCTAGAATCTGAATTGTACTGTGCAAGTTAAGTATTTCTATTGTCTTAAAGAGTCGAATTGAGAGTGGTCATACTTGAAATTCCAGAGGCTTAGTTTGTTGTAGTGTGGATGGATGTTTTTGTATTTGTGATGTTATAACGATTATGTGATTCAAAATTTAGTATGAAGTATAATGGAGTATTGACTAAGATGATTATGTGTTTTGTGATATAATATTCTCTGGATGAGATATTTAACCAGTTGTGACTATCTTGTATCCGTTTTGTCGTAATTGTTGTTTGGAGAGACTTGGTATCTGTGAAAGTGTAAAATGTTGTAATGCTATAGGCGATGGATAACAATTGGTGTTATGATTCTGTTTGTAATGCAAGAGGGTTTATGCCTTGCAATGAACATGTATGTGTATTGCTATAATGCCTTATATGATGGTTAAGGTTTACTAGGTGTTAGGAAGGAGAGTGGCTTTCAACGTGGGCCCGGCGCCCAAAGTGGCAGTCAGGATAACCCGTTGAAAGTAGATTAATCAAGTGATAACCTAAAATGAACTAGGGGGTTAAGGGTAGATTTTACACTAAACAAGATTAATGGATTCCTCTCCCATGGCCTGTAGTGCTTTTATAGACTAAGGATGGGTAGAGAAGGCCTGGTTGGCATGATTGACTTCCTTGTCCTCATGAAAGGAAGGTCGATTCCGCATGTGTCACCCTATGGGGCCGGTGCCTAGTGAGAGGCTGTCAGGATAACCATAGATGGGGGCCGGCGCCTAGTGAGAGGCTGTCAGGATAACCCATGCTAGGACCATGCGATGACACTCTCCCTACTACAACCTAGCATTCCTTGTTTGGTCTCTCCACTTATGTTATGTTTCGCCTCTGGAAGATAATGTGTGTTGTATTGTTATTGCCATGTGTTGTATTGGCGTTTGGTTGTCCTTTGTTCATGTTAGTTCTGTCTACCTGACTGTTATTGTTTGGGACCTCATGTTAACTCCTAGCTCGGGGTGGTGGACCTTAGGGTTCCACATGGTCGGGTGGAAGAGCTATTTTATCCATTGGTTAATCTTGTCAAGTTCATGTGCAGAAAAGATTTGTTCCAGTTGTACTTGTCCCAGTTGGAGAAGATATATGTGTATAACCTTGTACCAGATTTGTGTAACAGATCAATCATAATGTATGTGATTCTGATGTAGTCTGAAAATGGCAATGTAACGATGTCATGATGTACTTATGTGTAATAACAACATTTCAGTTATGTTTTGATCTTGTAGATTGTATTATCTAATGGCATGTAATGAATATGAATCAGTTATTCAATTATGCATTTGATTTAGATCAGTTATTGATGAATGTTAAATTATGTTAGTTGGTTTGTAAAGTAATGCAGCCTTGTATCCTTAGAGAATATGTCGCAGTTAGTTATGTTAACATTATTTGTTATCTTAAACATAAAAAAAAAAGTTCCTGTTTCATGTAGCATAAATGTGTAATTCTTTGAGGTGTTCAAGGCGGGCGTTACATTTCATCCACAAATTTTAGTTTCTCCTAAGATTTTTTTTGCACCTCCTCCAACTCCATCACGCTTTCCTTTACCATGCTCAACTTCAACAAAACTCCACATATGTTGGATATTGTTTTCTTTATGGGACCTACATTGCCAAGAAAATACTTAAGAATTTTTGAATTGTCCTATATGATTGTTTGACCATATGAGATGTTGTGCCATTTTCATTTCCCTTTCTTTTAAATTGTCATTAAATACTTTGAAACATTATTGCACAAGCTTTGATGAATGTAACCGGTTATCACTCAAATAGAAATGGTACTCCCTAAAAAAAGTATCATCTTATGTACTGTCATATCATGTATTTATACAATATGAAAAAAGACAACAACCTTTACTGAATTATAATATTGAGACTGAATCTTCTCTTGTAGGGGAGCATAGTTTTTGGAAAAGTCAACCAATGAAAGTATAGTTCTAATTGCAAATGTGTTTTTACATATGGAAAAAATTTCTTCAAGCCATAGAGCATATTGAGAGTGTTTCACATATTTATACACAATATTATTCTTCAATTTTGTGATGAATGCATGCAGACTACACTTTTGTGTGGCTAACTCACAATGCTTTCCAATTTTTCCATCCTTTAATAGATATTGAACATTGTTGAACCTCTTCACATCCACTGATTGTTGTCTAAAATCATGTGAACTACTTTCATGCATACATTCTCCTAACAATGAAAGGTTACCACATTTATTACATTTTCTAGAAATACACACTTCTGAATAAAATAATTGTCCATCAAGTGTTTAATAATATAAACTTGTTATAAACTCCTTAATTCTTCTAGGTTGCATATTAATACCACATTCCTACATAATTTGGTTAGTATGCAAAGTACATCATATATATATATATATATATATATATATATATATATATATATATATATATATATATATATATCAGAAACATCATAATAATAATGGAATTACACAAGTTTTGTAAAAAGAGATTTATTATTTACTAAATTTGACATACCAAGGTTTTCATTTCCCTAACGATCTTTGACTTATGTTAAAATTTTCTATAATTGAATCATCTAGAAAAAATATATAATTTTGTTTCAGTCATGTCTAATACATGTTTTGGATGAGGATCATAAATTTTTGACCCTTCTCTTAACTTTAAAACATCTTTATAATTAGACGATACCCTTGTATTATCATGCTGATATTTTTCAATTGAAGTCCTGATTTCATTATTTAATTTCATGTTAGACCTTGGGAGTCCACCACTAAAAGACCATCATTGGTTAATTGGATCACCCTCAATAATTAGTCTTCTCTTTATTTCTCTTCTCAAAATTTTAGGATTTACAATAAGAATCCACTTGTCTTATCATTCTCTTGCTCAAAACTAATTTATTAACTAAATTAGTTGTTATTGCTTGTTGTCTTCCATTCCTATCTTTAGACCAACTTTTTTTTTCTAATATAATCAAAAGCATTAGCAATACTAGACATAAATCATTGAATTGATTTATATTTTTTGGGGGTTTTACAAATATGCCTAATTTTTTCAATACTCTTGACATTTTGATTAATTGTATTACAAGTTGACTTTGAAATCCTATAATTTTTCTATAAAAAATAGTTTTATGCAATCTATTTACATGGGTTGAAATTTATCTCCTAGATATTAAACCACGAAGATTATCTAATACATTTTTTTCAATTTAAAAAAATAATTGTTTATTTCACTCATATGAGACATTTCATTTTCATTTTTTATTGTGGTGTTCCTAATAGTACAATTTATATCACCATTGCTATATCCAACTTCATTTAAACAACTAATATCATTATCATTGGGTGCAATTGAAGACTTTCCTAGATTCATTTCTGTAATCACCTTTCCCAAATTCTTAAACTCTTCCACATTCACCATTTCGACATTTGCATAATCTACATTCACCTCATCTATGTTGGTATCATCAATGTTCTCCTCTTCAATAGTCATCAAATTTGATGCTTTAACATTCATGATTTCTCAAATCCTCTTTCCTATGTCTTTGTCATTTTTCCACCTCTTGATGTCCTTCAATTTATTTAGTTGTCATGAGCTTTATTTTTTTATTTATATTTATTTGATCTCGTAATTACCAAAATATCTTGATAAAAGTGAAAAATGATCATTAATTTAATTTGAAATGGATTCCTCCTTGAGATTTTTGAGGTACAAGTAGATGTAGATCCTTTGTTCAATATGTCACACATGCTTGATTCCTCTAAAAAATAATTCCTTCGCTTGATTCCTCTAAAACATAGTTCTTGTACTTGATTCCAGTTGAAAAATGCTCTTTATGATTGAATCCCTTTAAAAAATAAATATGATATGGCTTTTTGAAATATTGTAAGAGACACATGCATAACATAATTATAGAAATGTTCACATTTGCCTATTTTCATCAAGATTCGCTAGGTTTTCTACAAAATGCGACAAAATGGATGGGGTTTTGAGTGAAGACCTCTGCATTCCCAAAAAAAATTATTTGAGGAAGCCCTTAGGGGTCAAAGGTGCTTCTCATTTCAAAAGACATCAGAAGTAGGGTTTCACAGATTCTATAGAAATACAGGTCATTTTACTGCATCAACATGGTATGGTAATGGTGATTCTTTCAATTTTTGAAACAATACAAGGTTTTTTGCACATCTATCTTCTTTTCAAAATGTTAAATTTGGTTCTTCAAAGAGGTCGGCGCAGGGGAATCTAAAACCTCAGGTATGGAGGGTAAAAGCAGCTTCTTCTAATGTGCCACCTCATATAATCTGTTGAATTCAGAAGAAAGGATTTCAATGGACATTGTCAATGTGCAAATTCTAGAAGAATTAGTGCATCCCTATATACAAGATCTATCGAAAAGGGCTCTGATTGGTAAGGTTCAGAATTCAAAACCTATTTCTAAATTTTTTCTTAATTGGGTTAGTGTTTCTTGGAAAGGGGTTTCTAATGTTTTCTTTCTTGGAAAGGGGTTTCTAATGTTTTCTTTCTTCATAAGGAGCTTTGCATTTTTACGGTTATTTTTCAAAATGGTGATTTCTGTGAGGAAACCCTAAAGCAAAAGTTATGGTTTTACCAAGACAAGGGAATATGCATTCAAAACTGGGAACCTAATTTTGACCCAGTTAAAGCAAATATGAATTTTGTTCCTTTTTGGATCTCATTTCCAAATCTACCTCTAGAATATAGAGATCTGAATTTATTGAGTTTTGTGCTAAGAAAATGGGGTTCTTTGTTAAACATGATATGTCTAATTTTTAGAAACTGGACCAACCGGTAAGGTTTTCATTAATTTTAAACACCTCATTTCCATTACATAAATTTATGGAATTTAATTCAAAATTTGGGACATGGAAACAAGTTGTTGTTTTTGAAAATCCAATGTCTATCGCTAAGACAGAAATCCATGATACTAATTTGGCTTCTGAAGATCCAAAAAAAGGTAATATTTTACGTGAAGATTCTAATTTTGTAAACCTTGGAGAAGCATCTTTAAATCATTTACTTAATTCTAATGTTAGGAGTGAGGGAAGTGATTATGTTTCTAGCCCAATGGAGGATTTTTCTTTTAATAATACTGGGAAGGGGGAAAAACTAGAAATTCCTCATTTTGATCATAAAGAACAAATAAAGAAAAATTTGTTTTCATCTTTTGACAAAGAGATTGAGTGTAGTTTTACAAATGATAATTAGTAGGACATGTCAACTTTATTAAATTTCTCTTTATCTAAGGAGGAGGCAGATACCTATGTTTGAACAATTATAAATAAAGCTGCTTCTAACCTCATTGATGAAATTGCAAATGAAGTAATTGATGAAGATTCTCAAGAATTTGAAAGTATGAATCTCTCTCATCTAAATAACACTACTATTTCAAATATGACAAGTAACAAACAGTTAGTCACATGGAACATAGAGAATAAAAGTCAGAAGGATATGGTGGGATACGGCATTGAAAATGAGTTTTTAATCTCACCGTATACCTTTCCAGTCCCTCAACAGGAGCCTCTCATTCCATCTATGGTGACAGAGGTATTTGATTTTGCTACTAAATTATCCATTTCCCAAACTCCCAGTCAAGAGTCACCCCCTCATTCTAGGTCACTACCCCCCTCTAAGAGAGGTTAAAAACCAAAGTCTTTTAAAACACAGGAAGAAATTAAGGCAGGGTTGCAGGCTACCCTTGAAACTTGTTTAAGAGCAGGGAGAGTGAGAAACTCTCCCTAAGAGCAATGAATATCATATCTTGGCAATTTAGGGGCATTAATGCCCCTAATAAAAGATGCTTGATCAAGCGTCAAATAGATTTATCAGAAATGGATATTGTTTTGCTTCAGGAAACTAAATTGTCTCAAACTCAAGCTGAAAATGTCTTCTCACAGTGGTTTAAATGGAAATCTCTTCACTCTTCAGCTCAAGGGATGTCAAGGGGTTTGACTATTCTCTGGGATAATAAGACTTGTGATGTAGATCTGATTTGTTCAACCCCAAATGTTATATTAGTTAAAATTATTTCCTCAACTTTCACTTTTTGGTTATTCAATGTCTATGGCCCAACTTTGACTATTGATAAAAAGAGGTGTTGGGAAATATTGTCTGCACTTTTGGAAATCTTATATGAAGAAAAAGTTATATTAGGATGTGATTTTAATGCTATTTTGTGTTTGACAGAAAAATCAGGGGGTATCTGTCCTCCTCAAAGGGTTAGCAAGGATTTTAATGATTTTATTGCGGAAAATGTTCTATTGGATAGTCCTTTATTAAATGGGAAATTCACTTGGTCAAATCAGAGAAAGGATTTTTTAAATATAGCAGAAAGATTAGATATATTCTTTTTTTCTTCTGCCTAGTGTCTGGATTCCAAAGTTGCGGGTACCTTTTTTTCTTCCTTTTATTGTCTTAGATCACTTTCCTATTTCCACTTGTTTAGACTTGAATACAAAGAAAAAGAAATTTAGATCTTTCAAGTTTCAAGCTATGTGGCTTTGAGACATCAATTTTTTACCTCTCTAGGAATCTTGGTGGAAGAATGCCGCTTTTGTGAAAGGCTCCCACATGTTTTGGTGTAATTAGAAATTGAAATTTATTCGAAACAAAATCAAGGATTGGAATAAACTTTCTTCTGGTAATATTTTTTTCTCAAAAAACTATTTTGCAATCTCAATTGGATAAATTAAATGAAGTCATTATTAAAAATGGTATGGATTCTGCTTCTTTTGTTTATGTAAAATCGTTTCAATGCCAGCTGGAAGAAGTTCTAGCTCGAGAAGAGATTTATTAGAGGCAGAAATCAAGGGAGATTTGGCTTAGAGAAGGAGATCGAAATAAAAAAAAAATTCATGTTCTGACTTTGGTTAGAAGGCACAAAAACTCTATTTATGCAATAAAAGTTTCACCAGGGAATCTAGTACAAGATGATATTTCTATTCAGAATGAAGGAATTAATTTTTTTCAAAAGCTTTTGTCAAAAGATAATAGTAATGTTTCTCATTTGACTATGCTTGAAATTATTCATCAAATTCCTTCATTGATTTCGCAAGAGGATATTTTTGAATTGATGAAACAGTTCACTCTAGAAGAAGTTAAGGCAGTAGTTTTTTCATTAGATCTAGATAAGTCACCTGGGCTAGATGGTTTCACTCCACTTTTTTTTCAAAAATGTTGGGATTTTATAGGTAAAGATGTTTGGCTGGCAGTAGAAGAAGCTCGTAGAAATCGCTCCGTGTTAAAGGAAATTAATTCTACCTTCATTGCTTTGATTCCAAAAGTCTCAACTCCTTCTTCTTTTGCTGATTTAGGCCTATTTCCCTTTGTAACAACCTCTATAAAATTATTTCAAAAGCAATTACTTTAAGACTAACTAATCTTATTCCAAAAATTATATCAGAGGAACAAGGTGGTTTTGTTCCAGGAAAGGAAACAACTAAAGGAACTCTAGTGGCCAATGAGGTCCTGCATTCAATCCATGAAAATAAACTTTTGCCTATGATGATTAAATTGGATATGTTAAAAGCCTATGATAGAATTTGATGGGAGTTCTTGTTTCAAGTTCTTCTTAAGTTTGGTTTCTCCATGAAATGGTGTAAATGCATATCTTCTTGCATCACTAGTTTGAGCTTTTCCAATTTTGATTAATGGTTCCCAATCAAAATTTTTCAAAACCTCACAAGGGATAAGGCAAGGTGATCCTTTGTCTCCTTTTCTTTTTATCATAATGGCTGAAGGATTGAGTAGACTGATCTTGTGGCAAAATTCTTTAGAAAAATGGAAGGGAGTCAGAATTCCCCGAGTCCCTTTTGCTATCACTCATGCTTTATTTGCTGATGACACCTTGTTGCTTGGTCAACCTATGATATCAGAAGTTAAATGCATCCAGGAAGTAATAACAAAATATTGTCTAGTTTCAGGCCAGCAAGTTAATCAAGAGAAATAAAAAAATTTCTTCTTTTTTACCCCTTCTTTTGTCCAAACTAGAATTGCAAATTACCTATGTTTTAAGGTTGATTCCCTCCCTTCAACTTATCTAGGGATTCCTCTATTCTCGGGATCAGTTAAAAATTTGTTCTGGGAAAAACTTATTAAAAGTATTAAGTCTAAAATCTCTTCTTGGAAAGGAAAATGGCTAAATTTGGCAGGCAAAATCTTAATGATAAAATCAATTTTGTCAACAGTACCTGCATATTTGTGTTCAGTGCTTATGATGCCTAAGACTATTATTTCTTCTCTTATTAATATCTTGAGGAAATTTCTATGGAATGGCTCTAATTTAAATGCAAAAAAAATTCCTTTAATCTCTTGGGATAAAATTTGTTCTCCAAAAAATCAAGGAGGAACTGGAATTCCTAATATTGAAGCTCATAAAAAGGCCCTTGGAGCGAAGTTAATTTGGAATTTATATGAAAAACTAGATTCAAAATGGGGGAAAATATTGCAAGTTAAATATCTAGACTCGTCTTCACCTAAAAGAATTTTCACTATTTTAAACCTAAAGTCGGGCTCTCAGATTTGGAGTTTTCTGTTAAATTGTAGAAAGGTGATTTCTCCCTTTCTTTCTTGGGTTGTTCAAGATGGAAACTCAGCTCTTTTTTGGGATGACTCTTGGAATAGTTATCAACCACTGAAAAATATAGAAGGTCTATAGGAAATCAAGGTGTTTTTAAGCTAGTTGTGGGGAATTAAAGTCAGAGATTACATTGACCTAGACTTTGATTTGGTTCTTAATCAGGTTAAATGAAAAAAAAATTGATAATTTTCTGATTCCTTTAAATCAAAAGGCTCTGCTTAAGAATATTTTGAACAAGAGAAGGGTTTTTTTATTAGATGACAAAGATAAACTCGTTTGGGTACCATCTAAGTCAGGTCATTATACAGTAAAGCAAGGATATCTAAGTATCATTAGTAAGGATTCTACTTCTCCAATTGATTGGCATTACAAATTATGTTGGAGTGGTTCCTGTCTACCTAAAGCAGGGGCTTTTGCTTGGTTAGCCTTGAATCATAGAATCCTTACCAATGATAGGTTGTTTAGACTAGGGATTGGAAATCCTTTTTTATGCACTTTATGCTCCGAAGTGGAAGAATCTATGGATCATTTGTTGTTAAATTGCCAATTCTCCTCAAGTTTATGGTATTGGTTATTGTCAAAATTGAATTGGTAGGGTCCCCTTCCTTCCTTTCTCCTTCAAGTGTTTCAAAGTTGGCCTATCTTGTTTTCAAATTCTACCTTTTCAGACTTGTGGGTGATTTCTCTGAGTATTGCTATTTGGATTTTGTGGCTTGAAAGGGATAGTAGAATTTTTAGAAACATTCATAATTCACTGGAGGTAATTACTGTTAAACTTGAAAAATTGATATCTGAATTAGTTTCACTTTCTCTGCACTATAGAAATACTAGATCTCTAGTCTTTACTTCTTGGGATGCACTTATGATTAAGCATTGGAAATTTTTATCATTACCAAATTCAAACTGCTTCACTACAGAAAATAAATTAGACAGATCACTTATTAAATGGATTCCTCCGCCAGTTTCTTTTGTCAAATTAAACTTTGAAGGGGCAAGTAAGGGTAATCCTGGTGAATCCAGTGCTGGTTTCATTTTGAGAGATCACAATGGCTTAGTTCTAAGAGCTCTTTCAATTAAACTTGGTTTGTGTTCAAACAATGAGGCAGAGGCTTTAGCTTTGTTAGTAGGTCTCAACCTTGCTACTAAATGTGGTATTTCCAATTTAATAGTGGAAGGGGATTCATTGAATATTGTTAGGGCTTTCTCTACTAAGTCTTCAATTAATTGGAAAATTGATTATATTCTACAGGCTGGAAGGAGCTTGCTTGAATTTTTTCATTCTTTTAATATAGTTCACACTTATAGAGAAGGTAACTCTTTAGCAGATTACCTAGCAAATCATGCTTTTAGAATGAATGTTCCTTACTATGAATGGGACTCCACTTCTTTTTTGTTAGTTCTAGGGATTAATCAAATGTTACTTAAGGAAAGTACTTTATAAATTGGAGGCTAATTTAGAGGCTCTAAGCAGATCGCTCCTTACATATGGCTATGTTTTTAGCTGCAGCTACTAAAATTAGATTTTTCTAGTAGTGGCAGCTTCTTCTGGACAGCTCTGGTTGTCATTAAGTACTTTGTTATTCTGTGTTGAGTGAAAAAGTCCTTTAGCATTACTTGTCATGAAGAATGGCAGATCTGGTGTAACGGTAAATCATTTCACTTTGTTTTCATACAATATATCTCGAGGGAACTAGTCATTATATTTATGTTCTCCTTATCTTTTACAATTATCTATTTCTGTTTGGTCTACTATATTCCCATCTGTAAAGCTGAATCTTGTTTTAGATTAGTCTTTATTATGGCTTCTACACAATGAAAAAGAAGAATTTACTTGCCTATTCAAAATTGGGAATGGCCTTCGTTAGGCCTTCTTAATCCTAACTTGATGCATGAAGTTTTTAAGATTTATGATGCAGAAGTAGAACAAGCTATTATACAGGTATGTGGATGGGATGTTTTGCATTTCCTCAATTCTCTTTATCCTTCCCAAGCTGTTTCACATTTTTTGTCTAATGCTATAGACTTGTTGCAAAATTTTAAATTGGTAAGGAATTTGGGAGCACTGTTTATTCATGACGATTATTTTACAGTAGATGTTTTTTATGCACATGTAGAAGATTATGATTTGTATGAGGGTAATGCTCTTGTTGGAGGGTTGTTTGTTCGTAGGGAGTTATTTCGACGTCTAGCTCTCCATTGTCTCTATAATGCTATGTTGCATGGACTTCAGAATAATTGTGCTCTTTCCTTTCATAACTCTTTTCACTGTCATAGAAATGAGCTGTGCAGGCAATTACAAGATGATGTTACAAAGGTTTTTAATGCTTTAACTTTTCTTCTGCATTATAATCTTCCTCCTCCTCCACCACCCCCTCTGCCGGTTGACGAAGAGGATCATGGACAACAAGGTATAATTGCTAAAGGTGGGCAGGTGGTACTCTGATGGTTTTGCAAGGCTACCTATAATTTTTTGTTTCTGTAGCAAGTGAAAATTTTGTAATAGTTGCTATGGGGCACATAAGCTACACTTTTTTGTATTAACATTTACAATTCTCACTGGATTGACTCATCATTTTAAATCTGCTTTGTAATTAAAAGGCTACAACTGGAGGTTTTCTTTGCCAATTCTTTCCTAACGGTATGCCTCTCTGAAACTGGCATTTTGTATTTCTTTTTTAATTTAATATGATTTTAGTGGCTTTGCCACTTTTTAAAAAAAAAAAACATAATTATAGAAATAGTCACTGTCAGGCCATACTTATAAAACAAAAATTTGCAGAGATGTTGTCATAGTACATTTTACTAAAAATTGAATGATAATGGATATAGTAGAAATAGGTACCCATTTCTATTTATAATGTGAACACATTACTTTGTAGAATACGTGCATGTTTTGGAGATGGTACGTGTTCCATAAAATTTTAAATTTGAAACATGTGGTTTTGCTTTGGTTTTAGGCATGGAAACCCAACCCTCATCCCTAGAGCTACAAGTACAATGACGTGTTAAGAACAAGAATAAAAACTAAATTTAGCAATATGGATAATGACTTTTTCTTTCAAAAGTTTTGGATTAAATTACAACCCATTATAGATTATAATCTCTAGTTTTCAAATATGTAATTTTTTTTACTATCAGATTTATTTTTTTATTTATTAATTAATTTTTAAACAAAGGGGCTCATAAAATTGAAATGACATATATTACTAATTTTTAATAACTTTTGATTTCAATGTTTTTCATAAAAAATTATGCCTAAGCAATCTAAATAGCTATAGACATCTGGAGGAATGACATTTATAATATTATGTCCCAAGCATTGGTATAATTGATTAATGATTCATTGAGTTGAAGTTGATTGATTGGATTGATTTAGGTTGATTGATGATTGGATTGTAATATTGAAATTGACTGAAGTTGATTCATTTAAACATCATTCTATACACAATGAAAATGTCATTTTGTGCATACACAAGGGGATTTAAAAAATAGAAATTAGAGCCATTAAAAATATTTATTAAAAATTTAGAAACAAATATCCTGACCAAACTTTAGCATCATAGATGTCTTTCCATAAAAGGAACTAGAAAATACATTTATTTAGCTCAAATTATGTTGGTCGTACACATGCATGTTTCTTCCCAAAACATATGATTTAAAAAACCCACTTTTTTACATCCTATACAAAACCAACTTTTATCATCTTGGTATTAGAATACATTAAATATTTGAAAACTAGAAACAAAATCCTATATTTTATATTTTTACACAATATTTATTATTCTATGTGTAAGTGCTTCAAATTACCACTCTAACTAAGACAAAGTTTGACTTTCAAGAAAAAGACTTCCACTTTTTGGCCAAAAAGTAGACTGAATTTCTTGCACTCACCCTTATGACAAATTGAATTATAGCTATGAGAGATTCTATGGCAATTCTAAGAGGCCAATTTTAGTTGGGTGTTATTACTAGTTTGTCAATGTTTATGTAATAGATGCTTGAGGAGTCATTTATAGTATCAAATTTGTGATTAGAGAATTTGTAGTATCAAATTTGTTTTTAGAGAATTTGTAGATACACGGTGCTATTAAATGCTACCAAAATGCTCTTGAATAATAAGATGGTGATATACTCCTATAAAGACTTGCATTGCAAGTGTGTTGTAAAATATTTCAGATTTTCTAACACATCATGCAAGTTTTGGAATGTGGGATTTTTCTCTCAAAAGGGTTTTCCTAACGTAGATCACTATGTTATGGTTGCTTTTATTTAATTTGTTTATAATTTTATGAATGTGTTTCTATACATTCTATAATAACTTTGGATCTATTTTAATGAAATTTGGATAATCCTCCTCTCCAGGTTAGTGTAGGAAATTGTTGTAGCACAACTTGCTTCATTACAAATTGTATTAGAGCTTGATCACCTTTGGTTGTAGTTATTGGGTAGAGGGTTATTTAAGCTAATCTAGTTTGAGTGGGAGCTTGTGTAGAAATAAAAACCTTGTGATCTTTATTGTAGGAAGTAAAGATAGCAAGCACATCTCGGAGGACTGAGGTTGAAAATTTTTTGGGCATGAACTTTTAGATGTGGAAGTTGAAAATGGAAGATCTCTTAAAAAATCATGATCTATGGGATGTTAAACTGATACAAAAGTTTAGAGACCTATGAATGTTAATTTGACTACTTAATATGTTGTTATAGACCATAAAGCATAAAGGGTCTAATTAGTTTATGTCTTATAGATTATGTACTAATCAATGTCCTTGAACAACCCACCATGAATTAGTTATGGAAGAAATTTGGTGAGATATATCAAGATAAATATTTGGTGAACAAAAAATTCCTAAGGAATCAATGTAAAGATGGCTGAAGAGAAGAGAAGAGATGTAAAACATTGTTGTGTTGATTGTTAGACTTGTAAGATAGCCTTGTCATGGCTATTGGGAGAACTTCTATTGTTTTAAAAGTAGAGGATGCTATTGGTTCTTTGCTTTCTGAATAAATGAGTAACGGCTCTATAGATGCCAATGAGACTTTAAGTGTTCATGTAAGACCTAAAGAAAGATTCAAGAGGAATGATAAGCAGTGTGACAAATCTCAATCCAAGTCCAACGGGAGATCAAAATCCCTTGGAAAGTCCAAGGAAATATGTTAGAAGTATGGAAAACCTAGTCACTTTTGAAAGGGCTACAAATAAGAAAAGGGAAAGAAGAAGAAGAAGTATGATTCTAATTTTGAGTTAAATAAGGAAGATGTTGATGTGTTCATTATATCCTTGGCCACTCATGCATATAAGAATAAATGGTCAAGATTGAATAAATACATTTTTTCTCATGACCACTAATAGTCACTAGTTTAGTACGTATGGTTGGTTTCTACCTAGCTAAGGGTGCTCTGTATATCAAATTAAATTTACCTACAGAAAAGACTATGTTATGGCACCAAGGACTTGGCTATATAGGAGAGAAGGGTCTATGTACAATGAAAAATAGAAAACTTATTGATGTCTTGGTCAACTGTAATCTCGATTATAATTTCAATGAACATTGTATTTATGGTAAGAGAAACAATGTTTAGTTTTACTCGAATTATCACAAGTCATCTGATATGTTGGATATTATTCATTTTGATGTATTTGGTCATCTTGATATTCCTCTAATTGCTAATTCTACATATTATTTTACATTTTATTGATTATTATACGATAAGGACATGGGTATATTTTCTAAAGAGTAAATATGAAGTTTTAAATCATTTTAAAAAATTTAAAGAAATGGTACAGTTGTAGATTGAAAATATAAAAGAAATGTTTAAGAACTAACAATGGAGGTGAGTTTTGTTGTATATAAATTTCAATAGATTCTACAAAGATTACAATATTTTGAGATAGAAGACAACTCCATTTCCATTTTCTACTCAATAGAATGGAGTTACAAAATAAATGTACAAGATGTCAATGGAAAAGTCTATGAGTGTACTTACTAGTGTTGGTCTAGAACAAAATTTTTTGGTTAAACATGTATCCATTGCCTTCTACAGGTTAAATAGGTCTCCTACATCAGCACTTGTGCATAGGACACGTATGAAGGCATTATCAGGTCATAAGCCTTCACTAAGAAATCTAATAGTTTTTGGTAGTGATGCATATGCACATGTGCCTAACCAGAAGTGAACAAAGCTAGAGAACAAGTTTGTTAAGTGTATAATCATTGGGTATACCTACATTATTAAAGAATACAAGCTTTGGGATCTAGTTGCATAGAAGGTTATTTATATTTGGGTGTCCTATGGAAGATTGGAGATGTACATTTGTTTTGAATACTAACACCAATAAATAGAGATTTGTACAAGAGATATTAGGCATGAATGATGTTGTTTTAGAAGATAGACATGGATGAAGAAATGGTAGAACTAAATATGAATGATACATGGGACATTGTAGATTCCCTAATGGAAATTAACCTATTGGATCCAAGTGGGTGTTTAAAAAGAAGATTGATTTAGATGGTAGTATTGAGAAATATAAAGCTATTGGAATTAGGGTAGACAACTGAGGGGGGGTAAATCAGCTATCACAAATCTTTATCTTTTGCTCCATTTAATCTTCTTTAACATTTACAAACAAATTAATGATATAACCACAAAATCATGAATCAACAACACAAAAGAAAATCCATAATCAACACACATAACACAAGGATTTTTACATGGAAACTCGGTTAAGGGAAAAACCATGGTGGGGGTTAACCCACAAGATTTATTCTCTATTAAGAGAATGGAAAATGGGAAGGCACTTGCCTTCGGGCACACTGCCCAGAGCTCACTACTTAAAGGAGGCTCACTACCTACAAAAACATTTACAATGTTAGCACTTAAAGATTAAACTAAGAAACAACATCTTCTTCATGCAAGGTTCAGTTCCATGGAAGCGCACAACACCTCTGCTCTACCCCCACTAACTTCTTTGCTACATCCACATATTCACTACTTTTTTTCTCTTCCATGACTTCACAACACTTATTTATACATGTCATCGACTTTGGAATGAACATCAAAGTCGGCCAAATAATCATCTATCTAGAACATTCTCCAAGATAAACATTTCAAGAAATTACAATCACAAGACTTAATATGCTACATGCGAACCACTACACTATTGGCCAAACATAACTATGACTCAAATCTTCCTTGAACATCATGCCACACTCCATAAAACTTCTAGTAGACTATCCACAACATGCACCATGCATCCGGTTGGCCAAGACTAGGAAGAAAAGTAACACCCAAGGAGAAATCTTCATCCAAGAGCTCAATCCTCAATGTGGACCATCAACACAAAAGGTACCCAATTTAGAGACCACCACAAGCACAATGAAATCAATAGGAACAACTGCACCACCTCAAATCACCAGAAACACTTGCACCTTCATATGGGAACTCAAGAACACCAACTGTCATGATTGTCACACTAGAAATATTGCTTGTGAACCTCCAAACCATGAACCAGTTGAGTTGAGGATACACACTGACATCCCAAACACACCTCTAGATTCATAGATTATAATATTCCAATGCGGATCAATCCAAACCAAATTTCTATCACTCTTTCACCTCTAAACAACTACAAAACCTAGTTCTACTCAGATGGCCATAACTTTACCAATTCTCCACGCAGAACTCTCAAATTTTGACTAGAGGAAGTTTAGACAATCCTCTATAAACCCTTTAATCCACAGACTCTAATCTTCTTCTTACTGGGAATGTAGAGCAAACTACTTTACTAAACTGCACTGTCTTCACCGTCTCTGACAGAGAGATATGTTACTCACTTCTTTCTTCCAGAGAGGCTAATTTTCTCAATATCCTCAACACACAAGTCTTCTAAACAAGCAATAGAATAAGATACAGTTGACACTAATGACAACAAGGATATGTTGATATCAATGACAACACCGATTAGGTACATATTTGCAACAATCTATCCCTTTCTCATTGATGGCAACATATGATGTAAAAATCTTGTTCAACCATCAAGACAATAACTTCTCCCCCTTTCTCTTATCACACCTACAACCACTTTCTTCATTGCTCCCCTTTCACCAGGAACTAATCACTTCCATCCAAGTTTTTCACATGACTTCTCTCCCCCTTTGACATCAATGGCAAAGGGCACATATTTGCAATCATCTCTCACCCTTTTTGTTTCTTAGACAAAACCAAACTGAACTCAGAGCATGTTGACTACTCCCTTTGAGTAGCATCCCCTTAACACCAATCTGAATCACTAGATATGACTATGAGTTCCACTAGACTGATGCACACTAGTGGACCTTAGTTCTGAATAGGAGAGGTAATCACCCGTAGCTTCCCTCTGAGATACTCAAAAATTTCCTTAAGTAGAAGCTTAGTGAAGATATCTGCAATCTAATCTTTTGAAGAAACAAACTCCAATCTGACTTCATTCTCATTTACCTTCTCTCTCGCAAAATGAAACTTGATGGATATATGCTTTGTCTTTGAATGCAACACCAAATTCTTTGAAATGTTTATTGCCCTTGAATTATCATAGAAGATTGTAATAGGCTCTTCAAACACAATTATGATATCCTTCAACATTTGGTTCATCCACAAAACTTGAGTACAATTGCTTGCTGCTACTTTATACTCTGCCTCTGCAGTAGATAGAGAAATTGCCTCCTATTTTTTTCTCAACCAAGAAACCAATCTCTTACTCAAGAAAAATGCACTACAACTAGTAATTTTCCTGTCATCCACATCTCCTACCCAATCAACATCTGTATATGCATGAAGAGTGAAGTCATCACCCTCAAGATACCATAAGCCATAATCAAATGTTCCCTTCAAATATATAAAAATTCTTTTGACTGCTACAACATGAGATTCTATAGGATCAGCTTGAAATCTAGCAACAAGGCCAACCACATTCATAATATCAAGTCTAGTTTGAGTCAGATAAATCAGTCCTCTAATCATTGATCTATACCTTTTCTAATTTGCCTTAGGAGAATCATCATCTTTACTCAACTTGCATCAGGTTATCATAGGAGTATTCATTGGTTTTGAATCCTCCATTCCAAACTTTTTCAACAACTCTTTCACATACTTAGACTGAGATATGAAGATGCCTTTTTCTAACTAAATGATTTGTAGACCTAAGAAGAAGTTCATTTCACCAAGCATGGACATCTCAAATTCACTTTGCATCTAATCAGAAAATTTTTTACACATTGCTATGCCCTTAATATTGGTGTATATTGGCTTATGAATAGTCCTCTTGTGGATATCTTAACTCCTAATTAAGTCATGTTATCATTATAATTATATTATTATTTAGTTAGATAGGTTGGACTAGGTCTTATCTAGGGGTGTGTCTATTCTTTCTAAGCATAATTAGGTATATATAGGAGGATGTGAGTCTTATTTCATCATCATATTGTGAAGTGTGTTCTCATTGGAGATATTTGGAGGTTACCCCCTCGAAGTGGCCTATTATTCTTAGTTATTATCAAGTATTTGTAGAATATGGCATATCATCTTCTTCCATTGTGCAAGTTATTTCATTACAAGTGGTATCAAAGCATGATCTTGGCACCGTAGAGGCAAGGTTTTTTCTCAAATTGGAGGCAATTTTGGGAAGAGCATAACTTTCAAATTTTAGAGATTTTATTTAAATATTTTTAAAGGGTTTTTGAAGACCATATTAGAGAAGCTACAGTCCAGATTTTAGAGGAAATGGAGTAGAATTGAGCAAATTATTGCAGAATTATGATTTCTACACAATTTATTTGGGATCTACATAGCTCTCATATCTGACTGAATTATAGCTTAATTTTTATTGGGTTTTTAAAGACATACCAATGGAGACTATAGTCCAAAAGTTAGATAAATTGGAGTAGAAATAAGTGAGTTATTGCAAACTTAGTGTTTCCACAAAATTTGCTCTCAAGGTTGTAAATCTATGTATTTCTTGGAGATTTTTCTGGGTGAGAGACATTTTGACCCTAGTAAGTTACACTAAAAATCTAAGATAATTTAGGTTTCATTTGTGTAATTTATTTCAAAATTATTGGTTCCAATCATGACGGGGCCTGTAACAAGGGGAAAAAAGAATCTTGTCACACTGGGGAAGACTCCTGATAAGGACGGGGTAACAATAGAGGATACTAATCATAATGAGGAAATAATTAAGGTCAAGGAAGACATTTCCTTAATTAAGGTTGATATGTGTGACCTAAGAGGAGATCTATCAGATATACGAAGCATCTTAAGTGCCTATATGAATGAACCAAGAAAGGAGTTCTCAAGTAACCAAGGTGAAACCTCCAAGTTGGCTAATACTGACACAAATTTTAATGCTCCTATAGTATCTAGGAATTTTTTTCCAAAGGTGGATATGCGCAAGTTTGATGGCAAGGATCCTTTAACATGGATAAACCAAATGGAGATTTTTTTTTAAGTACATCAAATCCCATATGGACAAAAGGTCACAATGGCTTCCCTATATCTAGAACTAGATCAATTCATTTGGTATCGTTGGCTTTGTACTCATCAAAGGAAAAAAGGTCTCACCATCTCATTATCAATTTTTACAGAGGAACTCCAAGCACAATATATTAATAGTGTAATAGACAACTTCTTCAACTAGGTTGCTAAACTTCAACAAATAGGATTAGTTAAGGATTATATTCAAAAATTCTAAAATCATTCCTTAAGAGTGGATACAATTATAGAGGAGAACTTGAATGATTTATTCTTGGGTGGTCTCAAGGATCACATTCAACATAAGGTACACATGTTTAGTCCTAGCTCGGTAAATGAGTCTTTTATCTTGGCATGCAAGGTAGAGGAGAAGTATTTGATTCCTAAGAAGAAAGGGGCTAATGTGACAAGAATATTCAACACATTCTCTTCCTCAACCTACTAGGTTGACTCCACAAGAAATTAAGGAGAAAAGACCAAAAGGCTTGTGATAACAAATACAGTTGAGGACATAAATGTAGTGAAAAGAATTTGTTCTATATTGAAGGTCCAAGTGAGGAAGAAGGGGAGGGTAGGGAGTCAAGTGGGGAATCACATTATTCTCAACCAATCATTTCTTGTCATGCACTCTCAGGTTTCAGTGCATTACAAACTCTCAAGGTAGTGGTTTTCTTAAAGAAGCAGAAAGTAACATTGTTGATCAACTCAGGTAGTACTCATAATTTCATCAACAAAAAGTTGGCAACTCATTTAAATTGTTTTATATATCCACCCCTAGAGTTTCAGGTTTGGATTACAAATGGTGGTATAGTTAGTTGTTCGGGGAAGTGTCATAGCATTAAATTATCCATGGGAGATTATCAACTTGATACCCCAATGTATGTGATATCCATGGGTGCAATGGATATTGTTTTGGGAGTACAATGGCTTACTACATTGGGAACAATTGAGATGAACTTCCAAGAACTATTCATGAGATTTCAATCAGAAGGAAAGGTAGTAGAGCTAAGGGGGTTGAAAGAAAAATCCGCACAGCTGGTAAGCTCTCATCAAATGCAAAATTTGCTTAAGAAAGGAGCAGATGGATTTGTGGCCCAACCATGTTCATTAGAAGTCTCTCAATCTAATGCTCCTACTCATCTAGATTTACAGGCAATAAATGATCATCACTCAATGGTTCTTGGAGATATGCCTAAAGGACTTCTTCCTAAGAGGGATCATGTTCATGCCATACAACTGGTTCCAGGGAGCCAACCACGGAACATCAAGCCTTATAGATACCCACAAATACAAAAAAGTGAGATAGAAAAAATTGTTGAGATGCTAGAGGCAGGAATTATCAGGCATAGCCAAAGTGATTACTCCTCACCTATGGTGATGGTGCACAAGAAGGATGAAACTTGGTGCATGTGTCTAGATTATAGAGTGCTCAACGTGTACACCATTAAAGATAAGTTTCCTATTCCGGTCATTGATGATTTGCTAGATGAATTGAATGGAGCTATGTATTTTACCAAGTTAGATCTTAGATCTGGTTATCATCAAATTCAGATTAAGGAGGAAGATATTTGTAAGACAACATTTCAAACTCATGAGGGTAATTGTGAATTTTTGGTGATGCCATTCAGTCTTACAATGGACCATCTAGATTCCAAAGTTTGATGAATTCCATTTTTAAGAAGTTCTTGAGAAAATTTGTGTTAGTGTTCTTTGATGATTTATTGATTTATAGAAAGACTTGGGAAGAACATTTACAACATGTAGATTAAGCATTACAATTATTGAAGATCATCAACTCTACGCTAAGCCATTAAATTATGTTTTTTGTCTTAAGGAGGTGGATTATTTGGGATACATAGTTTCACATGAAGGAGTAAAGGTGGACCCTAACAAAATTAAAGCTATCATGGAATGACCTATTTGAAAAACCATTAAGAAACTGAGGGGTTTATTTGGATTGACAAGGTACTATAGAAGAATTGTGAAGCATTATGGTAGTATAGCAGCACACCTCACCACTCTACTGAAGAAGGATTCCTTTCATTGGAATGAGTCCGCTAATGCAACATTTGAGAAATTGAAGGAGGCTATGTGTACAACTCCAGTGCTTGCCACTCTAGACTTCACCAAGGAATTCATTGTGGAATGTGATGCTTTTGGAAATGGGATAGGAGTAGTTCTCATGCAAGAAGGTTAACAAATTGCTTTTGAGAGTCGTCAATTAAAGGGTAAGAATCAACTCAAACCTATTTATGAGAAGGAAATTCTAGTGATCCTTCATATAGTTAAACAATGGAGGCCTTATCTGATGGGTCGACACTTCAAGGTTAACACAGATCATGATAGCCTAAAATATTTTTTGGAACAAAGATAATCCTCTGAAGAGAAACAAAAATGGTTCACTAAGATCTTGGGATGTGACTTTGAGATTGTATATAAGAAAGGGAAGGAAAATATTGTGGTAGATGCACTTTCTACGAACGATGAGAAAGATAAAGCCTTATTATGTGCTCTTTCAATATTACAAGCAAATTGTGTGGAAGAAGCCAAAGTAGAGTGGCAAAATGATGTTACAACAAGTAATCTCATCCAACAATTAAAAAGTGATCCTAGTAGTTTACATAAATTTTATTTGAAGGGGGATACTCTTTGGTATAAAGAGCACTTGTATCTCTTACAAGAATTCCTCTCTTAAACACAAGATTCTCACAGAGCTACATGAATCCCCAGTTGGTGGTCATCCAAGATTTTTAAAGACATATCATCAGGTCAAGCAAGATTTGTTTTGGGAAGGGCTAAAAGGTGATGTTCAAAAAGTTGTGGCTGAATGTTTGATTTGTCAAAGAAATAAGGGGGAGACAATTAAGACACCAGGTCTCTTGCAGCCCTTATCTATTCCTTGCTAGCATTGGGAAGAGGTATCCATGGACTTCATCATAGGGCTTCCCAAATCTAAAGGTCATAGTGTCATCATGGTAGTAGTAGATCGCCTCACTAAATATACACATTTTATTGCATTATCACATCCTTTTATAGCAAGTGCAATGGAAAATTTTTTTTTGAAGAATATCCAAAAGCTACATGGTACACCTAAGGCTATTGTCAGTGATCATGATCCTATCTTTACTAGTCACTTTTGGAAAGATTTATTCTCATTTTTGGGTACTTAATTGGCTCATAGTTCTTCATACCACCCTCAATCAGATTGGCAAACTAAGGTTGTTAATAAGTGTTTGGAAGGATATCTATGCATTTCACTTTAGAGAAACAGTCTCAATGGGTAGATTAGCTATCACTTGCAGAATGGTGGTATAACACTTCTTTTCAAAGCTCATAAAACATGTCTCCATTTTTGGCACATTATGGATATCATCCTCCTTCCATCACATCATCATTAAAGATGACACCAAGAGTTCAAGTAGTAGAGGACCACTTGCTTCATCAACAATAGGTACTTTTAGGACTCAAGGAGAATTTAGCCATGGCATAAAATTGAATGAAACAACAGGTGGACCAACATCGTAGTGAAAGAAATTTTGAAGTTGGGGATTGGGTCTTCTTGAGATTACAGCCTTTTAAGCAAATTTCACTTAAGAAACAAAAAAGAATAATAAGTTGTCTCGAAGATATTATAGGCCATACCAAATCACACAAAAGATTTGTAGTTATGCCTACAAGCCAGAGTTGACACCAACAACAAAGATACATCAAATTTTTCATGTTTCTTGTTTGAAGAAGGTAATTGGGCATAATATTCCTACTCAAACAGTACTACCAAAGTGTGATGAAGAAGGAAGAATCATTCTAGAACCAGAGTGCATTCTTTAAACAAGCACGAAGAAGATGAGTAGAACCCTCACTGAGTATCTCATCCAATGGAAGAATTTACCAGTTGAAGAGGGCAAATGGGAGGATGAGGAGTTCATTCAAAAGAATCCACACTTGGTTAGCATTGAGGACAATGCTTCTTTGAAGAGTGGGGCATGCTACACCCTTAATATTGCTGTATATTTGGTTATGAATAGTCAGCTTGTGGCTATCTTAACTCCTAATTAAGTCATGTTATCATTATTACATTATTATTTAGTTAGATAGGTCAGACTAGGTCTTATATAGGGGTGTGTCTATTCATTATAAGAATAATTAGGTATATATAGGAGGATTTGAGTCTTATTTCATCATCATATTGTGAAGTGTGTTCTCATTCGAGATATTTGGAGGTTGCCCCCTCAAAGTGGCTTGTTATTCTTAGTTATTATCAAGTATTTGTAGAATATGTAATATCATCTTCTTCCATTGTGCAAGTTATTTCATTACACACCTGCTCTCATTTCCACCAAAGATGATATCATCAACAAATACCCCAAGAATCAAGATGTGTTCATGATCAATTTTGAAATAAAGATTACTATCAGTAGTGCCTTTGCTAAAGCCTAACTTTAGCAGATACTTATCTAACCTTACATACTAGGCTCTTGGGGATTTTTTAAGTCCATACAATACTTTCTTCAATCTACAGACCATATCTCCTTGATTAGACAACTAGAATCCTTTTAGTTTCTCAATGTAGACTTCTTCCAACTCTCCATTGAGGAATGCTGACCTGACATCCATTTGGTAAACATTGAAATCTTCGTAAGTAGCAAAGGCAAGAAATAATCTAGCTGTTTTGATTCTTTCCATTGGAGGAAAAGTTTTTTCAAGATCAATTCCCTCCACCTAAGAATATCCTTTGCATGTCAATCTTGCTTTGATTCTCACAACTTCACTATCTTCATTCAATTTATTCTGAAAGACCCATTTAGTTCAAATTAGATTTTTGTCTTTAGGTCTAGGAAGAAGATTTCAAGTATGATTCTTTTCAATTTGCATTAATTTTACTTCCATTGCTTTTACCCAACTTTCATCATTACATGCTTCATTCACTGATTTTGGTTCAATCTTTGAAATTAAACAATACTCCACTTGTTCTTAAATAATTTTTCTTCTAGTTTGAACACTTTTATTTCTATCTCCTATGATCTGATCTTTAGAATGATTCAACCTTACATATCTGGGAGTTTTGAGATTTTCTTGAACTTCTGGTTCTTGAACTTGTTCCCTAGCATTTTCATTAGCTTCTTGAGTCAATGGATTTTCTGGAGAAATCTGAATTTGAGTCTGAGATTAAACTTGCTTTTCATTTTCATCATCTGATTCATATCCACAAAACTTGGAAGGTCTCTCCATGCTTTCATCTACCTTGATATTAGCACTTTCAACAATCATTTTCAATCTCTTGTTAAAGCACCAGTATGCCTTGCTTTGGTTCGAATAACCTAGAAATATTCCTTCATCACACCTTGCATCATACTTGCCTAAATCTTCATCTCTTTTGATATAGCATTTACTACCAAAAACTCTAAAGTATTTTAGAGTAGGAGCATTACCAAACCACAGTTCATAAGGAGTTTTACCAGTATTACCTTTGATCTACACCTGATTAAGAGTGTAAACAGTAGAACTCACAGCCTCTCTCCAATAGACATGTGGAAAATTTTATTCCATCATCATGGTTCTAGCAGCCTCTTGAATAGTCTGATTCTTTCTTTCCACAACTCCATTCTACTGACGAGTCCTAGGAGCAGATAACTATCTTCTTATTCCATGCTTTTCACAAAATGCATTAAACTCATCGGAGGTAAACTCTCCACCTCTGTTAGATCTCAAACACTTTATCTTTACACCAATCTCATTCTCCACCCTACCCTTGAACACCTTGAATTTGTCAAGAGCCTCTGATTTTTCTCTCAAGAAAGTGACCCACATCATCTGGGAGTAATCATCAATCAGCAACATAAATTATTTGTCTCCTTGCAAAGTCCTAACTCTGGCAGGACCATGCAAATTAGTGTGCACAAGTTCCAACAATCCACTTGAAAATTGTTCTTTACTTTTGAATGTAGTTCTACTATGTTTGCCCAAATGACATTCCTTACACATGCTATTAGTAGGTATTACAAGCTTTGGAAGATCTCTCATAGCCCGAGTAGTACTTATCTTGACAATGTTATCAAAATTTACATGACACATTCTCCTATGCCTTAACCAACTTTGATCAATCTGAGCAATCAAACATCTTTTATCAGTGCAACTTAAAGGAAAGATATTACCTCTAGTCTGTGTACCAGATACAATCTCAGTTCTAGAGCTTTCCAACATTCTGCATTTCCCATGCTTGAATTGGAGATCATACCCTTTGTCAACCAACTGTCCAACACTAAGAAGATTATTCTTCAACCCTTCTACATACAAAACATCATCAGTGTTGTGCTTACCATCAAAAGAGATGGATCCTCTGCCATAGATTCTGCCAGTTGAATTGTCTCCAAACTTCACAATTTCACATTTATATCTTTCCATACTTATAAACTTACTTTTATCACCTGTCATGTGGTGAGAACATCCGCTATCAATCACCCATTCATCCTTTTCTTCAACCTAAGGAGCCAAGGTACTTTCCACATTCATATAGATAGCAAATTCAGTAGGCATTGGATTTTCTTATTTGATAGCAATTAACACCCATTAATTTCTAGATGTACTTCCCTTGTCAAATTCATTATCTCTAACTCCTTCATAAGAAACTTCTTGGACATAGTAGCATTCCTTCTGAAACCTAGGTTTGTTAGGGTTTGGCTTTGAAACCCTCTTCGGACATCTTGATGCAAAATTATGAATCTTATTGCAAGTAAAACATTTGAAAGGAAACTTTCCTTCATACTTACTAGATCCTCTTGGTAATCTTTTGGCAATAAGGGCTTCAATTTCTTCAAGCTTTGATTCATCTTCTTCAAGTTCCTTCTTTGTTTTCTCATATCTAGTTAGTCTTCTTGAAGAGCTTTTACCTGGATCAAATCTTTGCTTCCCAGAAACACTAGCCTTAAAAGCAAATTCTGATTTAGGAAGGGAATCACCAAACTTACTCATTTCAAAGGTTGAAAGATTGCCAACCAATTGATCCCTTGTAACAGTTGTCATAGTCCTAATCTCCTCAATAGCAGCAACTCTATGCTTCTATGAAGCAAGTAAGGATCTAAGCACCTTGCCAACAATCTCTGATTCTTCCAATTTTCCACTAGCACACCTGATACTACACACACGTTCATTCACCTTCTGCATGTAGGAAGTGATGTATTCATCTTCACTCATCCTCAAACTTTCGTATCCACCTTTTAGGTTCTATGACTTAGCAAATTTGACATATGCACCACCGTCATATAGAGTTTCCAACTTATTCTAGATTTCATGAGCAATTTTCAATTCTAGGACATTTATCATTTCTGTAGTAGTCAGGGCACTTAACAATGCTTCTTTAGCTTGAATATTGTTTTTAGCATCTTTGAGTTCATCTAGAGTTGAAGGACCTTTCTTCGGGGGCTTATACTCATCCTTTGTTATCAATCAATAAGCATCACCCATGCATTGCAAATGGCACTCCATGCAACTCTGCCAAAGAGAGTAATTTGATCCATCAAATCTCAGACTATTCTTCTTGTAAGTCAATATCCTAGATCTCCTAAAGTGGTCAAGCTTCTTTTAGAGGAACTAGTTCTTATACAAATTGTTGAAATTAGGGTAGACAACTAAGAGGGGGTGAATTAGTTGTCACAAATATTTATCTTTTGTTGCATTTAATCTTCTTTAACACTTATAAACAGATTAATGATATAACCATGAAAGAATGAATCAACAACACAAGACCAGATACATAATAAACACACATAACACTAGGATTTTTATGTGGAAACCCTGTTAAGGGAAAAACCACGGTGGGGGTTAACCCACAAGATTTATTCTTTGTTAAAAGAATAGAAAATGGGAAGGCACTTGCCTTTGGGTGCACTGCCTAGAGCTCACTGCTTAAAGGAGACTCACTGCCTACAACAACATTTACAATGTTAACACTGAAAGATTGAACTAAGAAACAACATCTTCTTCATGCAAGGTTCAGTTCCATTGAAGTGCGCAACACCTCTACTTTGTCCCCACTCACTTCCTCTCTAGATCCACATCTTCGCTGCTTGCTTTCTTTTCCACGACTTCACAATATTATTTTTCTTTATAAAATTTATATTTTATTTTAAGTTACTTAAGTTGGTATTAAAACACTTTATAAATTAAAGTGTTATTGTACACACACATTTAAAAAGTGCAAGTTCAAGCATTTAATATTGTTAAGTTTGACTGTGTACACATAAACTTGCATTTAACAAAATTAGGCTGGGCCTAATTGATGTAAGGGCTTTAAAAGGAAGCCTGAGAGTCTTTGTTATGTATGTTCTAGATGATTTTTCAGATACTTGGTATTGGGTTTGTGTCTTTTGACAAATTGTATTTAGATGATTGATAAGGTGATGTTCCCTTGCATTTGCTGAACCGAGGAGATGTTCCCTTGGTGAATTGTAAGGTGAAATTATCTCAGATTTCACAATTGAGCTTCAAAGTGTATTTGGTTCAATTGTTGGGTTTTCGATATATGGTCGGAGACCATTTGTGAGTTTCATTGAAGATCTATGTTTGCAGACATTATTGAATAATCTGAAGATATATATGCAGATTTGAGGATTGGGTTTTATGTGCAAATTTCATTAGCTTTATATTTGATATTTACAAATTCATTAATTTGTGAACAAATATAAATTTGTAAACATGGATCGATATTTTGGTACTTTGTTGTGGAATGTTGCTTAACAGGTTTATGTATTTAAGTGAGAAGAGATTATAATGAGGATAGTTACAGTAGTCATATTCCATGAGATGATCATATAATTTTATCTTATTGTTGTGTGCTTGGTTAAACCGGCCATCCCATATCTTCCTTGGCATTACTTGAAGAAGCTATGTGGATTTTTTGGAACACTGTTGCACATTATAAGGGATATAGAAGTGTAGATAAAAGGAATGAATATTAGATATGGTGCCAACAAGGAATCATTGGAAACACTAAAGGAAGATCAAATTAAATACGCTGCTAGTTATCGCTGGTAAAAGAAATGGAAGTGACTTGGATATTTCATAAGGGAATCATGGATTTTTTCTCTTTCTAATAAAGTCTGTCCCATCATGGGTAAGGAGATTATGTCTTAAATGAGTTCGTGGAAACATAGGAAGGCGTTCATGTTTTAATCTTTGGAGTTAGAGATTGTAATATGTGCTGGGTGGTGGATTGTGGGACCCATGGACCCATTCAAGTTTATGCCTTAATGCTTATATTAGTTACAGTTTTTATATTAGTTGATATCAAGATTCATGGGACTCATGAAAATTTTGTGCTACCCACTATGTCCCCTTCGATCTTTATTTGGAGATGTAGGGCCTAGTAATGTGATTTACGATTTAAATTATAGAATCTAGCTTTCAAATAGACACAGCCAAGAAGGAGTATATACAGTTTATAGATTTGTGGTTTAAAAGAGTGATATTGGTATTTGTTGCCTAATAGGAGACAAACTCTGATAACATAAGCTTAGTCAGGAAATTCCAAGTTTTAATATTGTATCGAGCAGATTCGGGGGTCTTCTAGTTGCATACAAGAGAACTAGTGGTTTGTGGGACCCTAGAAGCACTAAGACAAGTTTACATTGCAAAGGAATCCATGAAAAAGATTTGTGGTTTTTGAGTTTACATTTGTTGTCAGTAAAAAGGAACAAAATCTAGCAAGTGTGGGACCCCCATTCCACTCAGCCAGTCAGTAGGAGAATTCATTACTCTTGAAGGGGAAGCAATGCAATTTTAAGACTTAGAATGATTTTTGCTGTGATCTTTATTCTATTGACTCTAGCTGCCATTAGAAAAGGATCACTATTGTTGTGGAAGCATATTGAAGCAGCAAACTCTCATTAAGGACAGCGAATCATTAAATGTAGTCAAGAATCTGTGGGCAGCGATCAATGTTGAATATATCACTGTATAGTCCTTGGTCCATTGTCATTCATCCATGGTATGTATTATCTCTATTTGCAAATAGCAGCATAGATAATTGTATTGGATGTCATTAAGCCCTCCAAATAAATTGTAGTAGGATACTGACTTTTGATAGTGAGGTTTGAAATAGTTTCAATCAATCTATTTGCTATCAAATTATATGTTAAATGAATATTATTCATTTCAAGTAATGGTAGTTGTTTGCCATCAATAGTTTGGCATATGCTATTCTACATTTCATGTTGTTGAAACACATTGAAAGTGTTGAAATAAAGTCAGATTTTAGACCTAGGATTTGACTGATAAAATTGCAAGATTGAGAAAATTGCCTTTAATAGTCAGAATTTTAGCATATATCCTAGAAGAGATAGTTTATTTATACATATCATCAACTTTGGAATGAACATCAAAATTAGCCAGACAATCATCTATCTAGAACATTCTACAAGATAGGCATTTAAAGAAATTACAATCACAAGACTTAATATGTTACATGCCAACCACTACACTATCAGCCAAACATAACTGGGACTCAAATCTTTCTCAAACATCATGCCATGCTCCATAAAACTTCTCTTAGATCATCCACAACACGCACCATGCATCTAATCTGCCAAGACTAGGAAGAACAACAACACACAAGGAGAAATCTTCATCCACAAGCTCAATCCTCAATGCAGACCATCAAAACAATAGGCACCTAATTTAGAGATCACCACAAGCACAATGAAATCAACAGTAACAACTACACCACCTCAGATCACCAGTAACACTTGCACCTTCATTTGAGAACTCAAGAACACCAACTGTCATGACTGTCACAATAGAAAGATTGCTTGCAGACCTCCAAACCATGACCCACTTGAGTTGAGGATACATACAGACATCCCAAACACACCTCTAGATTTGTAGATCAATCCATACCAAATTTTTATCACTCTTTCAAATCTGAACAACTGCAAAACTCGGTTCTACTCAGATGGCCATAACTTCACCAATTTTCCATGCGGACCTCTCAAATCTTGACTGGAGCAACTTCAAACAATCCTTTGTAAACCTTTTAATCTGCAGACTCTGATGTTCATCATACTAGTAATGTAGAGCAATCTACTTCACTGAACAACACTATCTTCACTGTCTCTGACAGAGAGATATGTAATTCACTTGTTTCTTCCAGAGAGGCTAATTTTCTCAATATCCTCAATAGACAAGTATTCTAAACAAGTAATAGAATAAGATACAGTTGACACTAATGACGACAAGGATATGTTGACGTTACTGACAACACCGATTAGGAACATATTTGCAACAAAAGCATGGTTGGTTGTGAAAGGATACTCCTAATTTGAGGGTGTTGATTATGGTGAGATGTTTTTGCTAGTTGCAAAAATTACATCGATTATATTTTTATTATATATTGTTGTAGCTTATGAATTATTGGTCAAGCAAGTGGATGTGAAAATGGAATTCCTTCATGTTGACTCGGAGGAGGACATTTATATGACATGGATAGAGCACTTTGTTGTTAAAGGTAAAGAAACTTTGATTTTTAAGTTGAAGAAACCCTTATATGGTTTGAAATAGAGTCCTAGGATGTGGTACTACATGTTTGATACATATGTGTTGAGTTTGAGTTTTTAACTTTCTAAATATAATCAGTGTGCTTATCATAAATATGATGATGATCATTTCCTTGTTATTGCTTTATACATTGATGACATGTTATTTATTAGCAAAGGAAAATGTTTGGTTTCAGAATGTAGTTCTCAACTCTCTACAAAGTTTTAAAGGAAAGATCCTAGTGCATTGAAACACATTCTTGGGATATAGATCATAAGGGATACACCAAATCGAAATCTTTAGCTAGGTCAGAGAAAGTATGTGAATTCAATTTTCTGAAGGTTTAACATGTAGAATTGTAGAACATTATGTGTTCCTATGACATGGTCTGATCAAATTTATCTATAACATATTATCCTACATCCCCTTCAGAGGTTGAAGACATGAGAAATGTTCCTTACCTGAGTGTTAGAGGTAGCTTAATGTATGTTATAGTCTATACAAGACCAAATGTTTCCCAAGTAGTGTGATTACTTAGCAGATACAAGTCTAATCATGGAATAATTCCTTGGGAGGTAGTCAAAAGAGTCTTTAAATATTTGTGAGGTACCTCAAAGTATTCCTTGAGTTCTAATGATACTAGATATGGGAATTCCCTAGACATTCATGGTTATGTGGATTTAGACTAGGTAGGTGATGTTGATAGTAGAATATTTACTAGTGCTTATGTTTCTACTTTATTCAGTGGTACAATTAGTTAGATGAGTAAGCAACAAGATGTGGTCACATTGTCCACTACATACACTGAGTATATGGTGTAACTCATTCCTATAAATAATCCATTTTTCAGAGATTATGTTCAAATATTGGGTTGAAATAAGGTGCAATGAAAATTTAGTGTGATAGTTAGAGTGCAATCTATCTTGCTAAAAATCTAACTCTTTGTGGAAGGACCAAGCATATTGATGTTCAGTATATTTTTGTAAGAGATATGGTCAAGGATGGTAGTATGAAGATGGAAAACATATAAAATTCGATGAATGTTACAAATTCATTAACCGAACTTGTGAGTGCAGAGAAGCTTAGATGGTGTTCAATGTCTATGGGGCTCTCATCCCTTAGTAGTTTATTTTGTGATGATATGTTACCCCTTCTCTCTTAAAAGGTATTTGACAAGTGGGAGAATGTTAGGTAATTAGGTGTCTCATCCTTGTAAATTTCCTAATGTTATGTATTTATTATTAAATATTTTCCTATAATTATTTGGTATATTTTATAATGTATTTTTGTTAGAACAAGTTGTTAGCTCATGGCTTCCTTTCGCCACAGCAGTGAGGGATGGTGTTTTCCACAATATTGGCCTTCAATGAGAGGCTATAATATGGTTTATTTTTTGGAGTCTTTGATGCAGCTGTAATGAAGAAAAATAAGGTGACTGTAAAAGCCAAGAACTTGTTCCAAGATAGGATAAGAAGAGATATGATAGACTTTTAATTATTATCTCCTTTGCAAATAGATAGGGCATTTAAGATTTCAGAGGGCCTTAGATATCTGTGGTATCTCCATGAGCCCATTGACTGAATGTAGTTTCTTGGCACACTCGATTGAGTTGATAGGTTGTCTATTTTGTTTTTGATGTTTTAATGAAAAGGGAGCTACCCCCTTTGGTAGTGCTTGCTGATAAAGAAATAATTTGTTTTTGTTAAATAATTTTTGTCCACCAAAATGTGGCCTGAGACTTTAAATTGGAACTTGTCCCACATGTCAGTACCTTGAATAATGAGTTTTAATATGTCATAGATGAGCTCATTTATTGATAAAATACAGATCACCTATTTATAGAGATTCTATGACAATTGTAAGAGCTAGAAATAGGAGGGCATTATTGGAAATCTAAACTAGCTATTACATTTATCATAAAGCACCTTATTTAGACTAGCTATTGTTGGAAAATCTAGGTGCCCAAGTTGGGTGAATGCCTTATGATAGATTGAATGATAAATATGACAGATTCTTTGAACGTTGTAAGAGGCTAGTTTTAGCTAAGTGCTATTATTATTTTGTCAATGTGTAATCCCACAATAGTGAGTCCCACCTTTTGACCAAGATGGACACTGATATCAACATTTTTAACTAAATCTTCACTTTCTAAGACATATAGCAGCTAAACTGTTAAGAATTTGAAGATGATGCAAACTAGTGATTTGTGGTAATTTGTGTAGATTCTATATATATTGAAATAAATTGTGAATCTTTCAACTATTTAGGGTAAAATATGGATTGTTTAATGTTTAGTGTCTTAGATGTTTGGATCCTCCTTTCACCCTATACATTGAAGGATCTAGGGTCGAGTGGCAATTCACTATCACACCCTAGATCACTGTGAGATGTAGGGAAGCTTGGATTAGGCAATTTAATTATAAATTTCTCTTCTCTTATGCTTAATTGACCATTAAAACCCTAATTATGCAAATACGACAATAAACTGATGAATAAGGAAAAAATCTCTTGCAGACAGAAGTAAAATATCGAATCACAGAGTACCTATTTTCAGGGTTATGAGGAGGAATAGTTGAGGACACTGGAGTGGGTGCCAATGTCCAAGATGCTAGTTTCCTTGCTGGATCCTGACCTTCTTCTGACAGTGATCAACACTGTAACTCTTGTTTTTGGAAATTTAGCTATGGAGGACCCTAGAGTTAGTGCCCAAGTCTTGGAAATGCTCTGGTGTCCTGCTTCTCTTCAGACTTGGAATCTTTGATGTCTACTAATCCTTCTTGCAACTTCACTTTTCCCAAATGTGACACCTGTAACCTACAATCACAAGACTTTGGGAGGGGGTTGTGGTGTTTAGAGGCTTGCCTTAGTCAAGCCTTGGAGGACACTTAAGTCTTTGAACACCATTGTTAGATAAAGAGTGTGTGCCCTTGTGAGGCAGAGGCAAAAACCAAAAGAAATGATGATGAAAACACAATATAATGTCACCTTGTAGTGAAGTTATCATGGGAGGAAGATGCTCTTCATGCCATGAGGAAATTGATGCTCAAATCTGTAAATACAAACACACAACCCACACAAGTCTACTCTTGCAACACAATCAAAGCCTTGAATCACCTTGAGAATGCCTAAAGTTCACAATGATCATCTAGTTTACAAATGAATGTCTAAACATGCTTTTATGTGCAACTACAAACACTCCTGCTAAGATTTGTGTAATTCAAACTTACCGTGTTGGCAAAGGACCTAAATAATGGTCATAAACTGACACTAGGAAAATGGGGCTGCCCCAAAATAGGGAAGAATTAGAGCAAGGATGCCCAAGTCCTCCCCCCTATTTTGGGTAGGGTACAGCTCAAGGGGTCCTCCTGGGCACCATTTGTCATGCTACCTAGGGCTCATTCCATCAGGATGCCAAATTATGAAGTACGATGTCCTAAATGCATACAAAAGACCCATGAGCTAAACCTTATGAGGGAAAAGCCCCCAAGGGAACATTTTCTGACATTACATTTAGCCCCACTTTAATGTATGTATAAATGCAAGGCCAATATATGTATTAAAGTAAGGTCAACAAACACAACAAACATATCAAGCATAGAGAAGACACGCCAATCACATGGAAAATAGTAACAGGCACGTAAAACATGGAGAAGATAGTTACAATCATGTAGAACACAAAGAAGATAGTAATTGGATAGAAGACACATTAATGGATAGAAGACATGGATGATTCTTTCTTTTCTTTTTCTCATATGTATGAAATGTAGATGCAAGTACTGGAAAGTAAACAAACCTCCCATAATACATGATGCACTCATCAAACAGGTCTTTGTAAATATGTGGCAACACACATGCAAAACATGTAAAACCTCCCAAAATGTAGGAAGCACAAACCTAATGCACTAGTCTTTATACTACATATGGGGAAACAAACATACGAAACAAAACAAGCATGCCAAAACACACACACTTGAAGACAAAGAGAAAACACAGCAGACAAGCAATGGAGTGTACCTATTTCTAGGTCCAACACCATCTTAAGCACATTATAGGCACACATTGATGATTGCGCTTTGCCACAACAATCCTTGAAGACATGCTTAAGGGTTGAGTTAGTCACAGAACCACTCCCCGCCTCCGTAGAGGACTTTTGAAAATGACAGGATGATGCAATTTGCTCCAAGAAATACACCATCCTTGCCTTTACAGATGGCTTAACAAAAAGGATATGCTCGATATCCCACCTCCACAGAGGGCTTACATGATTGATTGATTGATTACAATAAACTTAAGATGCATGATGCACTCATCATGTAGGTCTTTGCATCTAATGACAAACACATTGCTAACATCTATAACAGATAGCTTACCTTATATATGCCCCCACCTTAAGGTGGTTGATATCAGGTATCAATATCAAGCATGTTAAGGTAGGAAGAAAACACACAAGGGAACACCAACTTTCAGAAAGCCCTTGCTCCCCGGAGGTGACATGTACTTTACAATCGCCAAATGTTCCCACAAACACATCCTTGCAAGAAACATGTTAGTGTTTACAACATCATAATAAACAACAACATCAATGCATATGATTAACAACACAAAGAGCTAAGGTCATAATATGAATCTAGAGTTAGAGGATAACCATAGGGCTATATCACAAAGCTCTCTGAATCCAGTACCACCAAAGCTAGATTCAAAGACAAACAAAGGTGCACAAAGTAGTAGTATTGTTAAGGTTTGTAAATGCGATAGAAACATCATTAAATTCATGACATGGAAAGCATCGGATAAGATATACAACCCCATCATCATTTTAGGACCTAAGTCCATTTTTTGATTTCTCTCAAAAGGGACACTAGGTCCGCATTAGTGTAAATGTTTGTCGTCATCCACCCACTAGATAGAAACACTAGAGGAAGGGAAACAATAAATAAGAGAGGAGAAACAAGTGTCTTAGGGACAGTCATGTAGGAGGGTGCCTCCAAGTCACCAACTGCAACACCATGTCTTTAAGACACAACACACAATGATGAAATCAAAGAGAGAGGCATATAGAAGAATGATGATACAAATAGAAGAATGTCACAACAGAGGTGGTCTCCTGGTATCCTGGACCTTACACGAGAATCAAGGGTCATCCCAGGAGGCCTAAACAATACATAACACATCACAAGGAAAGCACATCATGAGAGAGATAAATGGTTAGAGATACTTACCTATAGGGCCTTTGTGCTAAGTCTCATCATCGAGTAAATCATCATCATCCTCCCACTCCCTAATTTTAGAGGAAAGTGGGACATAGGGTACCATAGCCAAATTCATGTCTTGCTCATCATGTTGTTCATCGTTAGGATTGTTATTGTTTGGTTGTATGTTAGGATCAATGTTTTCTTGTTAAGAGGCAAGGTTTATGGCATATTCTTGTCTTCTTTTTCTTCTTTCTCTTTCTTCAACCACTTATCTTTTGTAAGATAGGGCCTTGCTCTTTCATAGCTTTTTCCAATTTAGAAGATGAAGCACCAGGATCAAACCTCATTTGTCGTGGTGGAATGTTTTGTTGTTGACAATGACCTTCCAATCCTTGTAAGGATTTTAGGGGAGAAACCTCAGCAAAGGGACCTTGTCCTTTCGGTCTAAAGTTCTCTTCACATGTGGGTTGTTTCTCTTTTGCCATTTCTTGTATGGAAGGACTAGGTATTAGATGTAATTGTTTTGCCTTGTAGTTTCTATAGCCCAAGAATGTAAAGTTTGTTTGTAGTTCTAGTTTGTTGTTAGTTTTTTTATAAAAGTAATCAAATGTAAAATGATGTTGTGTACTTGAAGGTTTGTATGTATTTTAGGGAATGATAACCACTTGTTCGTTCAACAGAAATTTTACACATTTATATATAGTTGAAGGGATAGCTTTCATAACCTTTAACCAAGGGATTCCAAGTTTTATTTCAAAGGTATCAGAAGTGGAGGTAACATCAAACCATTGCTCAACATGTTTCTCAAATACAGTTACCAATAATGATATCTTACCCAAAGGCTTGACAAAGGTTCCCTTATGTGTGTTAATCATCATGTTCGAGGGATCACAAGAACCTTGCATTAGTTGGTGTGAAAAGAGGAACTCTTCAGTAGAAACATTATTCATGCAATTAGGATCAATAAGAGTTTCATCCATAGTATTTCCCATTATTATTATAGTGATGTAAAGAGGTCCTTCAGAATCTGCAATTGTTCTATCATGAGGTGTAAACACAATTTCAAGTTCAGGGACTTTTCTTTTCATGTAAGGTCTAGGAGGGAACCCATTTTTGTTGTT
Organism: Cunninghamia lanceolata; assembly: GCA_027924645.1. NCBI lineage: Eukaryota > Viridiplantae > Streptophyta > Pinopsida > Cupressales > Cupressaceae > Cunninghamia > Cunninghamia lanceolata. The sequence goes on from BSBN01000888.1 coordinate 18,436,451, forward strand.
GTTTTTATTAGAGGCCATGTTTCTATTTCTCAAATCTAATTTGAAAACTTTTCCAAAAGTATGTCAAAGATAAGTGCGAAGTGATATACCCCAAAATAGCCTTAAATGCTTGATTTTCATACTCTTTTCAATGCAAATGAATGAAGGAAAGGATATTGTAAGGATTTTGATCAAGGGAGTAAAATTATATGTCTGATATAAGTCATAAACATCAATATGATCCTTCTCAACACACTCTTGATGGATATCCAAGAAAATGCCAAGTCAAAATATAGTGAAAATATGTCAAAATAGGCACTTTTTTCACCAAAGCTCAATGCAAAAGAGCATAACAAAGGGTGTTGTGAGGAAAATGGTGATGGAAAGAAAATAATATCAGTAATAACAGCCACTTAATGATAACATATCCATCACAACACACTTCTAGTGCAACTTAAGGTAAAACCCTAGTGAAAATATAGGAAAAATAGGCTATTTCTCACAGTTTTTCAATTCCAAGACCTAGAGAAGGGGGTGTTGTAAGGAATTTTTGGATGTAAAGAAAATAAAATCAATAATATCAGTCACCTCAATCCATAAAATTGATCACAACATGCTTGGCATGCAAACTAGGTCAAACCTAAGGGTAAAAATCGACAAAATGTGTAGTTTTTCATCGAATTTTCAATACAAGAGCCCATTAAAAGGGTGTTGTGAAGATTTTTAGGAGGGGTAGAAAATTATTACCTTAATAAAAGCAAATTAATGCAAAAATACCTTTCACAATATGCCTATGGTGCAAGTTTATGGAGTCGACAAGGCCAAATTTAGTGAAAATTGTTGTTTTTGAAGCCCTAGGTTTTAGATCTTGGGACAAAATGCTATGTTAATGTTTTAAAGTATGATTTATGATGAAAATGAATTAATATCAGATCTAAAAATTATTTTCAATCTCTAATATGCAAAATTCCAATGCAAATCTAATGAAAATGCATGAAAATTGCTAGTTTTTGTTGAAATTTTCTATGTAAAAATGCAAATATTTTGAATCTAAATGCAAATTTGCACTAAAATGCAAGAATATAGCCAAATCAAAATTTCAATGAACCTATAAAATGAGTAGATAAATCTGAAAGAAGATTTTTCATACTAACCCTAGGTTTTGGTATTACTAGGTTTAATGACAATTATCAAAATTTCTACAAAAGCCTAGCAAATTAATGATGAAAATGCAATGCAAATTATTGATTTTTTTTGTTTTTTTGTAGTTTATATCACCTATAATGTAAAAAACATGAATTAGGGAAATTTATAAAGAATTGATGCAATTTAGTGATCTATATGAAAATGCAAGCTAGGGTTTTCAAATTTTTGCAAATTTTTCATTTTTTTTTGTAATTTTCTCAATGCAATAAGATGAAAGACTATATGAATGAATGAAATCAATCCAAATCTAGAGACACACACTTAGGAAGTTCCAATTTAAGTCCAAAAACATGGGTTCACCAAAATGTTTAGGGTAAAATATTGATTGCTTAATGTTTAGTGTCTTAGATGTTTGAATCCTCCTTTCACCCTATAGATTCAAGGATCTAGGGTCGAGTACCAATTCACTATCATACCCTGGATCACTATGAGATGTAGGGAAGCTTGGATTAGGGAATTTAATTATAAATTTCTCTTCTCTTATGCTTAATTGACCATTAAAACCCTAATTATGCAAATATGACAATAAATTGATGAATATAGAAAAAGCTCTTGCAGAAGGAAGTAAAATATCAAATCACAAAGTACCTGTTTTCAAGGTTTCGAGGCAGAATAGTTGGGGTTATTGGAGAGGGTGCCCAAGTCCAAGATGCCAATTTCTTTCCAGGATCCTTACCTCCTTCCGACACTCATCAACACTGTAACTCCTATTTCTAGAAATTCAGCTGTGGAGGACACAAGAGTGAGCACCCAAGTCCTAGAAATGATCTGGTGTCCTTCTCTTTGGATTTGGAATCTTTGATGTCTGCTAATCCTTCCTACAACTTCACTTTTCCTAAATGTGACACCTGTAACCTACAATCACAATACTTTGGGAGGCAGTTGTGATGTTTAGAGGCTTGCCTCAGTCAAGCCCTGGAGGACACTTAAGTCTCCAAACACCATTGTCAGGTAAAAAGTGCATGCTCTTGTGAGGCAAAGGCAAAAACCAAAAGAAATGATGGTGAAAACATAATATAATGTCACCTTGTAGTGAAGCTCTCATGGGAGGAAGATGCTCTTCATTCCATGAGGAAATTGATGCTCAAATATGCAAATACAAACACACAGCCCACACAAGTCTACTCTTGCAACACAATGAAAGCCTTGAATCACCTTTAGAATGCCTAAAGTTCACAATGATCATCTAGTTTACAAATGAATGCTTGAAGATGCTTTTATATGCAACTACAAACACTCCCGCTAAGATTTTTGTAATTCAAACTTACTGTCTTGGCAAAGGCCCCAAATAACGGTCATAAACTGACACCCAAAAAATGGGGCTGCCCCAAAATAGGGCAAGACTAGGGGTCCTCCCAGGTCCCATTTGTCATGTTACCTAGGGCTCATTCCATTGGGATGCCAAATTATGAAGTAAGATGTCCTAAACACATGGAAAAGACCCAGGAGCTAAAACTTATGAGGGAAAAGCCCCCAAGGGGACATTTTCTGATGTTACATTAACGTTTGCTTTATAACTAGTTTTTAATAGTAAACAACATTTTCAGAAAGTAACGTTTATGTCATCAAGCATAATTTTTTTCTATAAAGGATAAAATTCTAATTTTTTAAATATAGGTTTTTAACATCAATATCTAGTGTATGGATATTTTTTCATAATTTTTTGTTACTGAGAGCACATAAATCAAATGAAGATAAAAACACAAAATACATGCATACAAACACAAATCTTAACCTTCAAAGTGATCTCCTCCTCCTAGATAAGGTGGAGAGCCTAGCACCCAAAGACTCTTGCTTTACCCATGGTTTTACTATGTGAAATGCTCTCAACTAGACTACAAATCACTAAAACCTAGCTCAATTGATGAAGAGATAGAGAGATTTTGGCATAATAAGTTTGCTCAATGATCAAATGACTTTGATGAGGGTGTATTTATAGGCTTTTTGGAGGGATATTTGATCCAAGGGTTGAAATTCATTTTGGAGATTAATGGATGAGGATGAATGTGAGGTGGAGGTCTTAGATCAGATCATGGAAAATGGATGGATGAGAATAAAAGTAAATTTTAAATTCACCTTGGGAAGGTGTGTGTATTAAATGAGCGTAGATGAGCTGGATTAGACGTAAATTTTAAATTCACATGGGGAAGAGGTGAGGATTAAAAACAAGTTTTTCATTCATTTTGGGAATAGTGTTAATTAATGAAAGTGGGTGGTGTAAGAGGTTGTTTATGGAGTTTATGACAAATTTATATAAAAAAATGTCCTATGTGGCATAAAATTCAATTTTTTATTTAGAGGATGTGGCGAGGAGTGTTAAACAAGGTTTGACCAAACTAATCAAGGTGACAAGTCTTATTAATATGGCTGTACTAAATTAGGAAGTGGATTAATTAGGGGTTAAGATTAATTAAATGGTGTTTTATTTAATTAATCCTAGGTCTAGAAGATAGGCATGTCAAACTAGCTAATTAAATAATAGGTATTTAATTAACTAGTGTAGAGATAGGCTAATGAATAGGCTAAATTAACTAGATAAACATAATTTACCAAATTAATTGGGTTTAATGAAATAGGTGAATTAATCCAATAAATATTTGCACATTTATTTAATTAATTGGGTCAATGGAACCATTGAATTAATTAAATTAATTAAATTTTAGGGGTGAAATGATGAATAATCAGGTATTGGAGGTAATAAATAATTAAATAAAAATTTAATTAATTAATTAGAAGGGAAATAAGTGATATTAGTGATATCAGAGGTTGATTCAATGGTGAAGATATTTTTAGGTGTCTGCATCTGCCCCTCTTTGACGTGGCATTGTGACCTAGTAGGGATATGGCATCAAGTCAAAAAAAATTGCCCTAGCTGTCGGAAAGGAATGGAATGGATGAGGGATGCCCCCTCGAGAGGTTGGGTGAATTTTTTTTTTGGTGACATCTTGAAAGGAAGAAACGAGGGTGAAAAATGGATAGAGGACATAAAAATAGGTTGATAGGAAGAAAAATGAGCAAAAAAGGTTAAAATTTGTACCCTAGGAAAGAGAAAGTGTGTTGGAGGATGACATGACCCTCTATAAATAGAAAAGTGAGCCCAAAGTGCCACATTTGCACTTATTGAGCCTACATGGAGGAGAGAAGAGGCAAGATGGTGAACTCGCTCTTACCACGTTTCGAGCATTTGTCCAAGATTCTTCACTCTTAAACGAGGTCACCAGTAGCTAGCGAGTAGGTATGTGGTTGAACCCTAATCTTGTCAATTTTTTCATTTTTTTTGTTTTTTGCATCTATGGTTTTTTGGGAAATGTGAGCTATGGTTGGCGCCAAATGGGGGGCCAAATGGCACAAAACTATGGTAGGATCGACACCTTATGCAAATGGAGTGGCGCCAAGTGCACCTAGGGTTTAGGTGCGCTTTGGTGCCAAAGTCTCAGATTGTGGAACCATCCTACCAAATAGCGCCACCTCTCCAGGTAGTGGCAGTAGCACTATTGTTAAGAATGGTGCTGCCTGAAGGGGGAGTGGTGCCACTCTTAGGAATGGTGCCACCCATAGGGGGAGTGGTGCCATTCTGAAGAATGGTGCCACCCATAGGGGGGGCAACACCATTCTTAAGAATGGCACCACCCGTAGGGGGAGCAGCGCCACTCATTAGAGTGGCGCCACTAGAAGGGGTAGCAGCACCACTCTTTAGAGTGGCGCCATACCTAAGACGAGCGGTGCCATTTTTCAAAATGGCATCTTAGATATGAAGGAAAAGGTGGTTGAGGGGGGCTACTCCACGTTGGTGCTAAATGAGAAAGTTTGGCTCATAAAATGAGGAAAATTAGTGCTAAAATGATTTATTTGGAAGAAAAAGGAATTTTTTAATTAACCTTTAGCTTGGCTAATGTAGGCACACAAGGGTATCATGGGTTCCTGGGAGCAACATGTTCTTAGCATGATGCAGTTATTGGATGGCTTTGATGTAGCTATGTGGGCCCAACTAATGAGATGAGGTTTGTTTATAGTAGCCGATATGCCCGTGATACAATTGCATTGGGCCATGATGACGGCTATAGTAGAGTGGTGGCGACTCCAGACATGTTCCTTCGTCCTGTCAATGGGTGAGATTACCATCACCCTAGAGGATGTTTATTGGATCCTAGAGTTGCCTATTTACAGATCACGAGTTGTATATGATACGAGAAGAGGACAAGTGGCCTTGGATAGATCCTTTTCCAGAGGCTACCCAGAGTTGATGGTAGATTGGTGAGCAATGAGCTATGAGGACACATTGGCATATGGGCGGGATTAGTTTACTCTATAGTGGTGTCAGATCAACATGCTTGGGGCTTTCCTATATGTTGGGGAGAGATGATAGAGGGGATACTGCAAGATAAGACATTCTATGTATGGGGGCCATGTATGCTGGGACAGCTATACCACGAAATGCACACCGTGGTATACCATTATGATTTGGCATTGTCAGCTGGGATCACACTGCTGCATATGTGGCCCTTTGAGCACATCATGATTACTAGACCATAGGGGGCATACTTCTAATGACCATTCAAGGCATTTGTATTTTTATACTAGCAGCCCCTCCAGTAGTCTCATATAAGGCAATAGTGCTATTGGTGACTTCTTGATGATCTGATTTGGGTCACATGGAAGCCATATATTAGAGTACGGTCATGGCCTAATGACCATATCCACATGCCATATACATTTTTGCAGCATTATTTGATGGGATGAGGGGACCATACCATTGACATGTATATCCCCTCTCAGGTGATGCGACAGTTTGGGTTGGAGCAGAATCTTTCATAGGTGATGGCTATCTTTGCTAGGACACGTCGAGAAGTTAGACCACCACTAGCTATAGCGCCATAGGTGGCGATAGATGATTTTACATCTTTACATCCCCAACAGTGGGATTGGGATAGCAAAGTGGTGGACACATGGACTACTCCTACGTATGACCAATGGTGGGATACATGAAGGTTGATCTGGTTGACAGATCTGACTGCCAAGCTAGGCATGATAGTGGAGTTAGGGAAGGAGGGAGATGTGGTTGAGGAGGAGCTAATTATAGAGGAGATTAAGGGGGATGATGATGATGATGATCCCATTGGGATATTAGAAGTGACAACTTATGAGCAAGCTATGGTTGGTAGACGATAGAGGCTAAGTGAGCAGTTACCCATACAATGGTTGGGGAGAGGGTAGGGAGGATAGACATTGCTACTATAGGTACCATAGTAGCTAGGTCTAAGTTAGGGATCACCCCAACATCAGGGTCAGATGTTACCCCCATGAGGGTCACCACAGCAACAATAGGAACAATAGCCATAGGGTAGGGTCCAGACCTGGTAGCAGGCACAGTAGGAGCAGGGACTGTAGAGACAGGGCAGAGAGAGAACTTGATAGTACGCATAGCAACAGGTGCATGGGGGACAGAGTGGACTGATACCACCTCCTCAGGCACCATTACAGTAGTAGGGATAGTAGGATCAGGATGAGACACCTGTGACTGGGACCTCAGGTGCCGGGACTTCAGTTATAGGGCCAGGTCCTATAGTAGGTGAGATGGTTAGGCGTCAGTGTACCTGTGCTGATCTTGAGGAGGAGATAGATAAGCTCTGGGATTAAATTGCTAGTTTGGAGGACTCAGTGAGATAGTACAGTTAAGAGCTTCAACAGTTACAAGGGGTTCAGGCCTTATTGGATGGGGTCAATGGTCAAGACGGGGATCCTTAGATCCTTGTTTTACAGGCTCAGATAGGGAACTTATAGGGATGGCTATAGGCACAACTAGGGTAGTTACAGCTGAACAAGATTCATAAAGGATTTGGTGGTAGATAAAAGAGGTGAGGGCTCAGTAGGTTGAGGCACAGGTGGGGAGTTTGTAGGTAGAGGTGAGCCATTTGGAGTGGATGATGTCAGGGACTAGCATTGGTTGGATAATTGCACAATCACAGGCTCAGGTTACATAGATGCAGGGTCAAACTCAGCAGCTATAGATATAGTTGTTAGAATAGAGTAGACAGGTAGAGTACTACTATGGGGCCATTTTCTCTATAGTTCCTGAGGGTCAGCAGATACCTAGCTATAGTGCAAGGAGTGGATAAAGGATGTCTAGGTCACACAGATCTAGGTCTATTCAATTAGTTCAACAACACATGGGACACCCACCATTACCACCATAGCAGTAGCAGTAGCCACAATGACATCCAGGGTCACCTACTGATTTTACTAGTAGATCATCAGCCTAGTGTTGATGGTTTGATATGTTTTGATGTATTTGGGCCCTTAGAGGCATTTTTGTATCATGACTTTGAGAAATGTATTATTTTTAGCGGTGATATATCTGATGACACTTATGGATGTTTATTATGATTTTATGTACATGATGTTTAGGATGATGTACCCTATCTTTATGATATTCATATGATGATTATGGATATGTGATGGATTGTGATGTGTTGTGTTGTTATGGTTTTATGCTTTTCATATGATACTTATGCATTATGTATGATATTATGATGATGTTTATGATGTACATGGATGATTATGGATATGTGATGGATTATGTATGGATGTAAAATGGATGTGAAATGGAAATATATTCTTAGATTAATAAACATATATTATGGATGTAATATGAATGAAAATGGAAATATATGCTCAAAATAATAAACATATATTATGGATGTAATATGAATGAAAATAAAAGTATGTGCTCAGATTAATAAACATATATTGTGGATGCAAAATGAATGTGTTCAGATTACACTTGTGTGAGAGTTTGATTAACTCTTGTATACAATATGACTTTTCTATGCTTAGTGCTTCAATTTTTTTGTTTTTGTGTCAAGCAATAGAAATTGTTAGACGATGTGTTCTCCAAAAGTCCTAATGAAGATGCAATGGTTAAACGATGTAATTATAATACAAATGATGAATGAATCAATGCAGTGATTATTGAGATGTTCAAGTCATGATACATGTTAGCCGCATTAACCCTGGGTGATGGGGCTAGATGATGGGGGATAAGTTGGTGAGGGGAATGGTCAGGATAGGTTTGGGATGGACTGGGGGGGTTTGGAAAGGGGATTATTAGGGTGGTTTTGGGAATCACTAAGTCACTAAACACCACATCATTAAGGGGAAAATTAGGGTTGAGATGGTTTAGGTTTTGTAGAATAGATTGATCGGGGGAGGGGGAGGGAATGTCATATGGGAGGGGATTAGAGTGAATGGATTAGATGGGGAGAGTGTAGATCAAAATTCTAAGTCCAGATAATATGGTTGGATGGGTAGTGATAGAAAAGAAGATGATTTGAGCTAGGTATAGTACTTGCATGACATTATTGAGAGCATTTCTAGGTTTATTATAGAAAATAAAGATACTTTTCACGAAGGTATGACAGGACCTAGGTGATGATGTTTATCCCACATTTTCATGGGCTAGACACACAAACAATAGGTTGATTTCATGCATACCCTAGGTAGTATAACCTTCCCTAGATGAGGGAAGGGGACTCATAACATAAGTTCTCATAGTACATAGAAGGTATGATTACCTTGATATGCAAATGGAAGCACAATGCTAGAACCAACCCTATCTTCAAAATATGAATACTATTCTTGGAGTGATGAAATCAACCCACAAGCACATCATATAGAAACAATGACCATGCCTATTCTAGGTGTTCCCCACCAAATACCATGATATAATGGGATCAAGGTAGCTTTGGAAATCACCTAGAATAAGACAAGACATAAAAATCAATAATCAAAAGACCAACAAATGATGCAAACAACCATTGTATTATCTTACCAAGATTAGTGTTAATATGATTATGGATTCTGTCCACTGTAGGAATGATATATCCTAGGATGAGAATCGGTTGGATATTGTTGGATAAATTTTGAATGGTGGGCAAAAGGGATAGTCAGGCCATGTGTGATGATTATAGTTGGTGTGTTGATTGATGATTTTGTGTGAGATGTGATGTTGTTTGGAGTGTGCTTAGTGTGTGTATTGTTTGGTGAATTAGTAATATCAGGAGATAGGGAACATCCAAATGGGTTGGATGGGTGCATCTTATGTACTTGAGTATTGGATACTTCCTTCATATTCTCGACTACCTACATACCCTGTGTCCATGGGATCAAGGCACTTGAAGATGCGAGTAAGATGAGTATGTAGTTCTAGTTTGACTTGGTGATGTGGGAATGGTTTGGGATGGATGAGATGATGTTGAAGATGATGTGTGGGGTGGTGATGTGAGAATGTTTTTTATATTTTTCTTGCTTTGTATAATGTTTTTGGTCTTTTTGGATTTTCTATTATTTTGGGTTTTTTTGGATTTTAGTTATACAAGAGAAGCATACAAGGATCCTCATTCTATGAATTAGCTTGGATGGGATGATGTGGGGTGGATGATTGATGTTTTAGAATTCCAAGCCATGGAATGTGCATAATGTGAAATGTTGTCATGGAAAGAGGACTTATTAGATGGTGGAATCAGCCACTACACATGGCACCTGAGGTAGGTTTTCACCATGGTACTTATCCAAGGTGTCACCAAAGTGATTTTCACCATTGGACAACTTTATTGCACTCAATTTTTTTTTATTTTTTTATTTTTTTTGGTTTTTTTTCTATTTTTCTATTTTTTTGTATTTTTACTTTGGGATAATTGATGAGTTATGCATAGAACCTCTTCAAATGTAGAATAGAGGCTGCCCCTCAAGTGTTGCAAGTTGATATGCCCCTGACCAATAGCTGGCTCTAATAACATATGGTCCCAACCAATTGGGCACAAATTTTCCCTTTTTGTTGTTCTCCTGCAATTTTTTCTAATTTTTCATGAGGACAAGGTCACCTACTTCAAACTTGTGGTTCTTGATTTTCTTATTATAGCTCCTTCGTAGGCATTTTTTGTATGCCTGAAGATGGTTGAGAGCATCCAAGCATTTCTCATCCAATAATTCTAACTTGTCCAACCTTACAACTTGATAGTCTTCATCAATGATCATATTCTATAAAGAAACCCTGAGTGATGGGAGCTTGACCTCAATAGGTAAGATGGAATCAGAACCAAATACTAGAGAATATGGTATGGCTCCTATAGGTGTGTGGATACTTGTATGATAGGACCATAGGGTAGGGTTGAGTTGGAGGTACCAATCACAACTAGTTTCATTAACCATCTTCTTTAGAATGCACAAGATGGTTTTTTTAGAGGCTTCATCTTGACCGTTACCTTGGGGGTAGTATGGAGTAGAGATGTGGTGTTGGATCTAGAATTTCTCACACAAAGTGTGAACTTCCTATTTTTTAAATGGTTTCCTATTATCTCTGATGATGGAATGGGGAATGTCGTATTGACATATTATGTAATTGAGAATGATTTTGGCTATTTGGATACCTATCATGAAAGTGAGTGGAATTGCTTCAACCCACTTGGTAAAGTATTTGATGGTGGTGATAATGAACTTATGACCATTGGATGATGGAGGGTGCATCTTACCTAAAAGGTCGAGTCCCCATTGTGAAAAAGGCCATGGAGTTGTTATTGGTTGCAACTCTTGCGATGGTGCATGGCTGAGGTCCCCATGTTACTCACGAAAAATATTTCTTCATGAACCTATAAGCATCTCACCCCATAGTCGACCAGTAGTATCACATTGTTAAGACCTTCTTGGCTAGGGTAGGTCCACTAGAGTGTGCCCCACAAATGCCTTCATTTACCTCTTGTAGGGCCAACTCAGCTTCTCTAGAGTCAAGACATCGTAAAAGCGTACCATCAAGGCTCCTTTCTTAGAGGGTGTCTCCTAGAAAGCTAAAGTGGGAGGCTCAATGGATGAAGCTTATATGTTGTGAGGATGATAGGTTGGGTGGCATGATGTTGTCATAAAGGTACATGCAAGTCTCTTGATACCAAGGAGATAGAGGACAAATAATGTCACACACAAGTTCTAATTGTGGGAGATCATAAGCTAGGATGGGGAGTTCTTTGATCAGGAACTCACATTTCTTGCTATCTTTCTTCATATCCACCAAAGATCATATCGTGGCCATGGCATCTGTTGCTTTGTTATTCAACCTTGGGATCTATTCAAAATAGATATCGTGGAAGTATTATTTAAAGTCATCAACCATTCTTTTATAGGGCAAGATCTTGTCATCCTTAGTCTTGTATTCATTATTCAGTTGTCAAATGACCAATTGGGAATCTCCATAGACCATCAACTTCTGGATCTTCCCCTAGATCATCATGCAAAGTCCTGTGATGAGGGCCTCATATTCTACTACATTGTTTGTACATGGAAATGTGATCTTGTATGATTTTGGGATGGTGTCTCCTTGAGAAGTAACAAACAAAATGCCTGCCCCTGAGCCTCAATGTGTGTAAGACCCATCAAAGTACATTTTCCATGATTCTGTTGTTTGTGCCACTATCAATATAGATTCATCTGGAAACTCTACAAGTAGTGGTTGTTCTATTAGGATTGGTGCATCAGCTAATTGATCAGAAATTACCTATCTTTTAAGAGATTTCCTCTCTATGTAATCAATATCAAACTCACTTAGGATCATTACCCATTTAGCCATTCTTCCTGTAATGGTTGCTCTAGTCAACAAATACTTTTGCAGATCAATCTTGGCAATGGGCTTAGTCTTGTGATTAAGCATGTAGTGTCTCAACTTTTGTGAAGTGAAGATGATAGCTAGGCATGCTCATTCAATTGGAGTATAATTTAGATCATAGGACACCAAGGTACGACTAATATAATATATGGCTCTTTCTTTTCCTTGTTCATCGTGTTGTGCCAATAAGGCCCCTATAGATGTTTCTATTGTTGAAATATACAAAAGGAGGATTTCTCCTTGTTTTGGTGGAATAAGGACAGGTGAGTTAGTGAGGTATTATTTCAGCTACTCAAAAGTATTCTAACACTGATTATCCCACAAAAAATATTTGTTCTTGTAAAGAAGATGTTGGAACAGCTGGCATTTATAGGCAAGCTGTGCTATAAACCATCAAATGGACTAAAGCTTTCCCTATAGACTTTGCAGCTATTTAAGTGTCTTTGGTGGAGGCATCTCCATTATAGCTTTGACATTGGCAGGGTCTACTTCAATTCCTCTTCTCAACACTATGTATCCTAGAAGTTTCCTAAAAGTGACCCTGAAGACACATTTCTTTGGATTTAGCCACACATTGTACTGTTCTAGCATATAAAAGATCTTGGCCAACATGTTTAAGTGTTCTTCTCTAGTTTTAGATTTTCCTAATAGATCATCTACATAGTCTTCCATTATGCTATGGAAAAGATCATGGAATATGACCGTCATTGCTCATTGATATGTTGCACCTACATTCTTCAATCCAAAAGGTATCATGACCCAGCAATATTCCCCCATTGGCATATGAAGGATGTTTTATGTTGGTCTTCCTCTATGATCCTGATTTGATTGTACCCTAAGAAATCATCCATCAGAGACAACATCTCATGACCTGTTGTGAGATCCACTATGATGTTGATGTTTGGTAGTAGAAAGTCATCCGTAGGGAAAGCTTTAATAAGATCTCTAAAATCTGTGCAACAGTAGATGCCCCCAGTGACTTTGGCTACATGTATAATTTTGGATACCCACTTAGTGTAGTGTATTAGACAGGTAAACCCCACATCTAGGAATTTCTTAATCTATGCTTTGACAAGAAGTGCAATTTGAGGGTTCATCTTTCTTAGATTTTGTTTCACTAGTTTCACATCAATACATACCGCAAGATGATGAACTACTAGGGCAGGATCTAGTCTCGACACGTCAACATAGGTCAATTTGAAATTATGATTTATTTGTTTGAAAAAGGATAAGAAATTCTCCTATTCCTTTGTTGTAAGGGATTCTTCTTTGAATATGATTTTCAGTGCTTCTTTTGTCCCAAGATTCATTTCTTGTGATGCTTCCACTAGGATCGGTGATCTCTTTGGATATAGCTTAGCCACCTTGGGAAGACCCATGCTCTCATCTCCTAGTGCCTCATGGAGGTTTCATTAGGTGATACGTCCTTTATTTTGATATTTTCCTCACCTGAAAGTGTCACAGAGTGGTTTTTAGTAGAGGGTGTTATTTTGACTTTTATGTTTTTGTGACTAAGAGCATGGGTATTTTCTACGAAGTAAGCAGATGTGTTGAGTTACATGATGTATCTAACTTTGTGGTCTCTAAGGGGAAATGATCTCTGACCCCCATCATCTCAGCTATTACTTCATCATTCTATGCAACATCAAGGATGGGAGGTCCTTATTAGTTCTAATCTATAAGTTGGGGGTAAGCAAGAGGTAAGTCACGGGAGGTGGATGGAGGAGTGGTTACGGCATAGATGGTGTATACATAGGATTCAAAGAATTTGGAAAAATCACTAAAGGAGTCTTGATGGTCTACTTCATTGATGATATCAACCGTAGGGTAGACCTTAGCAACCTCACCTAAGATACATTCGCCATTAGCAAGGATGGATTCTTGATTCCCATACCCTAATGCATGAAGACACAGGTTTCTTGTTTCTTGAATTGGCTCCACAATCCCCTACTCATGAAGGCCTATACCACCTTGTCCTCTATAGCCCTTATACTTGACAATCTTCAGACCATTTCCATAGATTTCCACCGAGATAGTAGGGGCTTCTGATTTTGCTTCTTCTTCTTTGTATAACCATGAGGATATGTCTTTGAGAACATCCTAGTCAAGGAGGTGCCTCTTATCGAAGGAGGGTGATGATTTGTATTTGATGGTTACCATGGAGACTTCTTCTTCTCTAGGAGCACCAAATGTCTTAGGACTGGGCAATAGTCCTACACAAAAGGCACTATGTAGGTCATATTCACCACACCCCATGTCACTTAGCTTGATCTTGACTTCATGTGGTGGGGATGTCTGTGATGTAGTGGCAATGTTGGAGGGATCGATGTATGAGGTGGAGGAAGTAGGATTAGCCAGTAAGGTAGATTTCTTAGTGACATTGTAATATGGGTAGAAGGTGAGGTCATGTCCTTCCAAAAAATTGCAATATTGGTATGGACAAGGATCGACATTGATAGAAACTTCTATGCTATTATGGGGGAATTTCAAGCATTGGTGGAATGTGGAAGGGACATCTTGCATGGCATGGATCCCTGGTTGACCAAGAAGAATATTGTAGGGAAGGTCAGGATCAAGCACCTGACACTTGGTTTCCAAGATCTTCTACCCCACTTGGATAAAGAGTTTGATGGTGCCTTCAAACAGTCTCTCGGTATCGGCATACCACTTAATACTTATACATTCACTAGTATCCACAACTACATTGGATTATCCTAAATGTTTTAACAATTTTAGAGTGCACAGGTTTAGGTCAGAGCCACCATCTACTAAGACTCTTTTTATGATGTGTTTGTGGATGCAGACTTCAATTATAGGTCATTATGTAGGTCATTGGAGGCAGGAAGATCCTTTTTAGGGAAGGTGAGATGGTGCAGTGAGGTGATGTGGCCCACCATTGCTATTAAGGCTTTGTCAAGGATTTCTTTGTGAAGGGGAGATGTACGGAGCAACTCAAGGATGGAGATTTGTGTGGGGGTTGTACCTAGATGATCTAGGATGTTGTATTTGTGGGAAGATGGTAGATTGGTAGATGTAGATGTGGAGGGTTATCGTTAGGGGCTGCCCCATGGATAGATACATGGTTGCAGTGAGTAGTGACGACACAATTTGGGGTCTCGGCTTGAATGGTGATGGTGTTGATACAATTGGAAGAATCTTCTATTCAACCCATGATAGAGTTAAAAGAAGCGGGAGGCAGTACAATGTTGAAAGCTTGGTTGGATGAGGATGTTTTTCCTTTGTTGTGGTCAGGTAGAGGATCCTTGTAAGCTCCTAGGTTAGCATTTAGTGATTGCTTAGGTGGTTCCTCAATGGTAATGTCTTCCCTATCAATGAGATCTTGCACGTAGTGCTTTAGTCTCATGCATTTTGATGTTTTGTGTCCTTTCATGCGATGATGCTCACAAAAGATATTTTAATCAAACCAAGAGGGTTTGAATTGATTCTAATCATAAGGTCTAATAGGGGGTAAGATGATCAAATCTGCCTTCACAAGGTTGTTTGAAAAAATCTCAATAGGCTACCCTAAGGGTGTGAATTTTATCTTGGGGTTATTATTTTATTTAGGTGGTCCCTTGGGGACATTGACATTGTTTGTGGTGGATGTGTTTGGTAGCATTTGATTTTACACATGTTGAATGACCTTTACATTGGTGATGCCATCGTTGAGAGTGTTTTTATTCTTTCCCCAAAAGTGGGGTTTGTCGCTTGAAGGTGCATTGGTGTTTGTGTTGTTGCTAACCTTGTTGTTGTGATTATTGACTTTGTTATTGTTATTGTAAAGTTTAATGGAGCCTTTAGCGATGAGGGCTCTTTCAATGGTGGTTTCCTTGTCTATGATCTCTTCAAATGTTGATGCACATTGTATTTGTAGATGGAACTCCATTTCGTGACTTAGGTTGGCGACAAACATGGTAATTCAAGTTGTTTCTCTAGGATAGACCATGGGAGCTTGCTTCCTAAGCCTCTCCATCTTTGTAAAAAGGTGGAAAATGACTCTCCACTCTTTGTTTTAGTGTTGCATAAGTTAGTCATTTATATTTCAAGTTCAAAGTTGTAGGAGAAATGATTTACAAACTTCTCTGCGAGTTCATGGAAGGTCCTAATGTTGGGAGGAAGATGAGTAAACCATTCGATGTCTTGGCCACTGAGTCTTTGAGGGAAGAGTCTCATCAAATAAGTGTCATCATATGAGTCCTCTAGGCAAGTGATGTAGAACTCCTGAAGGTGTTTGCTAGGATCTCCCTTTCCTTTGTACTTGTCAAATTTGGATGTTTCAAAGCTTTTAGGAAAGGGAGGCATATATAATCTCCTATCAAATGGGTAAGGGCAAATATCCTCAAAATAATATTTCTTCCTTTTGTTACCATGTTGTATGTTTTCAACCTTTTGGATCAACTCTTGTACAATGCTAGCTAAATCTTGAGATGGTGGTTGTGAAATATGGTTTTGTTGATTTTGCATGAGTTGTCGAAGAAAGGGTGGAATTTTATTTTGAGGTGGTATTTGATGTTGGGATGTTTGACTTTAGGCATTTTTATTTTAGAGTGTGAGATGTTGTTGGTATGCAAGAAATTGTTGTAAGATGTGTGGTCGGAGTTGTTGGTTTTGGTTCAGATTGTGTTGTGTGGTTTGGATGGATGATACAATGGGTGCTTCGGTTATGGGGTTTTGTACATATGTGAAATTAGATGATGGGTTGGTACATGGGTTGGTATTAGTTGTGTTAGGGGGTGTTGCGAAAATAAGTGGTTTATGAAGGCTGTAGTGTTGACGTCAAGTTGAGGGGTGCTAGTGGCAACACTTGTGTGTGTGGTGTTGTTAGGAATGCTTAGAGTGATATGTGGCATAAATGAGGTGATCGTAGATGGTGATAAGTTTGAGATATTTTGTGTGGTTGATGCATTTGTTGGGATTGTGGATATGGTAAAATTAGAGTTTGTGGGAATTGTAGATGTAGTGACATTAGAGATTTGAGATGTGTTAGGGTTGATATGTGATGGGGATGGTTGTGCCTATGTGGTGACATTCGGTATCATAGCACCATTTCCAAGAAGAAATTCAAAGATATCTATTAGGGTCTAATCTTAGGACTCTATCAAGTATATCCATAGATTTAACATCTTGTATAAAGTCTAAGATATCTTGATCTACTTGGTTGGTGTTAGATGGTTGTGTTTGTGATGGGAAGGGTTAAGGATTTAGTATAGTGGTAACATTGTACAATGGCACTTGTTGGATGATAGGGACATTATTTTAGTCAGTTTCTGGCATCCCTATGCCAAAGTTGTTTCTAAGATGGGTCATTTCTTGATTCTTCTTGGCTTGTGATCTTGTTACAAACATGCAATGGTGTGGATTTGATTGCGGGTGGATTAAGGTCAAGACCTTAGAGAATAGGTTTGATTTAATGGATTCAAAGATAAGTGGGAGTGAAGATGTGAATGTTTGGACAATGGAGATGGAAAGGGTAATGAGGTGATTGGGATTTTTTTGGGGAATCAAAGATTTAGATTGTTGAGAATAATATCCTCAAAGTCTAAATCTAAGGATAATGGTGTGAATATAGGTTTTAGCTTTTAGAGAATAAATCCCCAAAAAAAGTGGAAACCTAAGGAAGGTAAATGTTAAAATTATGAGGATGGTGGAACAACCTTTCAGGTTAAGACCTAAAAGGAAGTAGGTGAATTGATTTTACCAATTTGGACCAAAAAGATTAAAAGAGGTAGATTGATTTGGGATGTAGGCGAAAATTATTTTGAGAAGATTTGGAGGATATGACCAAGGATAATAATCAACCAAGGAGACCTTAGATGAATAAGGTGAATGGTTTTGGATATTAATCAACTAACAAATCCTTTGGTGATTTGGATGTTTGGATGATGTTGGATGTTGGATAAAATTTTGATGATGTCAGGGGCATACTCAAATCAAAAGGTGAGCTTGAATAGGTCTAGATCTTAGGATTTTTGTAAAGATGGATGTTTCTCTTTTAGATAAGGTAGACTAATGACCTTATGCAAAAAGGAATGATTATTCTAATTGAAGGTAGACTAATGACCAACAAGCAAAATAGGATAACAAAGGATGACAAGATCTAGGTAAATTTCTTTGCTCAAAGTTTTGATTGGAATATTATTGTGGATTTGATTGAAAGATTGATTTTGGATGCTTGGGATGGTTTTGATTTTTGGAAGTTTATATTTTAAGGTTTTTGGATAATGCTTGTATGAATAAAGTATAGGTCCAAAAGACAAAAATTAATATGTAAGGATAAATTGGATTATGTATGGACATGGGATTATGAAAAGGGGGATTATAGTTGGGCTTAGTGATTTGATTGATAGTGAAGGGTCCAATAAGGAAAGTGATTTTTCTCTAAGGTCAATATGGGAATATGGGTGAAAATGATTATGGGTGATGGTCGAAGGTACACTATGGTTTTGGTGGATTTTTGACAAAGTAGTTGCAGATTGTGATTGGGCAAGTCTGAAGGACTCTAAGATATTTTGCTAGACATACATGTAACCTAATTTGCAAATTGTACCAAAGCACAAAGACAAGGCACCACAACAGGTAGAAATGACACCAAGGATCAAGTAAATAGTACCAAAATAGTGAGCTTTTGGCGACTGTGAAAATGACAACAAAAAAGATTTTTTAGGTGCCAAACTAAGAAGTTTTAGTGCCAAAATGGCACAGTGATTTAGATTTTGCTCAGGTATTTTGGCAAATTTTGGAAAAATCTTGTGTTTTGGTCTCAAAATTTTGGATTTGGAAAGTCAAATGATAGATTTTTGGTGATGTCAAAAGGTCCAATGGTTTAATGACTTGGGAGGTTTCAGATAATGTCAATGATGGTTTCTTAGCAAGCATACAAACACTCCAAGCAAGAGAATACAATGGCCAAAGGTTTTCGTGTGAAATGTGGTAAATCAAACATTCATCAAGAACTTGTACAACTTGAGGCAGGAAAAAGATATTACTTGTTGAGTCCCTACTTAGATTTCTCCATATACTAAGACAAGTGTCATAGATCAATAAGTTTCCAATTAAAGATTGGAACTGTTCATATAAAGATAAAGATTAAATCAAGATTAAAAGACAAATCAACTCAAGATTCTAATTGTGAAGTAATAGTGAACATGGATGATGAAGTCATAAGTAATAAGAATCATCAAAATTTATATTATAAAAGGAACAGTGATCATGATATGGCTGCATTGATGGTTAAGAGGAATTATTATTTCCTTAATATTCATATTAGTAGCAAGACACTGACATAAACAAGAGGATCATGATTCATAAAGAGTTAAAGATCATTCTATTATAAGGAATAAAAGATCATGTAGCAGCATCTATGAGAGGATTGATTAATATTAATAATAAACAAAGATTAAATGAAGAGATGGGCTCTTAACCAACACACCTTCTCACATTTGCGTCCCTCTAAGACTTTATAAGGACCCTTGAGGCAGCATCAAAGGCATCAATCGAAGCATTCTTCCTATAATCCAAAGGAAGAATATTCTAGTCTGCAAATATCTAAATAAAATAATACTCTCACAACAGATATAATCCTTTCAAGTTAGACAATATAAAGATTACATCTGATCAAGGACTTTGCAGAAATCATAGTCCAAGGAATTGTGACAACAAGTAAACATCTCAACATTATTGTTCTTTCTATAGCTCTGATCGACTGTCATAATTAGGTATGAGGGTTCATCTATATTCTTGATTGTCATTCATAAATATATCAATTATGATGGCATTGATTTTATAAACAGTCATCACTAACATTGTAATGTGTAGATAGTTATATCCCATTATTCATAATGATATATCTTATATGCAATTATCCATATGTGATTTATTAACCTCATATGGGAGGAAGAGAGGAAAGTGCCATGAGGCCACTCATGGGTATTTTAGAGACCTTTGTCACATGAGGTAATAGGTACCCATAGTGCAAAGGATATGTATCACATAGACTCTTTGTCACATGAGGTATAATGTACCCATAGTGCAAGGATAGTGATGTAATGGCCTTGGCTACTTTGATGTAAGGCATCATAAGAGTACCAAGGAGTCTCATAGAGGCCTTGACTCTAAAGGTATTAAGGATACCACTTGAGTCTAAGGATAGGAGACATTAGAGCCCCATGGTGGATAATGACAACTCCTATCTCATCTCTCATAGGATGTTAATGAGTAACATATGAAGATATAGCAAGTTGCAATATATGTGGATAAAGATCATAGATCATGTGAAATGTCATGATAGAGAATATGCAAGGCATATCGATAATGATCATGAGAGTAACATGTGAAATATGAATGATAGATAATGTGCATTAAAGCAATCATAAGATTAGCAATAGTGATATGCATTGAAAGTAATTATAGATTCATAATAATGATATGCATTGAAAGTAATCATAGATTGATGATAGTAATGTATGATTGAAGTAATCAATGATGAACTCAAGTTATGAATTGGCATTTGATTAGAAATGATAGAAACAATGTTCTTATGTGAATGGCTTTAAATAAAAAATATACTAATGTTCTCTTTTTGCAAGTTGAAATTTGTGAACAAGGTAGAAAAATTTTGGCTTGTAAGAAGGGGTCTTTACAATTGGTTCAGAACAGTCATCCTACCATCCTGTGTGTACTATGTGTGCTTTACATGCATTTAAGTGTATACTTGTGATTTATGTGAATTCAAGTGTTTTCAAAGGTTTCTTTTGTGACTTGTGTATGCTTTGAAACACATGTTAAAGTGAATACTTTATGTATTATGTGTCAGATGAGTATACATGGTGAGTTTGGAATGGTGGACAGGTCAACGGTGTAGTATGGGATGCACCAAATCCCCTTGCCAATTGTCTGATACTGTATTTATATGTATTAATGCATTATGTATTACTGATATGATTATGGGAGTATAATATGTTACCTATATTTGTAAGTAAAAAAAATGATGTGATTTTGATTACACTATTCTACATATACCTTCACTATGATGGAGAAGAAGAAACAAAGGAAATGGCGCGAGGGCCCTCTTCTAGGTATGGCACCAGGGGGCCGTAATGAGCTGACATGGGCCAGAGGGGTTCTGCCTTCAATATGAAGGGTACTGCCTCTGGGCTTAGGGAGTGGCTACCAAGACACCTTAGTAATCTCACTCTCCTAGCATGGCATATGTAGAGAGGGCAATCATGAGAATAACGAACTTCATATGAATGGCATGTGCCACATGAGTCTGAGGTGATCTATCATAAATGGCATGCGCCACATTAGATTGAAGGTACCTTATATGAATGGCATGCACCACATAAGGCATGCACCACATTAGATCGAGGGCTCCTTATATGAATTGCATGCACCACATAAGGAGAAGGATGACCTCATATGAATGGCATGCACCACATGAGGCCGAGGTGATCTATTATGAACAGCATGTGCCACATTAGATCAAAAGTACCTTATATGAATGGCATGCGCCACATAAGGACAACAACACTATCATCAACTTGCTTAAGAAATCAAAGTCTTATTTACAACATCATTAGATTCATCTGTTGGAATTTTCATCAATATTATTTCATTCTAAATCTCCAATCTCAGATTATCAATACTCCCAAAGTTTTCTTTAACATTGGATAGTTTGTCTTTCTTGCATTCATTTGATTAACTACATTTCCTCAATCATATTGCTATTCAAAATCAAATCAAATCTTCTTTGATCATGACATCATATAACCAATTACTCTACAAAGAACATAACTCTTCTCGACTTTGAGGTCAATAACATATAAGACAGAATCTCGTAACCAAAGATCAAGATGCATCTTGGAATCTCAATACTCTCAAATCTTCTTAATCTATCCCATCATTGATATTTAAAACATCAAAAAAATGCTCTTTTAATCACAAATTCTCTTTCATGGAATCACAATCAAAATCTCTTCACTAAAGCATGTTCAAACCATGATTTCGTCTCAACACGTAGACACAAAAAAGTGCAAAATAATGAAAGAAATAATTGTGATTGCTTGAGGACAAGCAAGATTAAGGAGGGAGGCATGTAATAGATCAATAAGTTTCTAATTAAATATTAGAAATCATTCATATAAAGATAAATATTAAAGATTGGAAACCATTCAGCAAAGGATATGTATCACATAGTGTCCTTGTCACATGAGGTATAAGGTACCCATAGTGCAAGGATAGTAATGTAATGGCCTTTGCTACTTTGATGTAAGGCATCATAAGAGTACCAAGGAGTCTCATAGAGGCCTTGAATCGAAAGGTATAAAGGATACCACTTGAGTCTAAGGATAGGAGACATTAGAGCCCCATGGTGGATAATGGAAAATCCCATCTCATCTCTCATAGGCTATTAATGAGTAACATATGAAGAGATAGCAAGTTGTAATATATTTGGATAAAGATCAAAGATCATGTGAAATTTCATGATAGAAAATATGCAAGGCATATTGATAATGATCATGAGAGTAACATGTGAAATATGAATGATAGATAATGTGCATTGAAGCAATCATAAGATTAGCAATAGTGATATGCATTGAAAGTAATTATAGATTCATAATAATGACATGCTTTTGAAAGTAATCATAGATTGATGATAGTAATGTATGATGAAAGTAATCAATGATGAACTAAAGTTATGAACTGGCATATGATCATAGAAATGAGAGAAACAATGTTCTTATGTGAACAGATTTAAATGAAAAATGTACTAATGTTCTCTTTTTGCAAGTTAAAATTTGTGAACAAGGTAGAGAAATTTTGTCTTGTAACAAGGGGACATTACAACAAGGTAGACAGCTAGAGAATTTGGTGACACTATCTCCCCCTTACATGGCACGGGCACACCAATCTCTCTTACCCTTCTATCCTATGAACCTAAGGAATTCCTGTCTCTACAATTAATAGTACATATAGGCCGACTTCAGAGGTCTGACCACCTGCACCAACAAGTAAAGGGTTTTGTGTCTCTAAAACAAAGGTGTTTAGTGGGGGAACATTTGAGGGATTAGCATGTTATGAGCATCCAGTAAACCACTTAAGGTTTTAACTAGCCCTACTAGAAATATCATATACACAAGATATGAATTCTTTTCTAGCTAACACTGAATGGTAAGGACTAATAGTGATTAAGACTTGGCTTTCACCTTATCCTATTTTATATAGTGGACCAAATGGAAGTACCACTTGGGGTCACCAATGAGTTCTCCTTGAGGATGTGTCTCAAGGTCAGGGCCACTCTAAGAAAAATAAAAAGAGAGTAGAACCATTTCTCTTCACCCAAGATCCTTTTGAAGGTGAGGGGAGAGCATACTTTGATTCTATCCCTTGGGTTTAACACAAGTGTGCAAGCATACAAGACATGTCAAACAAAGCTATGTTCTTTTTAAGATCCAAAATGAAGTGCTCCTATGATTGTTTGAAAATAAGGTTAATTTTAATGCACCAAATATAAATGTTTCTAAGCTAACAAAATCGTGCAAAAGATGTCAGTAGTTTCAGTTTCAAGTCTTGGACAAATGTTATTTCACTTGCAGAACACTGTCAAACACCTGATTAGATCCCAAGATTAGCACAGAAAAAGGTATGAAAATAGAATGAAATGGTGCAACAGAATAGATAAATAGCACTCTAGAAACCACAAATGGGGCTAAATAGTTATCAGTGAATTATTATGATTGAGAACAAATGAGAATCCAAGATGGCACCATAGGAAAGATAAATGGTGTTGATTCTAAAAATGGTGCCAAAATTGAATGAAAAGGCACTACAAGATAGGAATATAGCACCAAATAGGATTTTAGATCATTTTACTTTGTCTGTTGAGTTTGATAGCACCGAATTAGGTGGATATAGCACCAAAGTGATGTAGAGCTTTAAAACCTTGTTAAAAAACACATTAGTTTCGACATCAACTCAAACAAGATAAAATTTCTTTTCCTTGCATTAGCCACACACAAAAGACCAGATGAGAGTTAAAAAACCAATTTAAAATCAAGCAAAATGAGCTAGGGTTAGATGAAAATGCATTAGATGTAGCCCTATACAAATTTTGACATAATAACCCCATATTCCTGCGTATTTCCTATCGAAACAAAGAGCACCTTAACCTAAAAGCTTAGGAAACATTCAAAAAAGCCACAAAAAGTTAAACTACAAGACCAAAGTTATTGAGGATGTCATGTGAAAAAAGGCATCAAAATAGTCAAAAATGGTGCCACGAGATGAAGAAATGGCATCACTATGGGAAGAAATGGTGTCAAATAGAGAGTCTTTAGTGCGAAACCTGCAAAAACACATCTTCTTGCACAAAAACTCAAACAAAAGTTAGTATATTGGGACCATGGGGTCCCACCACGCATGCCAAATGAGAGAAAAGAAATCAAATGAGGATAAAAACACAAAATATATGCATAAAAAAACAAAGCTTATACCTTCAAAGTGATCTCCTCCTCCTAGATAAAGTGGAGAGCCTACCACCCAAAGACTCTTTCTTTACCCATGGTTTTACTATGTGAAATGCTCTCAACTAGACTACAAATCACTAAAACCTAGCTCAATTGATGAAGAGATGGAGAGATTTCGGCATAATAAGTTTGCTGAAATTGTGGATGATCAAATGGCTTGAATGAGGGTGTATTTAAAGGCTTTTTGGAGGGATATTTGATGCAAGGGTTGAAATTCACTTTGGAGATCAATGGATGAGGATGAATGTGAGGTGGAGGGCTTAGATTAAATAATGGAAAATTGAGAGATGAGAATAAAAGTAAATTTTAAATTCACATGGGGATGAGTTGAGGATTAAAAATAAATTTTTAATTGATGAAGGGGTAAATCATAAAACACACAATAACAGAAATTGCACGCAGAAAATAGAATGATATTTTATCAATATGGGAAAAACATTACATTACAAAAGCTCAAATACAATCAGAGGATGAATCCCCTATAGGCTGCAACACATTATAGCTCCCTCTCTCAAGGCTCTAGAATCTTCAGCCTTCTGTAATCTTGATGAAGGGGGTAAATCATAAAACACACAATAACAAAAACTGCATTAAAAAAATAGAATGATATTTTATTAATATGGGCAAAACATTACATTACAAAAGCTCAAATACAATTAGAGGATGAATCCCTACAGGTTGCAACACATTACAGTTCCCTCTCTCAAGGCTCTAGAATCTTCAACCTTTTGTAATTCCCAAATCAACCAGGGTTTCTAATTTCCCCAGCTTTCTTGACTCTATACCTTCCCCCTTAACTCTACTACCCTACGGGTTCCCAAAAATGGTTATATATAGCCCTTTTTGGCTACCACTAGCTTAATTTTGAAATTTACATCTCCCTCCAAAAATAGGTCAACTTCGTGGGGCCATAACTTTCGATCCGACTATTGGATTTTCAATTATAATACCTTTTCGGAAAGCTCTTGAAAAGACAATGAAGCACAAGTAGAACAAATGATTTTGAATATTTCAATAGGATTTTTGGAATTTAAAATTTTAATATCTCACAAATGACAAATGATATTGAAGTGATTTCTTCACCATTAGCTTCAACTCACCATTTTGGAGGTCTATGTAAGATTTTGTATCCAATCGTGCACAAATGCAAACTTACTAAAAATAGTAACCCTGCCAAATTTAGCCCTTATTGAAAAGAAACAACACATATTTTGTTGGGTTGATGCAAGACTGCTCTTACACCCTAGATGCTCCTGCATAATTAATTCATTTTGGGAAGAATGGTAATTAATGAAAGTGGGTGGTGTAAGATATCATTTATGGGGTTTATGATAAATGTATATAAAAAATTATTTTATGTGGCATAAAAATCAATTTTTTATTTAGAGGATGTGGGGAGGAGTGTTAAACAAGGTTTGACCAAACTAATCAAGGTGATTAGTCTAATTAATATGGCTGTAGTAAATTAGGGAGTGGGTTAATTAGGGGTTAAAATTAATTAAATGGTGTTTTATTTAATTAATCCTAGGTCTACAGGATAGGCAGGTTAGACTAGCTAATTAAATAATAGGTATTAAATTAACTAGGGTAGGGATAGGCTAAATTAACTAGATAAACATAATTTAGCTGATTAATTGGGTTTAATGAAATAGGTGAATTAATCCAATAAATATTTACACATTTATTTAATTAATTGGGTTAATGGAACCATTGAATTAATTAAATTAATTCAATGTTAGGGGTGAAATGATGAATAATCAAGTGTTGGATGTAATAATTAATTAAATAAAAATTTAATTAATTAATTAGAAGGGAAATTGGTGATATTAGTGATGTCAGAGGTTGGTTAAATGGTGAAGACATTTTTAGGTGTCTACGTTTACATTTTTTTTAAATTAATTTTTGAAGAGTAACTATTATTTGGACATAGGTGTATGTCGTCAAGCATAACATGTGTATATATCAAAATTTGATATTTTCTTTGTGCAACAAGGACATCAATTCCTAGTGCAGAGATATTTTTTGAATATTTCACTATCTTTTCACTTGTGTGTAATGAGGAACTTGATGTTCAATCAAAAACCTATGTTTAGTGAAAATTAAAAATTAAATAGATAATTAAATGAAAATATATCAAAATTATACTTATTGGAAAGCTCGTTTGGAGGACTATGATCTTCCAAATTATCTTATCAAGTTAATTATGTTTGAAGGTCCACCTTGAGGTTTGAAACTAGATTTTCTAAGGAAGTTTTGATGCAAACACAAAAGTGTCTAGGTAAGCACCTTCGTTCGAAGGTCCTTCGAATGAAGGTACCTGTGAACGAACATTTTACCTCAATTCATAGGTACCTTCGAACAAAGGTACATTAAAAAAAACTGACCTGGAAAATAATATTTAAATACCTTTGAACGAAGGTCACTGAATAAAAATATGTTCGCTGATTTTTAGTAGTCAACCTTCGAACGAAGGCTAAGTTTTCTGACATTTAATAAAATGTATGTATTCAAATTACATGTATATATACATGGTCATTTTATGATTTTAATATCAAAAAATAAAGGAAAATTCGCTGTCTATTTGAACTTGGTCAAATTTTTCTAGTGCTTTACAAATTTGGAACATGGAATTGGCAATGAAATTATCAAGATCGTATTTTGCAAATCCGTGCAAAAGATGGGGAATAAAAGGACAAGGAAAAATAAGACTGCATGATATCTTTCAATGCAAAGGGAAAAAAAACTATGTGAATAAAGGATGCAAAGATATACTCAAAGAGGAGGTGTGTATATTTTATATAAATTATAATTTTTTTTTAATTAAATCATCTTCTAGATAAGATTAAGATCAATACGATCAAATTGTTCTCAATTAAAGTAATTTTTAAATTCAAATATGTTTTAAATATATTGATTTATTTAAATGTTGTGGATTCTATTACCTTTCTTATGTCCTCTACTAGAACCACTATGTTCACTAAGTCTACTTAACTAAACCGTAAACCCTATTTACCCTAGAAAACCTAAATCTGAAACCCTAAATATTATTGTGCTAAATATATGACTAGATGTTTTGGCTAAATTTTCTTCCACTAAATTAACTAATCAAATTGCTTTCTACTATATTTTTGTACCTTACTTGTGAAGTGAATCTATGATCTAAAGCCTAGGTCCTATCTAGGACCTTGCCCCAATGGAGACATACACGTAATTTAACTATCCTTGAAACATCCCTAGTCCTAACTTGTCTAAGTCTTAAACCCTAAATCCTAACCTCTAAGTTCCTTAAGTATTATAATTACAAATAAATTGTTATAGTTACAAATTAAAGACTTGTGAGAGTTTCTTATATACCCTAGACTTCTAAACCCTAAACCTTATTTGTCCATTAAATATTATTGAGTTTTAAATCTAAGTGTATATATAATAATATTAAACTAATATTTTATATGAACATGCATGCATATATATGATATATTAAACTACTATATTATATACATGTGCATATGATTATTGTAGCCCTTTAGGAATTTTACACCACATTCACGAACCATGGTTCTAAGATATATTATTTATTCATATGATGTATGTAGTTAACATTATTCAACACAACATGTAATATTATCTCCTCCTCTACTACTATAAATTATATATTGATCTATAATTTTGTAGTTACACGCTTAAATCTTTATTACATTGAATCAATTTTTAGGTTAAATGATCTAGTAATTTAATATCTACCTATAAGTTTACTTGACCTTAGAGACATATAAATTATAATTTGACAAATTAGCAATTAGTTAAGGAGTTAATTTAATATTTTGATTAGATGATACTCCTAGAATTTTTTTATTGTAACATAAATCTAGGACATGAAAAGATAACTTTAGATAGAACTTGTGCACATGCCCATCCATACATGGACATATCATTCTAGATGTCATTTCCATTTACATGTTTATTTTCTCTTCTTGCACCAATACTTTTACATGCATGCACTTGATCGAGAAGGTTGTTTTAGCTATGGTGGAAGAACCTGTGACAACTGTGGTGGTAACTTCTGCTATGGTGGAGCAGGCAACTATGGTTGCAACTTCAGTTCAAGAGGTTGCACCAAGTGTGGTGTAGAAAATTGTGGAGGCAACTATGGTGGGGGCTTTTACTAGGGGGTGTGGGTATGACTATGGTGGAAGTTATTTAAAATAGGTTTAGGTGCCTTTTTTGTTATTAGCTAGTAGTAATTTTCATGCATATGCTTTCTAAGTTGCTCATAGGTAATATTAAATAAAGGTGCAAATGCATATATTTTGTAAGTCACCTTACCAATTCATTAGAATAAAGTATTTATCCCATATACATGGGATAATAGTAGATGTCTTTAGTAAGGACTTTTATAATGTAATAACTTCCCAAGTGGAAGGTATCTTCTATATTTGTAGTTGGAGTGTATGCTCTATTTGGAGGCTCACCCCTTAAATTGGTACTATAATGAAAATACAAAGTCTTTTTCTTGCAAACTGAATTTAGACACCTACTCATGGTTTCCATGCACCAATAGTCCAATGTAAGGCTGTTTTAACCTAATTGACAAATATTAAATGCATGATAGTCATACAAAATGTTGTCTCAAGGTATTTCCAAAATGAACAAGGTGTCGCATTAATGATGATTGTTGTTCGAAACTAAAATCCTCCAACAACATCGGATATACTAGAATTCTTCCAACAATATATAGCTTTGGAAACCACTCTATAGCATATATGTTCCCTCAACCACATTCACACGTAATTGAGTTGAGAATCATGAATAAAGTATAAAGTATACCCCTTATATTTTATATGTATATAAGAGCATATGTATACTACAACTTAACACACTATTAGTCTAAATATTCAATATTAAATCAAATACAAATGTTCCTTCCTTTGTGGTAAATTGTACACAATATAAGACTATTTTATAATAAATGTACACAACAATATTTAACTAGACCTTTAATAGTCTAACCATAAAGCAAGTTCTCCCAAATCCCTTGAGAATATATACTTGTAAATATACAAATTTGAAAGTACACACTTAATCTACTTAATTGCACTTCTCCTCCAAATAATTGTTGATGAAAAACTAGTTCTATTTCACTCAATAAGAGTAAAATAAAATACAAACTTAATGTCATTTTTTTATCAAAGAATCCTCTATACTCTTACACAATTCTTTGTATATGGGAATAGGATCATTCTAAAATAAACAAATATCACAATAGTTGTATCAAGACTACACATTATTTTATATCCTATGTTCATGCCCATTATAAATGGAGACATAAAGTACATTGTGAATAGCATAAATTACATACATACAATAGGAAAATTAGGTGTCCCAACCTTGCCAATTTCTTAAGTTTATTTATTTACTATTTAACTTTTCCTATAATTATTTAGTATATTTTATAATGTATTTTTATTAAATAATTATGTTGCACAAAAATGGGGCATGAGACTTCAAGTTGGTACTTGTGCCACATGTCAATGCCTTGTATGATGAGTTGTAATTTGTCATAGATGCTCATTTATTGACAAAATATGGACATCCTAATTCTAGAGATTCTATGACAATTGTAAGAGCTAGAAATAGGGGGAGTTATTAGAAATCTAAACCAACTATGTGTAGTGCCCCTCGTCTCATCATCCATCAGATTGATGTTTGCTTAAACTTTATAGTGTCCTAGACCGTAGAAGATGGATCTCTTGTTATCTTGTTACTTCACTGTGAACTTAATTGTTATGATAACAGATGTTGATGATGGATTATGTCATTTTATGCTTTACAATTTGATAAATGAACTGATGTTTTAAAAATGCTTTGATGTTATTCATTATATGGGATTGGAAGATTAGTTGATCATTTTATGTTGTAGAATAGTAATCTGATACCTTGTTCAATATAGTTGATTGTTATTTATAAACGTGAATGGAACAGTGTTGTATTACTCGTTCTCGAGTACCCTACCTCACTGTGATTTCCATTCACGATAGGACTGCATGTGATGTATATGTATATTTTGCTATGGTTAACATGCGTTGCTGCAGGATGCAGGTACTAGGCATCGACTCCACCTGATTACAGGTCTGAGCGTGCCTTCACCAATGGATTAGTTGGTTGGAGTTAACGTGAGGTCCTTAGTCAGTGTCCCTTCGTCATCAGTTTACCCTTGTGGTTATTGGTTGTTGTTCGCTCATGTCTTACTGTCAGGTAATACTGTACCTTGGAGTCATATCAAGTTCGAAGGTGTCTAAGTATGTGTGGTAATGTTGTGCTTTAATTAGAATTATTCTACGGAAGAGTATAAATATTGTTAACTGGGCATAAAGTCGTTAGTTGTCGACTGTCGTTATAAATAAATTATTATTTTATGAGAAGTGTTGTTGTTAAATAAAGTTGTAAGAAGTTTGTATTATTCGATATAATATTATTTATAATAATTATTTAAATAAATAAATAGATGTAATCACGCTTGTAAATTGTGAGTCACAACTTGATTAATAAGATAAATTAAAGTATAGTACAAAATTATAGATTGTTGAAAAAGTACTATTCTATTAATAACAATATTTTGGGTCGGCTATAAAGAAAATTAATAATAAAATAAAATATCTAATAATTGGGATCTTTAAATTAAATAAAAATACATATTCTTTAAAAGAGAGAAGCACGGAATCGTGTGCCAAGCCCTTGGAGAGGAGAGAGGCTGAGTTATAAAAGAGCTGTAGGTGCATCAAGGACAGGATCAGAGGTAAAAGGAAAGAAGCAGCTTGGAACTGCAACGATTGGAGCGGATTCATCGAGCTGATTGCGAAACCAGGTTCCTTGGAATACTTGCCTTCTTTCACTGTTTCTTTTCTCTGAATCTGAGCATGTTGATTGTTGCTTCTTTATCTGCAAATGAAATGGTTTATGGTTAAATGATTTTCTGCCGGGACTCTCTGTCTGATTCTTTTTCTAAATCTTTTTCTGAAACTGCACTTGTCGATAATGAATGCTATATTAATTTTGAAACAGATTCCTTTTTGTTTGATTTGTCTCCTTCAAACTACCAGGTTATTCTGTAGTTCTGTGTTAAGGACGGTTTCATGGTGAACTGTAGGTCGGTACCGTAAACATAGAATCATGCATTCCTTTAGTTTTTTCTTTTTCTTTATATGAATAGTGTTTTGAATCTTAGAACCAACTAAATTGAGTCTGAGGAATTGAACAAGGGCATTACTTTTCCATTGGTTTTAAACCAGAAGTAGCGTCCTTGTAATTGTCTTCCGGTTAGTTCTAGATGAGATTGCTACCAATCCCTTTGTTAACTGATTCGTTCTCCTTAGGTGGAGCCATGAATACATCAATGTATTAATTTTGCAATTCCAGATCTCAGTTGCTAAACTGGTATATCGAGGCACAAGCTTCTTTTTTGCTCAGGGTTTTCGTTTAGTGGTAGGAAAATGTGGCTTAGTGCATAGATGGCTTTATGTCTCTGTCTGCATTGGCTTAGAGTTGCTAAAGTTTCCTTGTTACCATTCGCTGTGGTAATCAATTTCTGTCTAATGACATTCCGTTAAACTGGAAACCAGAAAGTAAATAAACTCTTGGGGGGGGTCCACTTATAACTCTGGCCAGTCATTATAAATGGCATCAAACCCTAGTTTGTTGTTAGAGATCTGATATCTGCAATGGACCAGGTGAATATATAAACCGCTATTGTTAATCACCGTTATAATCCGGAGTTACACTCGCCAGCATTATTATCACTAACTGCAACTGACTAAATTATTAAGCCAACAATTGACCTTTAAGATTTTTTTTTGGCTTACCTATCGCACACACTGAAGTGCGACTACTAGTTTAAAGGTTAATTCGTTGCTTCTTGGCATTAAATCTAACAATCAATCTGAGTGGTAGGCATTAGTGCACGGTCCTTTCCTGGCTTTATCGTTCAACTGAGATAAGTTTACTGTCAAGGGCAATTCGATGGTAGTGATCAATGCTCTAAGTCGAGGGTTGCTTCTGATTTGGCAGCTTTCCAGCATGTTGGACGAGGCTAAATCTGTGTGAAAGGCTCAACTCTATTTGTTTACCAGCAGTGTTATTATTGACGATAGAGATATAATGTTGATGCTCTGTTAAATTGACTTGCCTTTGTCAAAATATAGTTGTCTGGGTAGAATGACTATCTTAGAATCTGATTCACACAGAAAGCATTGCAGATCGACTGTAAGCATCGTGGGCTTGATCCCAACTGTTGCGGTTTGGTCTATCACGTGGATCTGATCTGTGATTGGAAGGATGAATTGATATAATGTATGTTTGTCTTCGCTTGTTGATGTCTGCATACAACCATTCTCCCCTGGACACATTTGGTCATATGAAAAGTTGGGTTCCAATGGATCTCGATCCCTATGATTGGGAAGGTGTAAGCTGCATGAACAGCATGGGTGGCCTTAGAGTGTGGTCACTCAATCTCAGTGGTATGAATTTAACGGGGAGCATATCAGCGGGTATTTCAAATTTGACTTGTTTGAAGGTTTTTTTTTAATGTTTCTA
The DNA here is from genome assembly GCA_027924645.1 of Cunninghamia lanceolata. Lineage (NCBI taxonomy): Eukaryota > Viridiplantae > Streptophyta > Pinopsida > Cupressales > Cupressaceae > Cunninghamia > Cunninghamia lanceolata. The sequence goes on from BSBN01000888.1 coordinate 18,469,394, forward strand.
AGAATAAGTTATCAGGTGAGATACCGCCTGAGCTTGGCATGCTCTTGCAATAAGAGATTCTTGATTTGAGCACCAATAGGATGCAAAGTGAAATTCCTATACAGTTAGGACAGTTGTCATCCTTGAGAAAACTTTATTTATTTGAGAATCATGTTAGAGGAACTCTGCCTCAGGAGCTTGGCAATCTGTCATCTCTTGTGGAACTTGATATCTATACCAATAATCTCACTGGTCCGTTACCTCCTTCATTCAAAAATCTCAAGAACTTGGAAATCATCCGAGCTGGGCAAAATATGTTGTCAGGGCCCATTCCCGCAGAATTTAGTGAGTGTGATAGCTTGCAAGTCCTTGGATTGGCTCAGAATCAATTTTAAGGGGATTCATTCCTAAAGAGCGCAGTCACATAAAAGGCTTGCACCTGCTTTATCTGTTTCAGAACAAACTTAATGGAATCATTCCTTGAGAACTGGGACAATTAAGGAATATCTGGAAGTTGGATCTTTCCATAAATCAACTCAGTGGTAGCATCACAAATGAATTTCAATATCTGACTTGGTTGGGACACCTACAACTTTTTGACAATGCATTAAGTGGTACTATTCCTCTAGAAATTGGAGTTCACAGTAATCTTACAATACTTGATGTATCAGAGAACAGTCTAAGTGGGAGCATACCAAGTTATGATTGCAAATCATAGTAACTGACATTATTAAACCTCTGGTCAAGTCAGCTAGTGGGATGACCTAGATGTGGCCTTACGGAGAATTTAAAGCTTTCTCTATCCCGGCGTGACTAAATGGTCTCTTAAAGTTCATTTTCGTTATGACAGGAATAAACCGTTGGTAGTCATGTCACTAGAAGTTCCATTGTCTTACAATACGCTTCATATTTCTGATCCGGTTTTGTGTTCATGTATGCATTTGAGTAGATTGATGCAACTGCTGGCTTATTTGCTGAGAAGACAATGATTAAATCATGAATCTTGAATGTTAGGCATGATGCCTCTCGAAATATACAGCTTGTGTCAGTTGAGGGATGATAAGATCACGAATGTCTGGCAGTGCAGGTTCTGATCCAGCTTGCTTACATTTAAAAGTTTAGTTTTCTGGACATTTGAGATTGCACAACTTCTGTAATTAATAAGGATATGCAATCTATGAAAGGAACTGTTCTGTTGCAGTTGCCATCATTATATTCTTATTGAGTTTAACGTTATGCAAATGGCAAAGCCTTTTATATCAGTGAATATAGATCTGCTATGACAAAATGTGTAAGTTCAAATTGAATGTAGTGCACACTTGGTCAAGTATTGGCCATCCCCACCTCACAGCAGATAAACTAGAAGCCATCCACAATCCAAGCATTAGAAATATCTAGAATTAAGATCAGAGCCTAGTGCAGATGCATCTCATATGAAGACCGAGTTAGATTGAGGTTTTTGATGGAATATGGATACAGATGGTTTAGCTTGGTATGCAGTCAGTGGAGGATTATTTTCCCTTCTCTTTTACTGTTGTAAGCAATCTCGATATTGTAATTGAGCAGCAAAATGGTGTTGGATGTTTGTATGGTACTGAGCATTTAGCAATAAAAACGTACATGAAATGGTAGTCTGTACATGTAGGCTTATTCTCAGAGCTGTATGTTTTGTGTGATGTCTGTCTGCAGTGGTATACGTTATTCTCTTTAGAGCCAATAAGCATCTTTGATTAAAACATTTCAGAGACATCGTTATGACAAAGAAATCCAAGCATAGTAAACTGTTATCTGTTTGAGGTCAAGAATATCTGAAGGACCGTATTAGGGTAGAACTTAGAAGAAAATGAAAACATTGATGTTCATTGTTGATGGTAGGACCTTTGTCCTCGTTGTATTGCCGTATAGTTATAAGGTATCATTTTAGTACTTAATCCAACGTTGGAAAGGTAAGTTAATCAGCGTAAAATTTGTTATACTTGTGTTTTTATAATTTATCTTTAGCAACAAAATGTAGAATATTTAGATAATTTAATTGGAATGTATTAGTATAATTGTTGTATTTATTGTGAATTCAATTAGTTTGATTTATAGAGATAAGGTAATCCATTGTTGATTTCATTACAAAGTTATTTATGATGAGCCAAGAAGGAATTTTAGTGTTTAATTTCTAGAGCCTGAATTTTATTGTGTGACTTAAGTATTTCTATTGTCGTAGAGTCGAATTGAGAGTGGTCAAACTCGAAATTCCAGAGGCTTAGTTGGTCGTAGTGTGGATGGATGTTTTTGTATTTGTGATTTCGTAACGATTATGTGATTCAAATTTAGTATGAAGTATAATGGAGTATTGACTAAGTTGATTATGTGATTTGTGGTATAATATTCTCTGGATGAGATATTTAACCAGTAGTGACTATCTTGTATCCGATTCGTCGTAATTGTTGTTTGGAGAGACCTGGTATCTGTAAAGGTGTTAAATGTTTTAATGTTGTAGGCGATGGATAACAATTGGTGTTATGTTTCTATTTGTAATGCAAGAGGGTTTATGCCTTGCAATGAACAAGTATGTGTATTGCTATAATGCCTTGTATGATGGTTAAGGTTTACTGGGTGTTAGGAAGGAGAGTGGCTTTCAACGTGGGGCCGGCGCCCAAAGTGGCAGTCAGGATAACCCGTTGAAAGTAGATTAATCAAGTGATAACCTAAAATGAACTAGGGGGTTAAGGGTAGATTTCACACTAAACAAGATTAATGGATCCCTCTCCCATGGCCTGTAGTGCTTGTATAGACTAAGGATGGGTAGAGAAGGCCTGGTTGGCATGATTGACTTCCTTGTCCTCATGAAAGGAAGGTCGATTCTGCATGTGTCACCCTATGGGGCCGGCGCCTGGTGAGAGGCTGTCAGGATAACCATAGATGGGGGCCGGCGCCTAGTGAGAGGCTGTCAGGATAACCCATGCTAGGACCATGCGATGACACTCTCCCTACTACAACCTAGCATTCCTTGTTTGGTCTCTCCACTTATGTTATGTTTTGCCTCTGAAAGTTAAGTTGTGTTGTATTGTTATTGCCATGTGTTGTATTGGTGTTTGGTCGTCCTTTGTTCTTGTTTGTCTGTTGTCTGCCTGACTGTTATTGTTTGGGTCCTCATGTTAACTCCTAGCTCGGGGGGGTGGACCTTAGGGTTCCACATGGTCAGGTGGAAGAGCTATTTTATCCATTGGTTTTTCTCTTGTCAGGATCTTATGCAGAAAAGGATTTGTTTCAGTTGTACTTGTACCAGTTGATGAAGATGTATGTGTATAACCTTGTACCAGATTTGTGTAACAGAACATTTATTGTGTATGTAATTCTGATGTAGTCTACAAATGGTGATATCGTGATGTACTCATGTGTAAGGAAAGCATTTCAGTTGTGTACTTAAATATGTAGATGGTATTACATTATTTGTCGACATGCAATGAATATGAATCAGTTGTTCAATTATGCATTGGATTGGATCAGTTGTTGATGTATGTTAAATTATGTTAGTTGATTTGTTAAGTGATGCAGCCTTGTATCCTTAGAGAATATGTCGTAGTTAGTTATGTTAACATTATTTGTTATCTTAATCTTTTAAAAAAAAAATTTCCTGTTTCATATTGCAAAAGTGTGTATTCTTTAAGGCGTTCAAGGCGGGCGTTACACTATGACATTTGTCATAGTGCAGTTTATTTAGACTAACTATTATTGGAAAATCTAGGTGCCCAAGTTGGCTGAATATCTTATGGGTGGGTGCAAGAAATTGACTCCACTTTTACTGGAAGTCTCGTGAGGGAAACAATCTTGACAGGAATGGGTATGTGTTGTACAAAAAAAAAAATGTACCCATTTAGGAATAGCTACCTGAATCTAAACTCCTACATGTATGGAATGGGTAGCCATTTTGGTTGCAGATCTTGGTTCTAAATGGGTACTCATTAGGAACATGTAAGTGTTTAGGAATTCATATGCATTTATATGAACAATTACCCATTTCTAAAATGAATGGGTACCCATTTAAGAATGGGTATGCATTCCTAATAGGTATTAATTTTTCTCCACCTCGCGAGCTCATTTTTTCTCTTTCTTCAAACATTGAGATCGATTAGATAAAGCACTCCACAACACATGCCAACATCATGAAATTTTGACAATGCCTATTTTTGACCTCATCTCTCCACAAGAGGAAATTTAGTATGTTCTCATGTAGGTGGATTTCTTATTTATGTGTTTTTTTAAATTTCTTTTTTAACATTTTTACCAATTTTTGAATTTAAATTTTGGTTTCAAACCTAAAATCCTAAACCAAACTATGTTAATAAAAATAAAAACCCTAGTACCTATTCTAAACCTTAGGACCTTTAAACCATAATATGTAAACTATAAATTTAGGGTTTAGGGTTTGTAGCTTAGAGGTTAATTTAATTTATGATACAATAAAAACCCTTGAAATATCAATTTACCTATTGGTTGATATATCAATTACTAGGTTGATTGATATTTCTATGATTTAGGGTTTGTGATTGATTTAAAGGTTAATTTAATTTAATTGATGATACAATACAAATTAGAGGTTAATTTAATCTAGTTTATGATACAATATCTAAACCCTAGAAATATTGAAAAAAGAAAAAAAATAAATGAAACAAAATAAAACCAAAAACAATGAAAAATAAAAATAAAAAAACTAAAAAACTAAAAACAAATCAAAAGAAAAACAAAACAAAATAAAATGGAATAAAACAAAGCCTTTATTTCTAGTCAAAAATCAATTCATATAAATTTAATATGTTTCAATTGAAAGCCTAGATAAATTATATATGAACTGATATTGATCAACATATCAATTTGATATCAATATCAGTGGATATACACCAGCAATAATATTATATAACATTTAATAATATGATCTACATTTTAAAGAAATGGAGCTTTAGGGATCACATTTTTAAGGATTGGAGGTGGCCAAATGGTACTAAACTTACATGTTTCTTCTCGACAATGTTTATAGACCTTCACTACCTCCCTTCTAGTATAACCCCTGACTTAATGATAAACAAAAATGCTCCTTCTATATAACCCTAAGTGGATCAGGCTAAGTGGCTCTATTTGAAAATTCAAAGCCTAACTTACTCGCTAGAAGCTTCTTGACTTCAAACTCCTTATGTGAAATTATATTCACTTCCTTCACTGCAACAATCCCCCTTTCCGCCTTATGTAAGAAGTCCCTTAAACACACTTTTTGTTTTCTTGCCTTCTACTTACTACGCTTGGTCCCGCATCTTTGATGCCTTGTATAATACCCTCCAAGGGTTATCTATCAGTTAAAATAATGTATCTAAAACTTGTAGACAACTAATTATTCATTACATTTAGAATGATAGGTGTTATGTTATTTTTACAAATGCAATTTATTGTATGTAGATCAGCATTCTATCACTTTTACTCTAACCTATGTTTTGAGATAAAAAATCTTACACACTTATTCAATTCACATGAACAACTAAAAATTTTAGAGAAAAATCAAGAGAAGTTTTGTAAGAAGCTTGACAAGATAGATAAGAGTTTTGATGACCTATTCAAAGTTAGAAAGACTCTTAAGGTTAAGGACAACCTTAACATCTAGCCAAATTTCAATATACCAAAGACATGCATCAAACCTTTAGCAATATAACCAAATATATTAATGTTAACATTGACACTCCTATTATAATAGAATTTGAATGATAATTAATTGTAACTTACCATCTATTGTGAGTTTTTTCAAGTACTATTATAATATATTTATGCTTTGTTGAGATTATTAATACTAAAAACCTCTTATAATATTATGAACTTAATTCAATGCAAAATATCCTTAACTTACCCTACTTGATGAAAAAAATCCTCTATTACATTTTAAAAAAATAAAAAATCATCATTAAGATTCTATTTAAAGTTTTGATATAATGTGTCACTTATAGTGGTCATGTACACACTCAATAAAAAGGGTGTTAAAGCAAATTTTTATCAACCATTGAGAATTATGAATTCTATAACAAACAAATTTATGGTAAGATTGCATGCAATAGGAGACTATGACCACAAAGATTTAATCGAAATATACAACACCTATGCAAATTTCCAAGGACACAACTATCAAGAATCAAGGATTTAACCATCTAATTAATTCACTATTTATTTAAATAATAATGTTATCTTTTTATCCCGTGATTTTACCATTAATCTCTCATAAAATTACCCTTGGATCTTCCTACACATGTCAAGTGAAATTTAGGCCATTTAAGAGTTTTTAACATCAAAGGATTTTAATTAGAATTTAAAGGGACAATATAGTACCTCATCAACTATCCTTTCATTTTAGTTATATGTAATCTTCTAGAGATACAATATAAAATTCTAATCTATTTGGCTTGTGCATTAAGGAAAAGAGCATTAGGGATCTACCTAAATCTTGGACATTAAGCATAGAGTGCATATTTTATACAATTATTTGATAATTCAAGCTAAATAAACTAAAAATAGTGCCTATCATTTTAATAATGTTAATCCCATGAAGTGGGATTCTATGTAAATGTGGGAGGATAATTATTATCCCTTAGACCTAAGATAAATTTTGAGTATCAACATCAAGAGTTTCTAAATTCTTGAATCTAATGTGATACTTAGGTTTATCTAGAGATATAGGCTACATTGAGAGTAGCTTAGAGGACAGTATGAGAAAAACCCCAAATAGTTGTTTAGGGTTTCTCACTTATTTTTTATTACTCATGAAGAATGTGTACCTACTATGGTGGCACAATCTAGGAGACTTTCCTCCTTGGTTACATTATAATCAAATTATCCCTTCTTGATAATATCCCTTGTCACATACATTTGTGCACAATAGGAAAAATTTGACTGATATATTGAAGTAATGGCTTGATGCTCACCATGACACTTACATAACATAAACCTCAACTTCATGAAGTTATTAATGTTTATATAGAGTATTAGATAATTTCATCAACTTGCTTGTTCATAAGATCTAAATACTCTTCCACTCCACATATCTATATGTAGCTAGTTACCATTAGATTTTGAAAACATAATAATAACCTTTGCTATGTCATTTATAACTCAACTTATATTCGTCCAACATTTATAAAATTTTGTCAAATACACATCCTTGTAGATATGATTAGACCTAGGATTATTCCCCTTGTCTGTCAAAATTATTCAAGTATTGGGTTCGTAGTTCCATATTATAACATAGCCAAGGAGTTCAAGAATGAAAATTAGAAAATAATAGAAAAAAAAATATTAAACTATTGATCTCAAGTATTGAACTAAGGGAGAAAACTATTAAACTCAAGTATTACACAAAATAAGCATATTACAATAGTAAAATATGAGAAAACAAAAAGAGGAATTTAGGGTAAATAATTAGAAAGAAATTAAATTACTGAAATGAAAGGTGTAAGAAATAATTTAAGCAATTGTTTAGGGAATTATCTTGGACCTTATAAGAGGTACTAAATCAATTATATGTTTTTTATGTGAATTTGCATGTCTGGGTGGATACAAATGTGTTGAAATTTCAATAATACCAAAGACAAACATCAAGAAGAACTGGAGTATTGTTGAAAAAGTTGTAACACATCACAAAATTAAAAAACCCTACTAATATCAAATTTATATTGACTCATATCAATTGATATGTACACCAAAAAATTTATGCATATTAAATTTAATATGTTACAATTTATAAACACTAGGAATATCAATTGATATCGATCATTATATGCAAAGTGTAATTAAATAAGATTGTTATATGAATTTGATACATAATGTTTTGAATTATAAATTGAATGCATGTATGTAAATCAATGATAGTTTTTACAAATCAAATGCAATGTATTATTTTCAAACATGTATAAATATTTCTTAATGATAGTTATTTTAAACAATTCAAATGTTTCAAAATTTGTATTGATTTGAATTACAAAATGATTTATTTATTTGTTTATATATTTTCAAGTTTTAAATGAATAAATATTTTGCATTTAATATTTCAATGTGCATGTAATTAAATTTATATTTCTTTTTCATTATTGTAGCTAGTTTATGTTTAGTCATATCGAGATCATTTACTATCTAACATGAGTTTTTACTAGAAAATTTTTGAAAAATGAATCTCCATCTACCAAAACAACTCCCACCTCAAAGTTCCCCACACCCCAACCCCCCCTGAACAAAAAAACCCCACCCACTCCATTTGATGAGGCTCACTTCCCAACAATGATAAATTAGAACATAACCACTCTATACGAAAAAAATATTTTATCCAAAATGAGACAAACATGTCTGCACATATTGCACATATTTCATCTTGGAAAAAAACCATTGTTGATTTTGTTAGATCTATTTATGCAGATCTAGATAGAATTTGTCTTTAGAGGGAGGAGTGGAGGAAGTTCTATTCAAATGGAATTTTCTACAGATAGGTCCTTAATTTATATATTTCTAAGAATATCATAGCCCTATCTTTTATTGATTGTTCAACAAATCAACCCATCCCTCCAAATAGAAAAATAATTAAAATTACATGGTGTAGGCTTCCTCAAATTGTAACAAACTTCTGGGAGCAGTTTGGGATGGTATTTAACCATGTACCACATGCCAATTCTAAGGTACCATTATATATTTTGACAAAAATATGGGTTGAGCTTGAAATGGATTTAAAACCAAATTATTTTGACATCAAATAATTATAAGGTGTTGATGGTGGCATGTGATCTAGTATAGGCCAGAGGCATGTGTTGATCTAAATTCATGTGTGCCTGCTCCACCAATTGTTGATCTTTCTTCACTTGGTATTCCTACTCCCATTCACCACCAAGTACTGGTATTAGCATCAGGGGAGTTGAGTATGCTCCTAGGAAACTTAACTAACCAAGTGGTGCAGGAGCACCTACCTAACAACTGGCCTCCATGAGGCAGTTAGTTTGTTATAGGTCTGGTTAATGTTTCCAAGAAGGTCTTATAAGACCAATGCATGTAATAAGGTCATGTTGACCATACTTTACTATTTTTAGGTAGTTTGTTATGACAACTGATGATAGCTGTATAGTTTGTTAGTTCAGTTGGATCCTCCCAGCCACTTGGAAGCTCCCAGCCGCTGGGAATCAAGTGGTAGTACTCGCAAGCAGATCCTATTTATGTATTAGGATCGGTTGGTTTTAGGCAGTATTGCAGATCATCGATCAGACTTTGCAGAGAGTGAGACAGAGGGAGAGACTGAGTATTGTACTTGCATCTTTTGAAATCAATAAAGAGATCCTCTTTGTTTGAATTCCATTGTGTAATCGAGTTGCTATTCTGGTGGTTACATGGATTCGTTGATCCATTCCATCGGTTGATTCGTCGAATCGGTGGAATGGCTATGTACAATAGTTTAGGATTTAGTTTGTATTTTCTGTTTGTTCACCTGTATGTTTGCAGGATCGCAGTCGAGAGGTGTTGAGAACCCTAGCATGGGTATGTGCTAGGTCGTGCTGGTAGTTCAAGTCTGGAAAGTTGTCCAGGAAGCAGATCGGGTCACCTCAGGAGGTTCGGCGGATCAAAATTCGCTAAGGTTAGAAATTTGTCACAACGGCATCATCAGGATATTTCTGTGTATATCCTACAGTTACTTCAGGCGTCATCCGAGTAGATGGAGGTGAGCATGATGCAATCGTTTGCATAAGGTGAATGCGTTTCGGGGTGATCATCATCAGGTGTTGCCGAGGAGGAGCTTATTGGCATAAGGTAGAAGATCGGGTTGATAAAATCATCGCGGGCCGATAATGTTAAGTTTGGCCGACAGTAGGATATTGAAGGAACTGCATATGACGTCATCGTCATCAGGATAAATGTCATCAGGACATTCCAAAATAAGACCTGATAAGTCATATCCTGATGCTGCTTGTTTAAGTAAGTCAGATATCAGGGTGACGTAAGCATCGAAGGAAAGGTGCATGAGGTTGTCGTCATCAGGATATCGGGGTGACGTAAGCATCGAAGGAAAGGTGCGTGAAGTGTCATCATTAGGATATATGGAGGGAACCGAATATTTTATATCCTGCTGATGAACATGATGTTGAACATCATGATGCTGCAGATAGAGGTTGGAGGTAAGATGAACAGTGAACATCAAGAGGATGTTTGCGCTTGCCGAATATGATGATGCTGCCGATAGCCGAATATGATGATGCTGCTGACAGGCGAAAGGGTGAAGGTTTGTCTGCAGGAGGATATCAGTCGGCAAGAGAAAATATGATGATGCTGACAATGTTAATAGAAAATATGATGATGATGATGGGTTGTAGACATACATGCTGTATGTCAAGGTTTTAGTGTGGATGCCTCTGCATCACCAAGCTACCCTAATGGTAGTTGAAGTCAATGCTAGAGTACATGGAGGAGATGGTGTTGCTCCTAGCACCTCATGAATGTCAACACCATTGCAATCTACAAGCAATTTTTGTTAGAATTGCAATCACCCATGTTATGGGTTTGTTTGTGCATCCACATTGGGGGCTATAGTAGAGGAGGAGACCTTCTTAGCTATACTCTTTGGTCCTCGTATAGAGGTATGCCAAATTTTATGTACATGATAATGTACATTAAAATTAATAAATAGGTATCTATTTTAAAATATCAATTATTAATTTATTTAATGAATTATATATTCTATTGTTTGGTGTAAATGAATGGCTTGGCCACATCATCTCAGTTAGATCATTTCGTCCTAATGACTATAAAACTCAGCACACCTTACATGGTAGACAAATAAATTTCCCTTAACCGGCTATAGTTCATTAAATATGTTTAATTAGTTTCAAAAATTAGATACTGCTCAATAATTATATTATAATTCAAATGTGAATCATTTTTACAGTAGATAGGAGGTTACGAAACTTCCATGTTAGACCAAACTTATGGTTTGGTGAGTTCTCCTCCAACATCAACTACTATGTCCAAGTCATACATGGTGTATAGTTAAAAATTACATTTGTACTTTGAATTCACATGAAGTAAAATTTTATAATTTTAAATTTATTGTTGAAAATATACATGTAGATATATATAAGATGATGTCACTATCGGCGAAATAGAAAGTACTATCATTAATGAGCATAGATAAATTCAAAAGTCATCCATAGGAATTTAGGTCCTACTACTAAATCATACATAATTTCTAGGTCTTTTATGGTTGTATTTTGTAAATATTCAAGCCTAATTTACGTTTTATTTAAATATAGAAATTAAGAGCTAAGAATTTTGGTAAAAAATTATAGCTATACTAAGGTACTAGGGTTTGAGACATGATGAGAAGCATGTGGTATTTATGCACACAAGTCTAGATTTAAATATTTAATTTCATGGTTTTGTTTTTAAATATTTCATTTAAATAATATGCTTACAATTTTGACATTAATTTATTTGAACCTTTTTGTCTTGTACTACTTGAGCCACCATGTATTTCATGTGGAACTCAGAGGCCTCTTGAATTTGGTGATGATATAAATTAGAGTGTAATGTTGCACTTATTTCATGGACCATGACTATTCAAAATTTATTGCATGGACTATGACTATTTCAATATTTATCTCATATACTATTTTAATATTGATCTCATAGACTATTTTACTATTTATCTCATAGACTATTTCTGTTATTATTTCATAGATAATTTTAGTATATATTTCATAAACTATTTTAGTATTTTTTTGAATGGTCTAAGTATGTATATTTATTTTATTTTATAGACTATTTACTTACAATCATGCATCTAATTGTAAAATTGCAAGTCCTAATTCTAATTCTAAGTCAAAATTATAATTACATGTCCTAATTCCAAGTCTTAATTCTAATGTGGCAGCCAATTACTATTAAATATTGAATTCCTAATTGCATGTCCTACTGGTAATTCTAAGATGAAAGTACAATTTAATGTCCTAATTGCAAGTGTAATTCTAATGTGATAGGTGAAATTACATTTAAACATTAAAGTCTTGATTGCAAGTCTTAATTACAATTTAAGATGAAATTGCAATTATATGTCCAAATTGTAAGTCCTAATTCTAACATGGCAACAAAAATACAATTAAACATTCATGTTCTAATTCTATTTCGAAGTCAAAATTACAATTCATGTCATTATTGCATGTCGTAATTCTAATGTGATAGTCAAAATCACAACTCTTAAAGTCATAATTACAATTCTATGGCATAAATGAAGGCATGGTTAGGTCATAAGCCTTCACTAAGACATATGAGAGTTTTTGGTAGTGATGCATATGCACATGTGCCTAGGGAGAAGTGAACAAAGTTGCGGAACAAATTTGTTAAGTATATCATCATTGGTCATACCTACAATGTGAAAGGATACAAGCTTTGGGATCTAGTTGGATAGAATGTAATTTATAGTAGAAGTTTTATTTTTAGAGAAATTAAGCCTTCTTTTGTTGTCTTGTAGCTAGAGAAAACCAAATAGAAGAAAGATGTGATTTATCTTTTTTCAACACTTGAGAAAGTTGAATTGAGGCCCCAAGATAGACGAGAAGTTCAAGAGATCTCATCTTGATTTGAATCTTTAAAAGAGGAGGAAGAACCTCCACCTCAACTTGTTTGAAGGTCGACAAGTAGCAGACAATCACATGAAAGGTATGGGTATTCTCTAGATGATTGGAGATATATATTTGTTTTGAATATTAACATCAAGGAATTGAGATCTGCATAAGAGGCATTAGGCATAAATGATGTAGGCTTGGAAGATATACATGGATGATGAAATGGTAGCACTAAAAATGAATCATACATGGGGCCTCGTACCATTACCTAAAGGGGTAAGTGTAAAGAGTTGTGGGACCAAAAAGTTGCCATATGACTTTTTGGTCCAATGCGAGTGTGTTATAGCATACTCATGTTTTGACTTGTCAAAAGTAAAAAAAGAAAAAAAATCAGAAGAAGGATTCAAGCAATTTCTAAGTGGAATACACATTTCCACCATGCCACCTCACCAATCTCGCTCCTAAGGATATCATCAATGAACTGTAGAGAGTGAAGTAGCTAAACAAGGTAGAGTTTGATTGAATTTTGTGAATTTGAAAAGAAATTTTTAGTTCTGCAATGTTTGATTGGGTTTTTATGTTGAATTTATAGTCAATGAGGCACACTAATCCAATAGAGCGGGCTCAAAACAACCCCCAAAAACCTCAAAACCCCCACCTTCACATCCTCACCAAGAAAGAGGCACACAAGAAAAATATTTAGGGCAAATTGAATAAAAAACATCTTGAAACCCTAATTGAAACATTAAATAGTCCAAGTGCAAGCACCAATCATAGGAGAGCCCTTTTCAAGTCATTAGAGGTGACTGTTTCTCACATTGAATTAGTGAGAAACTAAATCACTGAATGGAATGACTATAGGGAGAGGAGTCGACAATAGTGTGATGATAAATTGTCCTAGAAATAAGTAAAGGACAAAAAAATTACAAAATTTGCATTATGTTCACAATTTATCAATCCTAAAACTAGCTAAACACTAGAAGAGACTTGAAAACACTTCACTATTCATTGGTGTGTGAACAAAGATATATCCTAAAACATTTGTGATACATGCTACATGGCCTTTGATAAGTGTCCATATAATAACAATGAGGTTCCACAATATTTCTTGAGGAAACTCTATTGTGAGTTCATCCTCAAGGATATTCGTAATTACTTCGACATTCAAGAGTTCTAGGGAAAAGGTGGTGGTTCTACCCAAGATAGAGAGGGGGCACATCAAGATCAAAACTGCATACCTAGACTTATCATTAGGCTAGCACATGCTTCACGCTCTTTGACTTTGAAAGAGAGTGTTGAGGTGGAGATACTGCATTCATTGAGTTCTCTCACCCAGTCCCTAGCATAGTATGATGATGATCTCACCCAAGCTGATGAGGTTGAGAGTAGCAGGCATCATTTATCCCCACATCTTTGAAGTTCATGTGGGAACTTGTACGATTATGGGATGCTGGACTCTTGCCAAGATGCTGCAATGTAGGGGTAGTAGCCAGTAATGGACGCATCCATATTTGATGAGATTTTTCTCATATACGGCCTCTTACAACATACGTTGTGTATATTTTCTCCCAGGTAATTTTTTACAAGGTTCATCCTGATTTAATATATTTGTATATGTAATTTATAACTAATTTTATATGACTATCTATATTATAAGTCAAAAATAATCTATGTAATTGTCTAAAGTATGAAATTCTAAAGTCATAGTCTTCATCTTGTATCTATTAGTTGTCCAATGTAGGGTTACGAGAGGAGGTCGAGTGAGCAGGTATGTAATTTATCACATGATCATAAATATACTACATGTATCAATGGTAATCCTATTTAGTGACAATTTGATAATACACAGGGAGTTTCACCAACACCTCCATGTTTTCCTTGGTCCCCTAGATGTAGAACAACTTTCATGAAGGTAAATTTAACCATTTGTAATCATTATGCATTTAAATAATGTTATGTATCTATTTTGGTCAAAATAAACTTGATCTCTATTTTGAGATGTTGAATATGGAGACTCCTCATCTTCATCACTCAACGGAGGTGGGCATTGCTATAGCAGTGTTGTCTGCAAATCCTTTGACTGAGTTATGAGCTAGTAACATGTAAATGTCATTTTGTATTTCTTGTTTTATCTCATGTCATTTGATGTACATAAATGATAGTTATGTTTAGTAAATTTTTCTTTTTGATGCTTCTCAGATGAGGTTACAACTCCAACCCATCTAGCTATGGACATAAAGAGAGAAAAATGATATAGAGGGATCATTAGCTAGCAGTAAGTGATCGATTACATATGGGATGCTATATATTTCATGTTTTCTATATTAATGTGCATATTATTTGATTGTATTAAGAAGTGGAGCTGCAAAAATCTTTGTCAAGGAGGTCTAGTCAATGGGAGAGAGAGAGGATGAATCACTGATTGACTCTCCATCTTCACAGCCAAGCAAGGGTCACAGATTATTTGATAGCAATTCATAGGAAAATAGATTTTGTGACATTTTTTTTATGCCTAGATGGATTTGTATACATACTTTTGTATGTTACCAATGTATATCTTTGTACATGCCTATATGGATTTGTTTGTACATGCGTATATGGATTTATATATAGACTACATGTTATGTTGATGACATTATGTATATGACAGTTTACATTACATATTTAATATAGTGATCAATTATCGTTACATGAATTTTGTTTTACATGTTCAAATTGCATTTTCTTGAAAGTTTATAAATCCTTTTCAAAATCCATTTTGTACATATCTTGCAATCATTGCATTTAATGAGATTGTCGATTTATTACAAAATGGATTTACACCCATGAATTGCGCTTTCTTCAGAGTTTTTGAAGCCTTTTTGAAAAAATCCATTTTGTGCATATGTCTTACAATCATTGCATTCAAAGAGACATCATTTCTTTGAGGCATCATTTCAAATAGTTCACCTACCTGGTCTATGCTTCATCACTTTGCATATATGTCTCATAGGGCAATTACAGTTATAATATCTAATGAAATTCTGATATCCTTTAAGCTTTGATGGATGTCCATACCCTGTTCTAAAGATCCCATATCAACATAGACAAGGTGGATGCTAGCTAAGGTTCTGGAATTTGTCTTTTCACCTACCAATTACATTTGCTTGAAATTTTCTAAAGCCTTTTCAAAAAAATCCAATTTGTGCATATATCTTGCAATCATTGCATTCCATGAGACAACATTTCTTCGAGGCATCATGTCAAATAGTTCACGCACCTTGTGTATGCTTTCAAACTTTGAATACATGTCTACAAGAGAAACTGTAAATACAAAATATGAAACAATTCCTATATTCTTTGTGATTTGATGTCTATCCACACCATGTTTCGCAGATCCCAATTTTGGCATAGGTAAGGAGGATGTTGGATAATGTTGTGGAATTTGGTTTTAGACATTCCAATTGCATTTTCTTGAATGTTTCTAAAGTCTTTTTGTAAAAAATCATTTTTTGCATATCTTGCAATCATTGCATTCCAGGAGACAACATTTCTTTGAGGCATCATGTCAAATAGTTCACCTACCTTGTCTATACTTCCACACATTGCATACATATCTCCTAGGGTGGTTGCAACTACAGCATGTGTCAATATTCCAATATCCTTTATGCTTTGATGGATGTCCATACCCTATTCTGAAGATCCCATTTTCGCTTAAACAAGGATAATGTTGGCTAAGGTTGTAGAATTTGGCTTTACACCTGCTAATTACATTTGCTTGAAAATTTCCAAAGCCTTTCTGAAGAAATCCATGTTGTGCTTATATCTTACAATCATTACATTCCATGAGATAGAATTTATTTGAGGCATCATGTCAAACAGTTCACCTATCTTGTCTATGCTACATCACTTTGCATACATGTCTCATAGGGTAGAGGCAAGTACAACATATGACAAAATTCCCATATGCTTTATGCTTTGATGGATGTTCATAGCATTTTTCGACAATCCCATATGGGTATAGACAAGGAGGATGCTAGCTTTGGTTTTACACCCACCATTTGTATTTTCTTGAAAGTTTCTAAAGGCTTTTTAAAAA
The DNA here is from genome assembly GCA_027924645.1 of Cunninghamia lanceolata. Classification (NCBI taxonomy): domain Eukaryota; kingdom Viridiplantae; phylum Streptophyta; class Pinopsida; order Cupressales; family Cupressaceae; genus Cunninghamia; species Cunninghamia lanceolata. Next base: position 18,486,065 of record BSBN01000888.1, read on the forward strand.
ATCCATTGTGTGCATATCTTGCAATCATTGCATTCCATGAGACAACATTTCTTGAGGCATCATGTCAAATAGTTCACTTGCCTTGTCTATGCTTCCACACTTTGCATACATGTCTCCTATGGTACTTGTAACTACATCTATCAAAATTCTTTTACCCTTTATTCTTTCATAGCTATCCATACCATAGAAGAAAATAGTAAGTACAGTTCACAAAAGTAGTCTCCCTAACCTCTTGAAATACCTCTTAATTTGATAGTAGTGACAAGTGTTTTAGGACAAGAATGTCTTGTCTCTTTAATGTTTCATATTGATCATTTTTATCACTAATATTTCCTATAATGTTGACTACAGTGTTGTTGCCCATATTAATTGACCACAATGCCAATATGGATGCTACAAAACACCATAATGATAAAAAAATGTATAGGTCAAAATAATGCTAGAATGCTATTGATTAGTGATCATATGAAGATTAATAATCACAAAAGGATAGTTATGTTCAAGGACAATGATGACGACAACCATCTAAACTAGAACAACATTATTAACGAGTACTATGTAATTATGAAAATCACCAAACAATTGCCCCAATAATAGACCTATTTTACAAATTAAATAATGACAACAATATCCATTGATAAGTACAAATGACAACACTAACATCTATGATGGAATAATAATGACAAGATAAAGGATAACATAATCATTTGACTATTTTATCTAGTAATGACTATGCCCAGAAATCATTAATAATAAAATAACTGTTTGTTGTTGTCAAAGGTTAAAATGATTATCACTAATCACAATAACAATATCAGAATATATCAGGATATATTGCAATATATCAAGATATTTTAAATATATATGCTTCTATGGTCCATACTATATTCGAAAGGTCCTAATTTGGCATAGGTAGGGAGGATTCTTGCAAGGTTATGGAATTTGGCTTTACACGTGCCAATTGCATTTTCTTGAATGCGTATAAAGCCTTTTCAAAAAATCCATTTTTTGCATATCGTGCAATCATTGCATTCCATGAGATGGCATCTCATTGAGGTGTCATGCCAAACTATTCACATGACTTATCTATGCTTCCGCACTTTGCATACATGTCTACAAGGGTAGCTACAAATACAACATGTGAAAAAATTCCTATATCCTTTATGCTTTGATGGTTGTCTATACCGTGTTATGAAGATCCCATTTTGGCATATGCAAGGAGGATGGTGGATAAGATTGTGGAATTTGGATTTATATCCGTCAATTGCATTTGATTGAAAGTTTCTAAAGCCTTTTGAAAAAAATCATTTTGTGCATATCTTAAAATCCTTGCATTCCATGAGACAACATTTTTTTAGGCATCATGTCATATAGTTTATGTTTATTCTCCATGCTTCCACACTTTGCATAATGTATCTTAGGGCAGCTTTAACTATAACATCTATCAAAATTCCCATATCCTTTATTTTTTTATTGATGTCCATACCTTGTTCTCAAGAGCCCATATGTGAATAGACAAGGATGATGTTGGCTAAGATTGTGGAATGGATTTACACCCATGAATTACACTTTCTTGAAATTTTCTAAAGCCTTTTTGAAAAAATCCATGTTGTACATATATCTTCCAATCATTGCATTCCATGAGACATGATTTCTTTGAGGTATCATGTCAAATAGTTCACCTACCTAGTCTATGCTTTGTCAATTTGTATACATGTCTCATAAGACAGTTGCAACTACAACATTTGATGAAATTCTCATATCCTTTATGCTTTGATGGATGTCCATACCGTATTCCAAAGATCCCATATCTGCATAGACAAGGTGGATGCTAGCTAAGGTTGTGGAATTTGGCTTGACACTTTCCAATTACATTTTCTTGAGAGTTTCTAAAGCCATTTTGTGCATATATCTTGCAATCATTGCATTCCATGAGACAACATTTATTTGAGGCATCATGTCAAATAGTTCATACTCCTTGTCTATGCTTCAAAACTTTGGATACATGACTCCTGGGGTAGTTGCAACTAAAACATCTATCAAAATTCCTTTATCCTTTTTTCTTTCATTGTTGTCCATACCTTGTCGCAAAGATCCTAATTTGGCATAGGTAGGGAGAATGCTTGCAATGGTTATAGAATTTTGTTTTACACGTGCCAATTGTATTTTATTGAAAGTTTGTATATCCCTTAATTTCTCATGGAATTGGATAAACTATGTTTTCATCTTATAATGGATAATGGATGTATTCTTTGTACAATTTTCAAGAAATGTGAGGGCTGAAGTTACATTGCCTCATAAACTTTACCTTCTTGTCCTTAATAACCTTAAAGTAGTCTTGTTACCTCACACTCATCAGTCAGTGAGTGAAGTTAGCTACAATTTAGAATAGAAATTATGTAAATACATGTGGTAACAACTCTTATAAATCTTATGAAAATTTCTCATTACCTACATTGACTGTACATTTGTCTTTCTCTTGCAAAAGGGGACAGAGAGAGAGAGAAAGAGAGAGAGAGAGAGAGAGAGAGAGAGAGAGAGAGAGAGAGAGAGAGAGAGAGAGAGAGAGAGATTTGGCATGATTCACATATCCTAATTTCACCTTCTATATATGGTTTATATACTTTGTATATCCTCATTTCACCTTTCTACATTTTCTTTACACCTTCCACTTTGCATACATGTCTATTAGGGAAATTGCAACTAAACCATCTCACAAAATTCCCATATCCCTTATGCTTTGATGAATGTAATTACAACACATTCCATACCTTGTGCGGTTGAATTGACTATGCCAATGCATCAGTGTGGGTAGGTGAATTCTAGGGGAGGTATCTTTTCATTGGCGAAGCCTCCTTATCATTATCGACTACATCGAACACAAACAATCTCTCAAGAGCCCTAAGACAAATAGGCATCAAACATTGTACCGACTGTTTCATCAAACCATGACACCTAGGAACATATTCTTTGCATGTATAGGTGGATGTCAGGTTCACCTAAAAATACCTACCTAAGTTTTTTTTAAATCAATTTCGTTTCCCTACGGTGGCAAGGAACACATTGTTCCTAAATGCTTTATTTTCATGTAGTAGAAAGGTGCTAGGAGTGATATTCTGCATTCTACAGCTCGTGGATCTGAACTAACTATACCAATGCATCGGTCTAGATGGGTAAATGCTAGGGGAGGTCTCATTTCATGTGCCAAGTGTCACAGTCATTTAGGGCAGCAAGTTACTGGCAAAGTCACTTAAGATCCCTAAGAGCAAAATACCGCCAAACACTGAGGGAGTAGTTCTTTGAATTTGTGGCAAATAGGAATTTTCTATTTGGACATACAAGTATGTATGGAGTATGTTCATAATAACCTCTCCTAGTTTATGTCAACTCCAACCCGTTTGACCATGTCAAAATTAGATGCATTCATGCAAAATGCTTTAGTTTGATGTAGTGGAAAGGTGCTAGGAGTGAGATTTTGTATTTCACACCTTGTGGGGCCAAATCGACTATGCCAATGCATTGGGGGTGAGTAGGTAAATGTTAGTGGAGGTCTCATTTCTTATGCCAAGTGTCTCAGTCATTTGGGGCAGTAGTCTACCGGCAAACTCGCTTAAGATCCTAAGAGTAAAAAACTAAAAAACTTTGATGGAGTAGTTCTTAGAGTTCATGGTATATGGGAGTATTTAATTTAGACCTATAGGTGTACATGGGGTCTATCCACAATAACCTCTCCCAATTTTAGTCAACTCCAATATGTTTGATCATGTGAAACTCAAATGCATTCTTGTAAAATGCTTTAGTTTCATACAACACAAACTTGCGTAGAGCCATATTTTTATTCTGCTCATTCTGGAGTGAAATAAAACATGTCAACATGTTAGGGTGGGAAGGTAAATTGTAGTGCAGGTCTCATTTCAATAGCCAAGTGTCACAATTGTTCTAGGCAGTAGGCTACTGACAAAGTCACTTATGATCCCTAAGAGCAAAAAACTACCAAACTTTGATGGAGTAGTTCTTATAATTTGTGATAGTTGAGAATGTTTCTTTCAAACCTAAAGTTGCACATGGGGTCCATCCACAATAACCTCTCCCAGTTTTGATCAACTCCAATAAGTTTGACCATACAGAAATCAAATGCATTCTTCCAAAATGCTTCTGTTTCATGTGGTAGAAAGGTGGAGTGAGATTTTGTATTACATAGCTTAGCAAGATGAACCATCTAACCAACATGTTAGGGTGAGAAGTTAAATGTTAGGGGAGGTCTCATTTCATGTGTAACTATCTTAGTTGTTTGGGGTGGCAAGATACCGACAAAGTCACTTAAGATCCTAGGTGCAAAAAGATGCCAAAATTTAATGGAGCAGTTCTCAAAATTTGTTGTAGTTAGAAATGTTTCGTTTAAACCTACAAGTGCATGTGGGATCTTTCCACAATAACCTCTCTTAGTTTTTTTCAACTCCAATCCATTTGACCATGCCAAAATCAAATGCATTCTTGCAAAATGCTTTAGTTTCATACAACACAACCTTGCTAGGTGCCATATTTTTTGTTTTGGTTATCATGGGGCCAAACTGGTTGTTCCAACACATTCAGGTGGATGGGTAAATGCTAGGGGTGGTCTCATTTTATGTGGCAAGTGTCATAGTCATTCGATGCAGTAGGCTACTGACAAAGTCACTTAAGATCCCTATGAGAAAAAAACTACCAAACTTTGATGGAACATTTCTTAGAATTTGTCATAGTTGGGAATGTTCCATTTGGATGTACAAGTTCATGTTGTTAGGGTTAGCCAACAGAAGATATCAATTAAATGCAAATAAAGATTAAAGAGAGGAATAAAAATACATAGAAATAACAACAATGAGAGACAATTTTTACATGGTTCACCCAACTCGGGCTACATCCACCAACACAGAGTCTAATATTATTATCCAGTAAATGAAACTGATTATAACCACCAATCCCTGTAGCTCAACACCACTGCAAATGCTACAATGCAATATCTATAGAAACCCTAGGCCTCAGTGGTTTTTATCAAGACTTATGTTGGTTACAAAAAAGGGTTTTTTTTATATGTTGGCCAATAGAAAAATAACTTCCCCTTGACCCCGCAAGGGGTGCTGCCCCCAAACCCCTGCAAGGGGCACTACCCCTTGATCCCATTAAATAATTTAGGGGGAAACCATGCCGATTAAAGTAGGGAAAATTTAACCTCTAAGTCTAATTAGGCTCCATATAACAACACATGTTTGGTCTATCCACAATAACCTCTCTAAGTTTTGGTCAACTCCAATCCATTTGACTGTGTCAAATTTAATGCATTCATGCAAAATGCTTTAGTTTCATGTAGTGGAAAGGTGCTAGGAGTGATATATTGCATTCCATAGCTCATGGACTCGAACTGACTATGCTAACATGCCGGAGTGGCTAGGTAAATGCTAGGGGAGGTCTCGTTTCGTGCGCCAAGTGCCTCAGTCATTCAAGACAGTAGGCTACCGACAAACTCACTTAAGATCCTAAGAGCAAAACATTGCCAAACATTGATGGAGCAATTCCTATAATTCATGGTAGCTAGGAATGTTTCATTTGGACTTACAAGTGCATGTGGGGTCTATCCACAATAACCTCTCTCAGTTTTGGTGAACTCTAAACCGTTTGACCATGCCAAAAGAAAATGCATTCTTGCAAAATGCTTTAGTTTCATGTAGCACAACGTTGTCAGGTGCCTTTTTTTGTTCTACTCATTGTGTGACTAAACTGATCATGCCAATGCATCTGGGTGGGTAGGTAAATAGTAAGGGAGGCCTCTTTTTGTGTGTCAAGTCTCCCATCCATTCTAGGATGTAAGCTACTAGCAAAGTGAACCCACCCACACAGAGATGTTGGCGTAGTCAGTTTGGCCCCATGACCTATGGAATGCAAAATTTCACTCCTAGCACCTTTTCACTTTTCTGGTAGCTTACAACCTAAAATGACTGAGACAATTGATGCATGAAATGAGACCTCTCCTAGCATTTACCTGTGCACCGCGACGTGTTGGTGTAGTCGGTTCGGCCCTACAATGTATGGAATGTGAAATTTCACTCCTAAAACCTTTCAACTTTGCTAGTATCTTGCATCCTAGAATGATTGAGACACTTGGTGCATGAAACAAGACCTTCCATAGCATTTACTCATCCACCATGACATGTTGGTACAGTCAGTTCGGCCCCACGACTTGTGGATACAAAATTTCACTCCTAGAACCTTTCAACTTTGTTGGTAGCTTGCAGCCTAGAATGACTAATACACTTGGTGTACAAAAAAAGACATCCCCTAGGATTTACCTACACATCTTGATGTGTTGCCATAGTCAGTTCAGCCCCATGATCTATGGAATGCAAAATTTGACTCTTAGCATGTTTTGACTTTATCGATAGCTTGCAACTGGGAACAATTGAGACACTTGGCACAAAAACAAGACCCCCCATTGAATTTACCCACCCACTCCAATGCATTGGCATAGTTAGTTCAACTCCACAAGCTATGGAATCCAAAATCTCTCTCTTACCACCTTTTCCACTACATGAAACTAAAGAAATTTCTAAGAATGCATTTGATTTTGACACGGTCAAACGAATTAGAGTTGACTAAAATTGGGAGAGGTTATTGTAGATGGACTTGTTGTAAGTATGGGTCTAGTCGGTGTTGTCATTGATGTCAACATACTCACGTTGTATTGATGAGAAGGATTGGATGAACGGAGAGGATCAATGGAGACAGTGAAGTGAAGATCCCAGCTAAGATCTAGATCAGAGGATGCGGTTCAAAGGGTTTGTAGATATGAGTCATAAGATAATCCAATCAAGATTTTAGAGGTCTGCATGAAGATCTAAAGAAGTTATGGCTACTCAAGTGAAACCAGTTCCTGCAAGTGTTCAAAGGTGACATAGTGACACAGATAGGTCCGGTGAGATCCGAAAATACATTATCCCATTCTACGGATTTGAGGGAGTATTGAGGACATCGTTGTGAAATGTCAACTCGATTAGTTCATGGTTTGAAGGTCTGGAAGCACCTATTCCTTTGTGAAAGTGATGACAGACTATGTTCTTGAAGTTTCGGATGAAGGAGAGAAGAATTCCAGTAAGCAAATGAAGTGTGGATGTTCTTGGTGATTCAGGAAAGGTCGTGGTGATCTTTGGATCATGTCCAGTTCATGTTGGTGGTCCTCATTGAAATGAGAGTTTACATTTGAAGAATAACTGCTGAATGAAGGTGTTCTTCCTCAGACTAGCCGACCAGATGTATTACACATCTTGCAGATGTTCTTGTAGATGTTCACCGACTTAGATGATTGTTCCTAAGTTGATGCCTTGTATAAATAAAGGATTGTGAAGGCATTCCAAAGCATGTCTTGTGGGGATGAGAGTGTGGTAGCGAGGAAGAGAGCGAAAGGTAGAGCAGAAGTTTTTGGGCTTAAATGGAACTGATTCAAGCATGGTAAAGATGCTATTCTCCAGTTCAAGTTTGTGATACTTGTTACTTTGTAGATAGTGTGTCTCTTGTGAGCAGTGTGCTCAGGTAGTGAGCCCTAATTGGCATGTGACATTTTATTCTTTCTATTCTTCTAACATAGAATACTTTCTTAGGTTAATCACCCCATGGTTTTTCCCTTAGCCGGGTTTTCCATGTCAAAATCTTAGTGTCTCATGTGTTGATGTGTTTCTGCTCTTGAGTTAATGCTTTATGTATTCATGATTGATTAATTATTATGCTACTGAATAACAAAGTGGATTTAAGTATTTAATTGGAAGCAAGTTTTGGACAACTAATTCACAACCCCTCTTAGTTGTCTGCCTTGAATCCAACAGGACCCCATGTGCACATATAGGTCAAAACTAAACAATCCTAGCTAGCACAAATTCCAAGAACTGCTCATCAAAGTTTGGTATTTTTTTGCTCTTAGGGATCTTAAGTGACCTTACTAGTGCCTGCTTCCCTAAATGATTGCCACACTTGGTGCATGAAACAAGATCGACCCTAGCATTTATAAAGCCACCCTGATTTGTTGGCCTTGTCAGTTTGGTGTCACAACTAGTAGAATGAAAAATATGGCTCCTGGCAAGGTTGTGTTGTATGAAACTGAAACATTTTGTAAGAATGCATTTGATTTTGGCATGGTCAAGAGGATTGGAGTTGACCAAAACTAAGAGAGGTTATTATGGATGGACCCCTCATGTTCTTGTAGGTCCAAATGAAACAATCTCACTCCTAGCACCTTTCCACTACATGAAACTGAAGCATTTTGTAAGAATGCATTTGATTTCAGAACAGTCAAACATATTGAAGTTGAGCAAAAATGGGAGAGGTTATTGTGCACAGATTGTAGATCTTAAGTGACCTTGCTAGTAGCCTGCTACCTCGAAGGACTGAGATACTTCGCATACAAAAGGAAATTTATTTAAAAGAAACTAAAGTAGATTTTTGTAGGTGGAGTTGACATCCACCTATACATGGAAAGAAGATGTTCCTAGGTGTCACGGTTTGACGAAACAATGGATCTAAATTTTTATGCCTTTTTTGTCTTAGGGTTCTTAAGAGACTGTCTCCACCCAATGTAGCCAAGAATGACAAGGAGTTTTCACCACTAAAAATATATATCCCCTAGCATTTACCCACCCACCCAGTTGTGTTTACACCATCTGTTTGGCCCTAGGAGATGTCAAATGTAAAAATTTAGTCCTAATACCTTTCTAGTAGATAAAAATTTAGTACTATAAAGGTGTTCTCACTTGATCCAATATCTTGTAGATCATCAACTAAGGCTACCCTTACAACTGCTATCAATTGTTAGCACCAAATATGGAGAAACAAATAAAGGTTTTTCATTAAAACGCATAGTAACATCATTAAAATTCATTAAAAATCATTATGAAATAGTAACTAAAGGACATATCATCATGAAATAATCATGAAAACCTACCTTACTTTCCTTCCAAAGGTAGCTTCATAAGGATTGTGCCTACTTCCATCATACTGAAATCCTATATTTAGCTAAAATCAGTACACCAATGAACTCTATAATGAAACAAAGCTAATGAACCAAGACCAAGGAGCACAAATAAGAAGGTATGATATGTCTAAAAAATATAGAGGGTGAAATGAGGATAACAAAGAAAAATAACATACTTTTTCTATCATTCCACTGATTCAATCTAATAAACCATCAAGGTTTTCTCTACTCCTTATTGTGTTGAGTATTGCCTCATGGTAAGACTCATGACCCTTCCACAAGGTCATCTTCAATGATCTACCCAAATATTTAATCAAATGAATGTCTGACGCCACAAAAAGGTTAGAATAATGAAGAATCTTCATATGTGTGTCAAAGTCCTTGAACAACCACACATAAAACTTCTTCACTAGGTACCTTCTAAGCCATGTTCTAGTAACAACCACTGATCTTGTAGGGTACTTGATGTCTTCTCCATCTATAATAGGGGCATCTAATTTATTTTTTGCCTCAACACATTGACACAAATAATAATATGTTTCTTCTTCATTGTCTTCAACTGTAATAACTTCATAAAGATGCCTTGAATTGATATGTGCATTCAGTTAGATGAATATAGTCAACAATACAGAAAAAAAACTAAAAAATAAGATGGAATATTGAATTTTATTAAATTTGAATGCCAATAATACCTAGTTGAACTAGATCTGAAACATGGTCAAAGTCAACTGATGATTCAATCTATGTGAGTTGTAGTGTTGTCATGAGTTGATACGTGTCAACAAGGCTTAGGCTTCTTGTACACCATTCATCGACCCACTCCTTTGACTCACAATCATATCAAGCTTGATCTATAAATGAAGAACAAAAGTATACCATCTTCCATGTATGAATACTCCATGAACCTACATTAGAGCTTCTAAAAGAGTGTAGCTCACCTGATCCTGTCAATGTACAACAATCCTCATATTTTGCAATGTTAGTATCATCAACCAACCAAAAATATCTACAAACTATAGAATTACCTTCATTACCTGTACCCATTGTAGTGTTACACCATTCAACAATAGATCTCTCATCTGTCAACTTTGCATTGTCTTTATACTTTAACTCCTCTTGTGCTAGTGCTCTTTTGATACATGCACCTACACTAGCATGCTCACCCTTTTGATGCCTGAATTTAAAAAAATTCTATATATGTTGAACACCATTCATCCTATGCATCTTGCTCAACTAATAGAGCATCCATGAGTTCTTGAATTATGATGCACAATTATCTGACCATATGATATGCTCCTACTAGCTAAATCATGGTAGAACATATGAAATCATCCTTACACAAACTCTATAAAATGTGTGCAATCATCACTGATATAAAAATGATACACCCTCAAGATCTTCATGTCATCCTCTATGTTGTCATATGCATGAATTAATGCTATATGCACAAATATAACAACGTGTGTAGATTTTTAATACTATGATTGCACTTCATTTTGTGGCTGTAGTGTTTAGTTCTCTACAAAGTCAACCACTGAAATGATGGTACCAAGTGGAAATGTGCTCTTGCATAACTTGAATTGCAAGTCCAAGCATTGAGCTCTATGGGTATTCCTTACATACTCATTAACTATATTCTCTCCAAAAAAAGAGAAAAACTGATAAACTAGAATCTTTTTAATGATCAATTCACACCTTTTTTCTTCTTTACCATCTTTTAAACTATATTCCACTATCTTATATTTTCCAAAACTCACTAGTTCATTTCCAATTGCATGTGTGTTCTCCATATGTTCACAAATTGGAAAATGTTGCAACCCACCACAATGATCACACGTGGCATCCAAGAATAAGTTCTTGTAGAATAATTGACAATCCACTCTTTGACATAAGATTCTTGATATGAAATATTTTAACGATCTAAGTGGACACTTTATATTACACTCCTAAAAAACATTGTTACTATGCAATTCTGCACACATATATCTATAAACATCATAATGATTAGACAACTCAATATGTACGAGCTACAACAACAAGTTGTGCATGTGTGATTTATTTTGACATAAAAGGTTTTACCATTTCAAAATACCTTCGACTAATTTTTATTTGAGGATAAATCTCTTGAAATTTCTTGAAAAAATGTGTTTGAGTCACATCTAAAAAATGCTTTGGATGTGGCTCACAGTTTCGACAACCAATTCTCCTTCTTACAACATCTCTTGAATTAGGAGATACCCTTGAGTTATTCTTCCAAAATTCTTAAATGAGGGATCTCAAGGATTCAACACCAATTTTATCTTTTCATGGCAGCCTTTCAGAGAATACCCACAATTCATTAATATTTTGGTCCTCAACTCTTTCATGCCTTCCAACAACTCTCATTAGAGTTTTTGCACTTATTTTCAATGCTTCACTTTTCTTTCTAATGAGACAAGTTTTCTTTGTTTGATGGATTACTATTGTCGATGTAATAACACATCATGTGACATTACTATCCTTGGTATGTCAGGTGGAACCCACTCTCTCATATGCACTCATTAGATTCTTTACAATTGATTTTTCACTTGAAGCATTTGATTTTTTGATGCCAAGAATCATCATAATGGGATTGAATTTTATATTTCTCATCAATTCAACAAATAGTTGACATCTTTTGGTTTCATTTAAGTTCTCAAACAATGATTTCCATATCTTATTAGCATGTCTTTGGCAAGTACACTTGGGAATCTTATCTTACATGGGCTTCAAAACATTCTTATCGATATCAATTAGAAACTTAGGCTTTCTATGCAAAATTGTATAAGACATTTTCAATGGTAAATTTGACTCAGTATTAGGAATTTCTTTAATATTTACTTGAGATGGGATAGATGACATACCTTCAATTAGCTATGAAAAAGATGAAAGGCCTTGAAGTTCAGAAGAGAATGAAGATGTACGTTCAACTTGACATGTGAAAGATGGAGTGCCTCCAATTTGAGAAGAGAATGATGGTGTACCTTCAACTTCACCTGTGAAAGATATAGTACCTCCAACTTTGAGATTAAGTTTCCTCATTGAACGTAGGATTTGCATTTGTTTCCTTTGTTCCACCAATTCCATCTCTCTCTTAGATTGATTAGGTGATTCATGTTCCTCTTGAATTGGGAATGGTTGCATGTGTTCTTCTATGGTTGAAAATTTCCTACTTTCATGAAGTCACCTCATTCTTTCTTTTTTATACAATTCTTAGTTTTAGGGTAGAGAGAGAGAGAGAGAATAATAGAGAGAGGAGTAAGGAGGGAGGGAGTGAGATTATTTTATTTCACCATAACGTAAGCATGTTATAAGGTGCTCACATTATGTGAATGCACATAAAATGAGCACATTATAATGTGCTCACGTTATGCCTTGCTTTGGTAATTTTGAAGCCTTTGGCTTGGATTTGCCTTGGGATTCCAATCCAAAGGCTTGGACTATGTTTTGGATGTCCAAAGATGTGGTTTTCCATATTGTAACAAAAATTACATTATCTAGAGCATGCTCTCCATTAGGTTTGCACTTGTTTCAATGACAAGTTGAAAAGACACCACCATAATATTAAGCTCTCTCTTAAAGATTTTTAACCATATAATTTTTTTCATGTTTTTAGTATGTTAAGGATTTCATAATTAATTTCTTGTCTTAGTGTATCCATTTTTCATCAAAAAATAGTGTGTCATATTTTTGATTTTTTTTTCAATCATTCATTGAAATTTCAAATAAATTATATGTTTAGAAACTAAACTCCATTCTACACGTATTCAAATTTTTTTTGGATTTTTGATAAGTTTTCAAATTTTTTATAAGGGAGCACACTCAATTTTCTATTTTTTAGGATGTGTCTATTTTTTAAAATTAGTAAAAAATCAATTATTAATGAAAATGTTATTAAAAAAATTAGGGATAAACTACATGGTGTTAGCTAATTTCTCACTAAAGCGATTTTTGAAATACTATAAAAAATTAACATTATAGGGGGGCAAACCAGTGCTATGTTATGTTTTTTTGAAGAAAACATGACCAATTTGTGTGCCCTCCTTTTTTAAACCCTTAATTTCAACCACTTTTGAAAAAAACTAGTAGTTTGAAATTAGATTTGGAGCACTAAAACTCTTGTTTTTGTTGTATCCTAAAATTTTGATTGCAATAATCTTCAATTTCTCATGCAACATCTCTTTCCTAAATTCAGAAAAAAAGTGACATATTAAGACCCCCTTTTGGCCCCCCATCTTTGTGCATTTATCAAAAGGACATAAACTTGTTCGATCCAAGTTGATGTCTAAAATGAACATTGATTCAGATGGTAGTATTGATAAATACAAAGCATGGCTAGTTGTAAAAGGATACTCACAAGTTGAGGGGGGTGATTATGGTGATATTTATTCTTTAGTTGCAAAAATGATAACCATTATATATTACTTTGAAAAGGAAAGAACATGGATTGAAGGAATAATACTTTTTCTATCACTTATGGTATTTTTTTAAAACATATAATAAGAGTATCTAATCTTTAATATTGACAACATAAGTGTCACAACCTATTTTGTACCTAGCATAATGTTGTTTACTTTTATATATATATTGCATTTGCACATATGATGTTATGTTTTTTTTTTTATATGTAGCATTTTCCACTATATCTAGTTAAGTCTTTCCTTAACATTGTTAGAAATGTGTTTGATATGCTTTATGTATATTTGCATAAATTTATTATGAATATAGCATGGTTATAAATTGATATCATTTTTTGTGGAATAACTACACATTGGATGTCTAAGTGTGACAAGATTCACCACAACCTCTTATCAAAAGGAAGAGTATCATAGAGGAGAAGGACATGGCAATTCTAAGGTTGTCATGCATAATACACACTCACACACTTATTCACATTTAGTGTAGTTGCATATAGATGGGATTTTTGATCAGTGTTCTTGGTCATTGTAGTATTACATCTAACTCTCATTGATTTCATTTTTTCAAATAATTTAATTATTAATTCTGAAAAAGGTTAAAATTATATATCTATATATATTTACATACATACGTATATGTATATGTATATGTATATGTATATGTATATGTAACGCCCCACTAAGGAACCCCAAAGGACAACACTAACTAGGTCAAATCAGAACCTCAAGCAACACCGACTGCCCACTGACAACACTAACAAGGTACCAGACCAGGTACTCATCCTCTCAAGGATGATGACTAGGGTAGGGGACCAAGTGTCATCTCCAGTCAACAATCCATTGGGTCTTAAGGCACGCTTAGACCTAACAATTTAGGTGTAGTCGATGCCTAGTACCTGCAACCTACATCACACCAAACAGTCGAGCATATATATATATATATATATATATATATATATATATATATATATATATATATATATATATATATATATATATATATATATATATATATATATATATATATATATATATATATATATATATATATATATATATATATATATATATATATATATATATATATATATAATAGGCACACAGTGAAAGGGAATCACAGCATCGCAGGGTACTCACAAGTGAGTGATATGACACTATCCTATTCACCCAAACACATTCGTAAGAATCAACACCTAGTAATTGAATCAACTCATATAACAATTAGCTACATAGCAATTAAGATAAGATTGATCAAAAGATAATCACATAACAGTCACATCATGTAGGGTTAGTTCTCATAATCAAATCAAACCTCCATAGTCCATAATTTCATAATGTACAACATCAACTTCTTAACATCATTATCACATGCCTTAAAATATCCTTATTGATTTACATTCACCTCCAAGTTCCAAAGCCAAACTACCTACACATCCATTGTGAGAATGGAGGGGCACTACACACACACACATATATATGTATATGTATATGTATATGTATATGTATATGTGTAGATATATATACATATATACATATATATATATATGTACATATATGTATCTATACATATATACACACACACACACACACACACACACACACACACACACATATATATATATATATGTATATATGTATGCTAGTTTTGAAGACTCTCAAGGAGTTGAGCGTGGGAGGTTACAGATGATAGGCTAGCTCATCATGTCATAATATGGCATGTGCAAGGAGTAGATTATTAAGCCCCTTTGGTTTTTACAAATCTATGTAGATTGGGTTTTCAAGCTTTTGGTGTCTTTTGGTGTCTACAACAAAATGAAAGGAAGTGTGGTTGGGAGTAAAGTGATGAGTGGCGAGGGTAGTGCTAAAGGAAAGGAGAAGGCCATTTTCCATTCCCCCCGCCACAAGCAAATCCAGAGAAATCTAGTTAGTAGTTCAGTGGGGGGTTTGAAAAGGAGGTTGTATACCCCTCTCAAGAGGAAGCCCAAAATCATAGGGGTTGAAGCTCTGGTGAAGTTTGTGACTATTCTTGATGCAAAAATTAAAAAACCTTCTTCTTTGGAAGTGGGTGGGTAGGATTCTTTCTATAGTTAAGGTAGTAGATGGGTAGGATGGTGGCAAACTCAGGGAGGTAATGTCTAATTTCTTGCTTGATCTAGGGTCGACAAGAGGGTGGTGGAATGTTTCTGGCACTACGTAGTTACTTACACTCAGAACTATGTCTTCAATTTTGGCAACCTCCATACTAGTCCATGAGGATTTAGCTAAGATTTCCAAAGAAGTCAAGACAAACCATGGTATTCTAATGGGTCATAGTCATGACCTGATGATAGGTCATGTGTAGATAAGGAAGACTTTGGAGAAGTTGGCTGAGAGGCTTGGTGTCAAGGTGGAGGACAAAGACCGTGCAAACTACAAGTGTGAATGCGATGAGCAAGCTGACATGGTGGACCTCATAGGCCAAGGAGATGAGTAGGTCATCTGTATAGTTTTAATCAGTTTTTGATAGTTTTAAGATTTTTTGGGGGGAGGGATGTGTAATTTGTACTCCTCCTCTGGAGATATGTATATGTCTGTTATGGTCTTAGACAACTTTTTAGAAAATTTCAAAATAGTTATCAGGGCTAAGCCCTGATTTTGGATGGGTCCTTCGTCCCTTACTAGGGTATATACAACTATATCTGTGTGTGTGTAAAATATATACATATAATGTATGTCACAAATATACATACATACATACATGTATACATACATACATACATACATACATACATACATACATACATCAATCTATATATATAATGAATGTATGGCACAAATATATATATATATATATATATATATATATATATATGAATTGATTTCAACTTATTTTATTAAATTGGATAATGCCATTACAGCTATATACATATATGTGCATATTTATTTAAAATATAACATATATATATATAGTGTAAATTGGAATTCCAAATGGAAAATTACTTAACTTGTCTATTTGTATTTTTGACATTTTTGGATAATGTTATCATTTTCTCTGTAGCTTCCTGAATGTGACATAGGTGAATTGTTTATTAATAATTTTTCCAACAGCTGTAGCTTCCTAAATGTGACATTACTGAATTGTTTCTAGAATGTTTTCGCATTGATCTATCATGAGTTGCTAGGCCCAAGGCCACGTTGAACTGTCTAAACAATTCTTGTCATAAAAAAACCATGAAACTTGATATTTGGAACCTTGGAAGTCACAAGGAAGAATTTATCAAAAGATAAATTTTAGGAAATTGGGGGGAGGTGGGGAGGTTGTTGGAAAGAAGGGAAAGGACAAAAAAGAGGAAACTAGAGGAAGGAGGGATCTCTGTACAAGAAGGAATCTTTGTTAGGTAAGAGTAGCAATTCTTTTGGCTTTTTTACATGATAGGAAACTATTCTATGCAAGTTTTATTCTAGCTTATATCTAGAAACTGGTTCTTATTTCAATAAGAAAGTGGTAGTCAAAATAGTGATTGTTTTGAGAACAAAACTGTGCAGTATTATGGCTTGTAAAACCATAGAGGCAATAGTTCCAACTATAGATAATTTGCAGCTATAGCTTTGTCTGTAATGACAAAATAAAACTTAAACATTTATAGTTGTAGTAATTTCTTAATGGAAAAATGGAAACCCTCTTTTCTTGTCATGAAGATTTTACAAATTTAATAAGGAAACCTCTCTCTTTTCAAAAAAAATGTGAAATGGGGTTGGCTGCATGAAGAGGGGTGAGCCTCTTGCCTGGTTGCCCATTATTTTTAACTGCAAACATAAAAACCCAATAGAATCTGTAAATATTATCAAAACTCAGTTTATTGCATATAGGGGCACCTATATTGAAGTCAAAATGAGAGAAAAAATATAGGTTTTGGGTTTCTCAACCAGGGATGTAGCTAGGGTGTAACCGAGGAAGACTTTACACAAAAAAAATATCAAACATATGCATAAAAGATTTACATTCACTCTAAAAAACTTAGGCACATGTATGGCAACCTAGTAAGTGAGAAAATAAGAGGTGCCAACCCTAGAGCAGCCATGACATGGCCAATCAAAATGTAGTGCCCCTGACCTTGTCTTCTATCGAACTGATAGTCATTCTAGTAGGATTAGACACTATGACACTCTATTAGATGATGTGCTCTTTGTTAATATGCTAGTTGATTGTGAATCTATGTTAGGATGATGTTTGATTACTGGTACTTTATGCTTTCACAATTTGATAGACATATATGATGTTATAGATTAATGTTATTCTGAGTTTAATGTGTTATTTGATCATGGTTATGATGCTTTAATAGTGTTTCTCATATTATATCATTATATAATTGATTATCCTATTTTGTTTATAAGTAATCAAAAATTAGGTGTATGTAGTTACTTGTAGATGTATTTGTGTAATATAGTCATTTATTAATGTGTTTATGTGAACAAAACAGTGTTGCATTACTCATGTTTGAGTACCCTGCCACATTGCGACTTCCGTTTACTGTGTATATGATTGCATGTTTATATATATATGTTCAACCTTGTGGTTTGTTGCAGGATGCAGGTACTGGGCATCAACTCCACCTGAACTAACAGGCTTGAGCATGCCCTAGCCAATGGAATTGTTGATCAAAGTTAACCTAAGGTCCCCTACTTAGTCAACATCCTTGAAGAGGATGAGTATCTGGTATCGCATTTAGTCATTATCGTTTGTTGAATTCTTTGTTCCTATGTCATGGTCATATTTTGTGGTCTTGTAAGAAGGTCAGGTACCAGGTTGTAGGTTGTGTTTATCCAATTAGTAATGGTTGATTTAAGTCTGGTTAGTGTTTCATTAAAATAAAGATTAATTTCAAGATGAAGTTAAATAGTTATTTATTAAAGGAAAATTATGAATTGTTGGTTAAACACAAACAATTCAATCAGGATGTATTGTAAAAATTAAAATGCAAATAAATTTGATAAATAATAATATATGGTTAATTTTGAGTTGTCACATATAATAATCATAAACAATGAATATTAAAATAAATAAAACAAGTTGTAAATCAAATTGTTATTTGTAATATTACAATTTAATAAATAAAAATAAATTATATTAGAGTTGTAAAATTAAATTGTAATTTGTGATGTTACAATTTAATTAATAAAATAATAAAATGTTTCATTGTAAAATTAAATTATAAGTTGTATAAATGTAATGAAATAGAATTTAATGGTTGTAAAGTATATTATAGTTTTATAAAATTTAATAAAATTGCAAAGGGATTGTTTTCACGAGGGTAGATGGTATTGGATCATGTGTTGAGCCCCTACTAAGGTGGGAAAGTTCTGGAAGTAATGAAGAGGATTAATTAGGTGGCTGGAAAAATTTGGGGGAGAGGGGAGGAGGCTGTAGTTGCAGGTTTGGATCAGGAAGCAAGAGGAATTGCAAGCCTTTGGATGATTGGAGAGATTAGTTTTGAGGGGTTTGCTAGAAATTTTGGACAGGCTCTTGGAGGAGATTGAAGAGGCTAGTTTTGTGGCTGCATCAAATTTTTAGCATAGAGTACCCAGGTTCTATCATCATTTATATTTATCTTTGATTTGATGAATTTGGTTTTAGCTTTGTCAATTACATTCAGTTCTTCTTTTAGAAAAAAAAAATGATGCCAGCCTTTGTCCAATAGGTATGCATGACTAAATTCAAATAGTACACCTAAGAAGGTAATAGGGTCTGGCTCCATGTTTGTTGCATTGTTCAATCAGTTAGAGAGCCATCTTGCCATTTCCATGTTGGGAAAATCCTAAAATAAATGTATTCCATGAGATTACATCGCGATCAAGCATCCTATAAAAAAAAAACACAGTAGGCATCCTCTATAGCTCCACATTTTCCATACATGGCAATAAGGGAATTTTTCAATAGAGAGGTCCTATCCCGAGACTATTTTGGACAATTGTAGCATGTACTTGCTTGGCTTGCTCCAATAAACCTAGGCTAATAGACACCTTGAGAATACTAATAAATATAGGATGATTTGACCTAATGTCGCTATGTTGTATTTCAGCAAAGAGTTTTAGGACCTCCACATTATACCCATTCTGTTCATGTCCTTCAATGTTGTGCCTATGCATCCAAGATCTACATTCATAGTGTAGCAATTTGAATTAATAAACAAGAACATCAGTTTCACCAAGGCATTCTTCTCATTCTCCACGTGCAAGATGATAGAGTTTTTGGGATTGATAAGGGTTAGGGAGTACCATGCCAATAGATGAATCATCTTTGCCAACCCAATTCTTCTCTCTATTCTCCTTTTCATGCGCCCTACACCATCCTTATCGCCACCATTTCCATATAATTAGGTCACTTTCTCTTCATTACTTTCCCAGATCTGTGCAGTGTGCTTCATTAACTCATAATTTTGAGAGAGCATATCTGCAAATCCATTGGGACAACATCCCTTTTGATTTATTCTATTTTATAGATCGCGGGCCTATCTGTTATTCAATTGCCTTGACTTGAAAGTATCTTAAGCCTCTTCAATGGATTCACCTAGGAGAAGAAGCTAATCAGTGTTTAAGTTGATCGCTTAGAAGATGAAGCTCATCAGTAAATAGTTATCGAGTTTGGCAGTTAAGTAGTCAATTTCATCCAAGAGAAATACTTGTCGTTCACAAGAAAATGAGGACAATTCTTTCAACTGCATAAGTGACAAAGTTTAGGGTACCTTCTGAATGTATCTATTCGAAAGTTTTAGATCTAGCCTTATTCCTTCTTTTTGTATTTGCTTAAATGTTTCTAAGGCCTTTCTATGGGTCGTTTGCGCATAGACTGCAATCAATGCACTTCGCTTCTTATTCTTGTTGGGTAGAGTGATTGCAACTATGAAATTTGATAAGAATTCCTTTATCTTTCGTCCTACTCCACAACCATTTTGAACCCCATCATACCTACTTGCTTTTGCCATTTCTACGTAGGTACTGATAGCAAACTACAAGTTATAAAAAAATGGTGATTGAAATTTAAATTAGGTTGAATTTGCCAATTAGCAATGCGTAATTTTCATATACTATGTTTATTATCATGTGTTAATAGAAGGTAGTGTATGCGCTATTCCTGCTATAAATGGTGTCTAAGATTACTTTGGTATGATTGTTATAATCTGCCATGAATAGTGCTAGGGTTTGAAATAGACGTGTATGATATCCATGCGATAAAAGGCACTATAGTTTTATAATGATGCATTAGTTTTCTTGCCAGTAATGGCACTATAATTACAATCATAGAATGCCTATAACAACCATTAAACATCTTATTCTCATAGCATTAGATAGAAAGGGCCAGTTCAAGGAGGCCATCCTCTTACCCATGGAGACCCCTCTCTATATATCAAACTATTGTAGGCCAGTAATTTCAAGATTTTTTTTTTAGGAATGAAATCTATGATTTTCCTACATGCACAATTTTTGTCAATCATATTTGCTTGAATGTTTTTATAGTCTTCTCATCAAATCCATTTGTTTAGAGTCTGAAATCAATGCACTTCGTAGGATGACCTCTTGGAGTGTGTCCACACAGCTTGCACATATTTAATAAGTATCTCAATGATAAAGTTTCTTATTTAACTAGTTTCTCTTTCGTGTGTACAATAGTGTATTCTTCTGCAATTATCGTTCTTCCTCAGTCTACTACATTATACTGTAAGCAACAGCCTCCAACTCTGTAAAGAAATAATGTCATTTTGCTTTTTGCATCTCAATGTTGTTTGAAGGTTTCTAAAAGCCTTTTCAATAAGTTCAATAGGCGTATATCCTGCACCATTGTGTTTCGTAGAATGTACCTAAAACAAACAACTTAGGTGAACATATCAAATGCTAGATTGAGATGAGCTATAGGGTGCATGACCAATAAATAGAGGGAATGAATCTGTTTAATGATTTCATTTCCAAAGTCTACTTAACAAATCCATATGGATTCAATTCTATAGCTATCGAACTTCATGAGGTATCATTTCTTTGTAATAAAGTTGGCAAAAGCAATATACTCATTGTGTATGACATATCACTAGATTAGGCTAGTTTGAATTGGCAAGAACACAAAATAAATAATGTTAGATGGCTTGTGTTTACCACTAGCCTTTAAAATTTAGATTTTCTGGTGTCAAAAATTTACATCTAGAAAGAGAACAGAAATAAACAATAGATCAGACATTTACAAATTTCATATTAATATTCAACAATGCGTGCTTACCAAAAGATCCATCAATGAACAATTAATGATAACCTTAAAAAAAAAAAAAAAACTGTTACCTCTAATATCAGTTGATCTGTAAGCTTTTCTGTATTTTAATTTGTTCATTTACAGCTCTTTAATGTAAAATATATTTCAATGGGCTATTTTCACTTTCAAAAGAATAGCTCAAATAAAATGTTTATAATTTAGGTTTGTTAGAAAATTAATATCATGTAGTTTAACATTATTTTAGCTATAATATACAGCTGAAATTGTTAAAGCACTATATCATGTGGTAGAAGAGATTTTGAAACAAACTGTCAAAATTTACATTGGATTATGATGATATGTATAATAGGGTTTGTATAATTTACTTACACTAAAATAGGTTATAGTATTTTAGAGGCACTGTTGAACAAATAACTATCATATTAAATTTATTTACAATGTTCATTTAATGTTCTTTGGATGAAAAATATTTACTATCTTATATCCCATTGAATTTATTATTATTGTTATTGTTATTATTATTATTATTATTATTATTATTGTTTAATATTATTATTATTATTTCAAATGATATTGTTGCCATCTCCAAGCCATCTAGAAAATATATGGGAGGAAGTCTAATGGGAAATTGTATAAATTATATGGTTGTTAGTTTTAAAAGTGCAAAATCAAATGTAGATTAATATTTTAGTTAAGTTGATAGATTTAATTTATTGAACTATAAAGAAATGTAGATTATATTAACTATAAAAGTTTAATTTAAATTGTTATGATTATTGTTGATTAATTTAATTTTTGTAACGATCTTACTACAACATCATTATGAAGGTTTTATTAATTGAAGTTTGATTAAATAGACTCGATATTGGGTTTAATAACATTGTAATGAGATTGTTGGTTGTAATGGGCTCCACTATGTAAGTTAGGGTGTCATTCCAGAGGCATAGGATAAAATAATTTGTTTTCAAGAATAGTGTTGTTATGTGTTTTGGATTTATGATGTTCTAAGAGCATGATGCCTCTTGTTATGTATGAGAGTTTGGTAATGATAATGTGAATTGATGAGTATTTGGAGTTGTGAGTGCATTATGAGGAGGTAATAATGCCCTTTGTGGATGTAGTGATTGTTCATTTAATTGTATTTATCATGTATTGAGTTTTGTGTTATATTGTGAAATGGGGAGACATTGAGTACTGTAACGGAGTAATGTTTATGTATTGTTATGGACCATATTTTATGAGTTGTCCCTGTGATTAAGTTGATATGCAAGAGGGTTAATGCCTGGCATTATTATATATACATGTGGATATGAGGATAATTGTTATGCAAGATGGTTAATGCCTTGTATGGTTTATGTATCCTCAATGTCATGATAATGTTTGCTATGCTTGTTGAGTGGGGTTTTCTAGTTGCAGGTAGGGGAGTGGCTCTCAATGGGGGTCAGAGCCCAAAGCAGTGTCCAGGACAACCCATGTGGGAGTTGGATAACTCAGTGATAACCTAAATAATGAATTAGGAGGGGTTGGGTAGTTAATCACACTAAACAAGATAAGTGGATGCCTCACTCATGGCTCGAGTGCTTGTTTAGGCTTGAGATGAGATGAGAAGGCCTGGAATGGAAAGATCAACTACCTTATCCTCATGAAAGGTATGTTGATTCTGCATGAGTGTTGTATGGGGGCTGGGAGTTGGGAGAGGCTGCCAGGGTAACCCAAGATGGGGGCCGGGGCCTAGGAAGGCTTACCAGGACAACCCATGACAAGCCATGTGATGATACTCCTCCCTGTTGTAGCCTAGTATTCCCTAGTTGTACTCTCCCCATTCATTATGTGTTTGCCTCTGGAAGTGATGTTGAGTTGTTTGTGGTATTGACTTGTGTTGTTGGAGTCATGTGTTGTCTTTGTTCTTAGTCTTCTATCTACCTGACTGTATGTTGTAGTGGGGACCTTATGTTAACTCCTAGCTCAGGGGGTGGACCTCAGGGTTCCACATGGTCGGGTGGAAGAGATTTTATCCATTGATTTTTCCCTTACCGATGTTCAAGTACAAGAGGAGACATCTTGTGTGTTAGACATCAGATCTTGTATGAAGACAGAATTATTCTCATGTACTGGCCTATGTATCAGTTGATTCATAATATATGTATTACGATTTATTCAAAAGGTGATAATGTAACAATGTAATGTTGTACTCATATGTGAGGAGAAATTGTAACTATGTACTAGATCCTAATGATTACTCATCGTATGTTATGATATGGAGGTGTAAATCTTTATTGATTTAATGGAATAGGTGTAGAATGATCTATTGATGTTAGTTAATGATGTATGTTAGATTATGTTATTTGATTATGTCAAGTAATGCAACCATGGAACCTTAGAGAAACAAGTTGATAGTTTAATGGTGTGTATAGATTTGTTAAACAATACTATGTTATCTTATTCATTTAAGAAAAAATTATTCTGCTTTGCATAGCATAGATGTGTTGTTCTCTAAGGTGTTCATGGCAGGGCATTACACAAAACATGTACAAACTTATTAAACCTTACAACTATTGAAAAAGGCATAAATCCTTGGTTAAACATGTTTTAGACACCATTGCATCTTCCTCAATGGGCACTTAGGAAACAACATGAGAAACCTACAAGAAGAATGCTGTGAGAAATGACATTTGGGTTGGAATAAAACTTGAAATAGGCACTCCGTAAAACCATAGTCACCTCAATTTCTTTGGAAATTAAATGTTTAATATTTCCAATACACAAAACTACATGGAAATGGGAAGTTACTCATCAAATAAATAGAAATAAAAACATTTCTTTATGTTATAAAACTTGTATCACGTTATGATGTTTCAATATAATATAAATAAATTGTCATTTATTCTTCACATAACCTTAAGGAGGAATTATTTAAAACATAATTACAAGTTCATATGGAAAATCATTTTAAATATCTTAGAGTTGTCTAAACAATATCTTTATACTATGAGTTAAATTTAATGTTGAAACCTGCATGATAAGGTGTAGATGGATTGAATCCAAGAAGAATAATTTTGAAGGATTAGAATTGTTTTTTATTCACCATCACATGGATTTATGGTTTGCATTTCTATATGTTTACATTTTGGCATTGTGTAGGATTCATTGGTTAAATTCATACACACTATCATGTATGACAGCCCTAAAGAGCTAGTTTCTTCGTGATGGGTCGGGCTATTCATGGTTGTAGAATGGGGGAACCTTTCAGCTTGGTGGTAGGGATGAAGCTGCCTCTATGATGCTCTCTCTGCTTTGTGATACAAAGGAGGAGCTAAGGGTGAGAGATTGGACCAAGATACGATGATTATACTTAAGGAACATTGCTACTTTCACCAAGAAAATTATGTACTAGAAATTGTAATTTTAATTGTTATCAATTTCAAAATATGTATATGTTGTATATTCATCGACAATATGCACATATGTGATGTAATGGTTTCTCTCTAAGTTGTATTCTACATATGATGGAATCATAATTGTACATGAGACCCAAGTTAATTGGTAGTGATGTATGACACAAGACATTCATATGGGATTTGGAATTAATGCAAACATATTTACAAATGTTATGAAATGATAGCTTGTTATGTGGAACCTGTACATCATTCTTATTGACATTATATGTTAATTTTATTATGAGAGTCATAAGGGTGACTTATGTTAGGCTATTTCATTGAATGTTAGTTGATTAACATTTCATGTTATAACCTACTTTTTATGTAGAGTCAAAATGAAGTATTAAATATTATAATGATCCTTGATGTTGTATTAATGTGTTATTTTATATGGTTAATATTGGGTATTGCTACATGTGGTATCATATATCTAGGTTAGACATTGGAGCCTCTTTTATGTCTACTTTGCTGCTAATGTTCAAACTATGAACTTTCAAGAATTGTCATTGAAAGGACTCAATGGAACATTCATATAGTGCAAATCAGAATGATCTTAGGGATGAAAGAGTTCAAGAGGATAGATTGGACCAGGTTTTGACTATGTCGATAGAAATAAGAGGTAGAATGAAGGGTCTAAAACATGGGCTTAGGGCCACTAGGTACATGTCTACTAAAAATGAACAATAAGAAACCTCATGAAATAAAAGAAGCCAACTGAACAGAATCAAGGTGAGACTGAGTCTAGGCCAAAAAGCAAAAAAGGCCAAGATTGAATTAAAATTAGCCAAGGTCCTAAAAAATATCACCCTACCTAAATTGGATGGAGAAGAAGTTGTGAATTATGATAAGGCATGTATAGTTGAAATAGAGAGGTAATTTAAATTATGTAACATCTCCAATGAAACCAAGGCAATGTGGGCATCCTTCCAATTGAAAGAAGAAGCAACCACATGGTGGGACAATGTTAAGATTGAGAATCATTTTTCTTTAGAGAATTTGACTTGAGATATTTTTCTATCCTTTTCTCAGAAGTGATGGTATCCACAACATTATTTTGAAAAGAAGATGAGTGAGTTCAAAAATTTGAAACAGAGAGATCTTTCAGTGACTCAATATTGGGAGATGACTATCCAACTTCTCAAGTATGTTCCTTTCTATTAGTAGGATGAAATGTGAGGAAATTTATATTGTGGTTAAAACCTCAAATTAGTTAAGAGGTGCATGAGCATGGTCCACAATCTATGGATGACACCTTTGAAAAGGTGATTAAAGAAGATTAGAAACTCCTCAGTATTGCAGAGCACAAAAGAGAAAATAAAGATAAGGGTAAAACCTATTAGAGCCAGCCTCCCACAAATTATCCCAATCAAAAGCATCAAAAGTATAATTAGTTTGGAGATAATGAAAGTAAGAATAAATTTTCTAAATGGGGTGACAAAAGTAAACCTCATGCAAAAATGATATCTTTTAGTGAAGAGGCAAATGTAGTAGTAATAGAGGGAAATCTACAAGACCTGGGGAATCGAGGGGTGGATGTTTTGTTTGTATGGGTGAGCATTAAACCAATAAATTCCCCTAGAAAACATGTGAAAGAGTAGAAGGATATCAACAACATTAGTCCTTTGACCATTACATTCATGTGGCAGTGCATAATAAACAAGCTAATTATCAAGCGACTACTATCCAACTAACATGTACAATCTATGGCCTTGATGTTAATGTACTTATTGATTCTAGTGCTATAGAATAGAGTAGTAGAAAGATTTCCTGAGAAAGAAAATTTTATGACTAACTCTCGGATAGTGATGTATGGTAACCAAGAAGAGAGGAGGGTAGACCAATGTCTAGCCTTCAACGATTTGACACATCTAAAAATTTTAACTTAGGTTAACATTTATATAGTTCCATAGGATCATATGATGTGATTCTAGGAATAAATCAGTTGATTCACCACAAAGCCATAGTAAATTGCTCTGAGAAGGTAGTAACTTGTAATGACACTTCTGTAAACCCAACAAAAATTTGTGGCATTCAAAGAGGCATAAGCCTTAGACAATTATTTACCATGCAAGTGAATATAGCATAGGGTAAAGGATGCATTCTATATGCTATCCAAATAGATGATTTGGGAGATAGTAGAGAACTCTGAATTGACTATTTTCTATTGCTCCAAGAATCCCATCATGTGTTCTAGAGGAGTTACCTAGATTACCACCTAGGAGGGAATTTGACTTCTCTATTGATCTTTTACCTTTTTGTAAACCATAGTCAAAAGGCCCTTATAAGATGAACACTACTGAATTGTATGAAATGAAGGTCTAGCTTCAAGTGTTGCTTAATAAGGGATTAATCCGAACAAGTGTATCACATTAAAGAGTACCTCTACTCTTTGTTAAGAATAAGGATGGTTCCCCCTGAATGTGTAATGATTATAGGATGATCAATAAGGTGACTATACAAATAGATACCCCTTTCCTAGAATTAATGAGCCTTTTGATCAAATGAGAGGTGTATCTGTGTTATCTAAAATTGATTTTAGATCTAGTTATCATCAGTTGAGAATCAAGGAAAAGGACATACATAAATTAACTTTAGAGGAAGATGCCTCTAACCATTGGTTTGAAGGATTTAGACTTGAATAAGATGGTCTTCTTAGGTTTCAAAACATGATATATGTACCAGGACATTGTGGGTTGAGAACTAAAATCCTTCAAAAGGTACACAATGCTCCTTATTCTGGGTATCTAAGTGATACTAAGCTCATGGTTGATTTAGATCCATTATATTTCTTGCCTGGTATGAAGAGAGAGGTAACAGAGTATGTGGCAATGTTCTTAGAGTGCCAGTGGGCCAAGGTTGAGCATGTACATCTAGTAAGATATATGTAGCCTCATGACATACCAAAATACAAGTGGTATTTGATCAATATCGACCTCATAAAGGGGTTGCCCATGTCTATGTCAAAGCATGTTTTTGATATAATAAGGTGGTAAAAATAATGGTGGGTGGTTGAATGGGATCTAGAGGGGACAAGGCAAGATGGAATTTATAGAGGCAATGTATGAGGCCTTGGTGAAGGGGGATAGGCCACTTTGAGGGATTCATAGCATACTTAGCTTTCACATGGTGGAAAAAGTGTTCCAATGGGGATAACAGATAGAAAGGAAATCTAACAAGAGCATTTCTCCTAAAATAGTTAAGAAGGGGAAGGTGGTAGTTGTAAAACCTGGTATAGCAACCCTCCAAGGTGAAATACTTCATCAGCAGATAGCACATAACATCACATGGCTCGGGTAACTTGGCATGATCAAACCCTCCTTGATAAGGAATCAGCTCCACCCCCTCACCTAGAAACAAAATCTAATTTTGGTGGTCCACAACCTTAGCCTTCCTCTTCAATTTCATGCCTTTAGTGGAAGGATTAGTAGCCATTGAAATGACCTCCTTAGAAAACTCAAACCCAATCCTTCCAATTTGGACTCTGTGGCTATCCCATGAAAGGGTACACTACATAGAAAGATTCTCGTCGTGGCCATTCAGGCATTCTAGGAAAGGGATAATGCCTCTTTCCTTATAGTAATCCCACACTAAGGTGATATCCTTGAATTCACTACAAGTGATGGGTTTAGTTTAGATTATATCCCCCCATGATCAAATTTCCTTCAAACCCACATAGAAGAAAAGAACTAAACTTCTCAGTTTGATAGTCACAACAACTTTCTCTCTCTCTTCATAATGTCTCTTTCAAGAATTATCTTTGCTAGCCTTGGGAATAATAATAATGAAATAAATGATGAAATTAAGACATGTCCTTAAGTTATCATTACTTAGTGATGGCATCAATTATGAGTTTCAAATCTCCCTCTATATGTAAATTCTAAATACCCAAGGTGATCTCTAGTTTAACACCCCATAAAAGAGCTGAGGCCTCAGAAAAAGTATTACTTTGGAGACCTAAACCCCCTGCATAGGTAGCAACAACCTCCCCTCTATCATTCCTGATAACCCCAGCACCACTAGCCTTACCATTAGATTTTGAAGCCCTATCAAAATTTAATCTGAGCCAACCAGACTTTGGGGGGTCCACCTGGTATGTAACCTCTGAAGTTGCTTAGAGTTATAAAAGGTAGGGATTTGATTAAGTATCCCCCAATTAGCAACCATATTTTCCTCATGCTAGGTGAGAGGTTTGTCAGTAGTCTTAACATGAGAATTGATCACACATTCAATAAGAATCTTAGATAGATAATAGTAGACTTGAAAATGATCTTTGGTAACCTCCCTAAAAATTCTATTATTCCTTTCCTTCCATAGAATCCAACCAATAAAGGGAAGGGTTTGGTTCCAAAGCTCCACTAACCAGGGTTGAGAGAAAGGAGGGATCAAGTTAGCAATGACTTCTCTAATATCCTTATTACAAGCCCATTGTAGACCAAAGCTCACAAGCACTCTACTCCAAATTTCTCTATAAAAGTCACAATGTAGAATTAGATGGGGAATAGTTTCCTCTTCCTTGAGGAACATGACACATCTATTGACTAGATAAAAACCTCTTCTTTAAAGATTGTCTTGGGTTAAAATTCTATTATGGACCACTGCCCACAAGGAAAAAATGACTTTAGGGATAAGTTTATGATTCTAGACTTTCCTCCAAAGCCCATCTCTATGGTCTACCTTAATCAGCACATGGTAAGCAGATTTGACTGAGAAGAGGCCTTTTTTATCTGCAGTCCAAAGTAACTCATCCGGTCTTGGAAAAAGGGGGATCCGTGCTCCCAAAAGCATTGGTTGTATAACATTCATTCGAAGCATAAGATCACGTCAATTGTTATAACACTCAAGCAAGTTTTTCCACTATCTGATTCCATATCCTTGTTGGATATAATGACAAACTTTAGTCGCAAAAAATTGTTTGGCAATAACAACAACTGCCTCATTTCCCTCTTGAGTGGACAAAGATTTGTCAGCCAACCAAGGATCCTCCCAAAAGTTTATGAGGGTATCATCCCCAAGTTTCCATTTTAACCCCTTCTTGATTAAGCTCCTTGATTTGATCATTTTATTCCAAATCACTGACCCTTGTGGACAACCCTCCTGATGAAGGAAGTTATAGTTGATAGAACCCTAAAGATATTTAGCTTTCATAATTTCCCCATAGTTTTTATTGTTGCTGATAAGATTGCAATTAATTTTAGATAAAAAGCCTTTGTTCATATTTTTAATATTTCTAGTATTTAGACCACCATGAGTTTTAGGGAGGCAGACCTTTTGCCATTTGACCAGGGACATTCTCTTTTTTTCTTCCACTCATGTCCACAAGAAAATTCTTTGGATCTGCTCCACTTTGTCAGCTAGATACTTAGGCATTTTCAAAAAAGAGAAAAAGTAAGTAGGAATGCCTTGAACGGAGGCACGAAGAAGTTCCAATTTTCTAGCACTGCTAAGGAGCTTTCCTTTCTAGCCCACCAATTTATTTTCGGTTCTTTCTAAGATACTGTTCCAAAAACCCTGTGTTACTTCCTTGACAGTTAAAGGGAGACCAAGGTAGATTGAAGGTAACTCCATAGTAGCACATACAAGGATATTAATAATTTTCCTCTGAAGGTCATGTTGGTCTCCTATAATGATTTAACAACTAAGCCCATAAAGTTATGACTTAGAGATTGGACATCTAACTTGAATAGCTATCTCAATCACTATGAAGATGCATTTAACTTGTCAACCCAGGGATGTGAACTTGAAGTCATTTAACATTCATTCTATAGCTAAGAAAGTCATAATGAACATCAACCAACAACTATGCTAAGCTGAAGTGCATGACAGAAAATGAAATTTTGGGCAAACAAACAAGAAACTACTTTGTCTACTTTGGCTGTAGGAACAGACATAGAATGGAATTCTAGTGGCTACATGAACATTCAATGCCATATTTAATAATTGACTAACAGAAAATACAACTAAACTAAAGAATGGAATGCTCACCAAGTGGGTCCCCTTGGATGAGTATTCCTTAAGACAAATGTAAACTCAGAGATGTGAACTTATAATTTCATTTTATTCATTAGAAAATATGAGTACAAATGAACAACGTGACTATATTACTAAAAATTGGATAATGCATGTACAACCTCAGATCAATCAACCCCTCAAAAGAAGCATATGAGTCTTATTTATAGAAAGAAAACTACAAAACTAACTACCTAGCAAGGCGATCAACTCCAACAGGATAGGAGGACACCACTTTTAGGGAAAGCATAGAAAGTGGAGAGGAGGTTATGCATGCATGGAATCTGGTCAAGCAAGTCACTTCAATGTAGATCTAGGACAACAGTAACTCCTAAATTTAGTCAGTAAGTAATTAAGACCAGTTACAAGGTGGTTATCTTCCCTCCATTTGACATTTGAATGACCACCTTTCTTGACTTTGATGGCGAGTAACCAACTAGCAGAATCTTCCTCAACTTTATGGATGCTAACTATATCTTCATAACAATATCAGTACACACAATAATTGCATATCTGTAACTATCTTAGAGTAACATTCATTAACCACATGTAAAATTAACATAGATGGTTCATATAGAATATCAATATCATTAAAGATTATAGGAAATAACCTATGCCCAACATCTTATGATTTTGAGGAAATGTCAGGAAAAGATCAAGATCCTAGTACCAAAGTCTAGGATAACTATACCAAATGGATAATAAAGTCTAACAAAATTGATTCATAAACTAGACTCATCACTCTCCCTAACCTATGCCGTTGCCGGTCCTCTAGCAGAAGAAGGGTTGTTCTTCTATTTGGTCTATGCCCCAAAATTCACAACTACCAGCTATCCTATATCAATTTCTCTAGTGTGTGAATTAGGATCCCAATAGAACCCTTACTATCTATCCAATCTATTCCATCTATGCCTCTCTTCAGCAATATCATACTGGTAAATCCTGTAATTTGGCATAGGCCACAATAGGATAGGTGGTTGGAAGATTAAGGGAAGCCAAAATTGTCCCTTTTTCCTCCCAATCTATATATATCTATCCACTATTTTACATTTTGCAGCATAGTTCTGCAAAGATTGAGGCTCTGCTTTTTTTAGCTCATCAGAGAAACTATGCCAAATGTCCCTTTATAGATTCTCCAATAGTGTTTTCAACCTTCTCATATTCTCTATAAGTTGCTTCTCTCACAAGTAGGAATTTGTTGCCATAGCTTGGTCTATAAAGCATTATGTGCCAATCATTGAAAATGCTTCCTAGATTTCCAGATTCAACTCTGATGAGTAGGGGAGTGCTAAATTCTGATTACTTATAAGCCCTGAACTATTGTCCTGAACTAATCTCATTTGGTATCCAGGTCATAAATGCCCTCAATTGAACATCCCCAACATACAACAAGGGATTCCACTCATGATCTTGGGACATAGCATAATTATGTAAATAAAGATCACACAACAAATTCTTTATTTCAGGAGGAGCAATCTGATAAGCATTGAAAAATTCAAGAGGAAATTCAATGGAAGGATTCAAACCTTAAACAATCCTTTCTATTTTAAAAGAAAGAAAATTTTCCTTTAAATACAGAGCATAGACCCTTGGAGGGGTCCTACACTCTAATTCCTGAGGCACTAAGGCTGCCATAGTATCCAGTCTTTCCTTCAAAGTCACAATTTTTGCATTCCTATCTTCAAGTTCTTCATCTTTCTTTTGAATTTCATTCTTCAGCATGTGCTTCTCCTTTTTCCATTCTTCTTCTATCCTCTACATCTCATTCCACAAATTCATGGTTACCATATGGATTAACAAATCAGGGGTTCTATGTATTCCTATGAAAGGCTTTCCTGGCATAGATGGTTGATCTTCATATAGCACTAATTGCATGGTTCCTGAACGTTTAGCCAATTTAGGCTACAAGGTGTCTTGTTGTAGGAACTCCTATTTGTCTTCATGTCCCTGACTATCAACATGTTTAGCAGAAGTAGTAAGGTCTCCCAATGTTACATTTGTTTCTTCCTCCATTATGCCTTTTTCTAAAACATTTTCATGCCCCATTGGGGCCTCTGTATCCTCAGCTATCATTTCTTTAACCCTAGGGATTGTCTATGGAGGCACACTAGAGGTCAGCTCAATAGGTCTTGATTTACTAGAAGGGCTCTCATGTTTCTCTTTGGCTGTAGGAAGAACAGTGTTAGCCTTCCATTTCTTAGAGCTTGGCACCTTCTTTCTTATGGTTTACTTTTTAGTTCTACCCTTTCTTATTTCTACCTTTTTCTTCTATGCCCTAGTTTGAATTAAACTGCTAAGGGGAACATCATCATCAGAATCTGAAGAACATCCTTTGTCTAAATGCTATGCCTCAGAAGAACTAATCTCAATAGCTTGCTTTGCTGCAGGAGGGTTTGCACTAGAAGTTGAGGTCCTTGGAGTAGCTTCAAAAGAACTCACTCCTCTGCTAGTTCTACGAGGTTGAGGCACAACCATAGGTCACAAATGGCTCGGTCTTAGTTGATAAATATTTGAAAATTCTTCCCAAGTCATATCAAACACATCATGCAGAGACTTTTCAACTAATAATTTGATCAAACAATGGTGGGAAATAGAATTAGCCCTACCTTTTTGGGTCTGGGCCACCATGATTGAGAGAAGGTGGTGTAGGACATTTGGCACATTCATTCTTCTCCCATGCGTGATATGATTCAATAGTTTGAAATGCAGAAAGTGAAGATTTGATTGATGACCTTCACAAGTAATGTACTTCACAACATGAATAGTTACTTGTTTCCATGGCTCAGGCAGAGAGATTCTCTTGGCTCCATGTTTGTCTATAGTTATTGGAGGGTCACCAGGTTCTGTAAATTCAGCCCTAGTTGACCTGACATCTCTGGTAACAGGGTAATTCTCACCATCAACAGGCAACCTTGTAACTTCTACAATTCTTTCTTTAGTAGCCAACACCTCCAACCCTTTTACCGTGGCCTTACCTTCAGACAATGTCTAGACAAATTCTAATGCAACATTTTCATCAAAACCATTCATCTTCAAGAAATAATCCAACCACCCACAATTTCTAAACTCACCCTAGCTAGGTGCATCCTACAGTAATATGTCATGAACCATGGGTTTATTTCAAATTAATCCACCTCCTATTGTTTTAGTTTTTTGAAAACAATCACTTCTGTACATTTTTTTTGAAAAACTAAACTTCACCTCCCTACAACCCTGTTAAATTTGTCATCTTCTCCTATCCAATTTGGCTCTACACTAGTTGTCCTAGTAGTCCTTCCTAGGTCCTGACCCCCATACAAAATCATGCAGAATCAACATACCTTTCATGAGGACAAGGTAGTTGGTCTTTCCATTCCAGGCCTTCTCATCTCATCTCAAGCCTAAACGAGCACTTGAACCATGAGTGAGTCATCCACTTATCTTTTTTAGTGTGATTAACTACCCAACACATTAATTCATTAATTAGGTTATCACTAAGTTAAGAAACTCTCACATGGGTTGTCCTGCATGCCACTTTGGGCTCCAGCCCCCATTGAGAGCCACTTCCCTACCTACAACTAGAAGACCCTACTCATCAAGCATAGCAATTATCATCATAATAACAAGTATATAAGAACCATGCAAGGTGTTAACCCTCTTGCATACCAACTTAATCACAAGGATAATTTTCACCAAACATTGCCCAGAGCTTCCATTTGAAGCAAACCATAACCAACATATTTCTTTTACATTATCCAACATTTCCCCATTCACAAAATTTGACACACTATTTAATGCATAATCAACACCATAATGAACCATATCATCCTTGCAAGACTTTATTCCACATCATGACACTTTTACAATCATAGCATATACATGAAAACAAAAGATTAAAACCTATGCCTCTAGAAACAACTTCCTGAAATGACAGAACACTTGACACCATTAAAAACATAATAGTTTCACATCACATTCACTCTCAAAGCACATCATAAACTAATACCCTTCCACAATATTTTAAGGAATGTAACATTAATCAAAGCATGATCAATCATCTAACAATTATAAAGTGATTGCGAATAATATGTAAATAACCCTAAGGCATACAAATTAAACACAAAAGTTGTTTACACTATTTACGTTGATCTAGATTTCATTAATAAACAGGTCAATTTTGTATATACTATTAAATATAACTATATAAGGAAGATTAAAAGCCTATAATATTATAATGGTATAAATATCTTACACTAGTTAGAATCACAAGATAAAAAACCTGAAGCTACAATAAAAGAACCTTGTTCTAAGGTTAGCTTGGGAGGAAAAGAATATAGAACAACAAAACATTCCTATAGATCTAACATCATCAAATCTACCACACTTTTAACCACATGCATATGATAGGATCAACACAAAATGAATTTGTTGAGAAGGCTTTAGAAACTACCCACAATGTAAAATGTGAAAGCATAGACATGGCACGCAGACTGACTAGAAGAATGCCTCAAAGAGAGTCATATGATGAAAAGAAATGATCGTAGGATATGTACAAAATGAATTTGGTGAAAAAATCTCAGGGAAACCCAGTTCAAAAATATAGACTTATTGGTGATGCAACTAATTGTTTTAACAGAGACGAAACATGTGAGATGTTGACAGTCACAAAATATTCATATCTCAAAAATGAAAAACTAGTGATGGCTGATTTCTGGATGGGATATAGATATCTAGGATGTCCACCATATATTAAGACATTAGAGAAACCCAGTTCATAAAATTAATGTTATGGCTAATGCAACAGACTGCTAAAATAGAGATGAAATGAGTGATAGGTGGACCGTCACAAAATACTCATATATCAAAACTGAAAAACTAAGTATAGCTGATTTCTGGATATGATTTAGATGTACATGACCTACACCATATATAAATAAATTAGATAAACCTAGTCTGCAAAAATAAAGTTATGGCTAACGCAACAAACTTCTAAAACAGAGATGAAATGAGTGAGAGGTAGACGGTCACAAAATATTCATATCTCAAAAACAACAAATTCAGTATGGTTGATTTTTAGATATGATTTAGATCTTCCGAATGTGCACCATATATAAAAAAATTAGAGAAACCTAGTTCGTAAAAAACAATTATGGCTTACACAACAAACTTCTAAAACAGAGACGAAATGAGTGAGAGGTAGACAGTCAAAAAATATTCATATCTCAAAATGACAAACTGGGTACAGCTTATTTCTGGATATAATTGAGATATTCTAGACATGCACCATATATAAGACAATTAGAGAAACCCATTTTGAAATAATAAAGTTATGGCTAACGTAAGAAATTGCTAAAATAGAGATGAAATGAGTGAGAGGTAGGCAGTCACAAAATATTCATATCTCACAAATGACAAACTGGGTTTGGTTGATTTTTGGATATGATTTAGATATCTAGGACATGAACTATATATAAAAAATTTAATGAAACCCAGTGCGTAGAAGTAGAGTTATGGGTAACACAACAGACTGGATTCAGAAACTGTAGAAGAGAATTCAGTTAATATTTTACTAAATCTAATGCAACAATATATTAGAGATTAATATCTGAGTCCATACCTGAAATATTACTTCTATCACATCTTCACAAAATTCCCAGCTTGCATCGAATTTCCCCCAAGTCTTTTCTTTTGGAAACTATGGTTTATTGTGCCAAAAGAAAAATGAAAACTTCCTAAGAGAGAGAGCTCATGAAAACATAAAACATATTCTGCTATTTGAAAATGCATGCTTCCCCTCCAAATTATGTTTTTTCAAATTTCAAAATAAAGTTGAGCATGTATAACCACCCCCATGATTTCTTCTAGAAG
The DNA here is from genome assembly GCA_027924645.1 of Cunninghamia lanceolata. NCBI lineage: Eukaryota > Viridiplantae > Streptophyta > Pinopsida > Cupressales > Cupressaceae > Cunninghamia > Cunninghamia lanceolata. The sequence continues at coordinate 18,523,022 of BSBN01000888.1, forward strand.
ATTCTCCTTTACTACTTTCTTACAATTTTCTATTTTCAACCAAACAATAATTTCTCTCTAATATTATTTATTTTAGAATTTGCTATTTATTTCATTTACAACTAGACAAGATTGTTTTATGATTTTATCTACTTTAGTATTTTCTATATATATATGACAACTTGCAAATATTATATATTTTATTGCCATTAATGCAACCTTAAATTATATTAATTAATTTATTTATCTCTAGTTGGAATTACATTTATTACTATTATTATTATTATTTATTAACTTAACTTCTAGAATAACATATTTTTCATAAAAAAAATTTACATAAGGAAATTTATATATATTTATTTATTTAACAAAAATGCTTTCATAACTAATAATGTTATTCTAATGCAACAATTAACCAAAGCAACAATCAAACGATGTCAAACTAAATAACCCAAATGCCCAACAATACCTGTAGTGCCCATCTAGTTTCACCTTGAATGTACAGGTGGTCAGACTAAGGAGCGTGAAGATGAATGTAAATAATCAGAATACTTAGGTTAGTATATTTTATCAATGAACCTTGTTGCAATACTGATAATTCACATGCTCTGACATTGCCTTGCATTTAGGTGATTATGATGTTGATTTTACTTTGATTGTCATTTGTTAGAATTGACTACTATGCGAATGATTTTGTATCATAGGAGTCTATGATGTTTTGTGTGGATCAATTGTATTATGACTATCATGTGACTATCCGATGATGGTTCTTACTTAGTCTTTTAGTAACTATTTGATATGTGTGTTGTGATTACATGTTTGATGTGTGGGTGAAAGGAACAGTGTTGCATTACTCATGCATGAGTACCCTGCTACAATGCAACTTCCATTCACTATGTGTATGACTACATGATTGCATATATATACATGTTGGACCGTGTTGTTTGCTGTAGGCTATAGGTACTAGGCATCGAATCCACTTGAATTAACAGGTGTGAGCGTGCCTTAACCAATGGAACTGTTGAATGGAGATAACATATGGTCCCCTAGCCTAGCCATCATCCTTGAAGAGGATGAGCATCTGGTCGTGTACCCTGTCAGTGTTGTCAGTTTGGTCATGATAGTCAGTCATTGTTGTGGTGGTCTTGTTTTCTGATCTTGCATAGTAGTCAGGTATGGTTTGACAGTTGGGTTATTTTGTTGGTATTATTTTGGTTATTGTTGCCTTAAAATAAAATAATTATTTATGAAAATTTTTTGTTAAATGAAAAAATATATAAATGTCCTTATGTAAATTTAATTTATGAAAAATATATTATTCTAGAAGTTAATAAATAATAATAATAATAATAGTAATAAATGTAATTTCAACTAGAGATAAATAAATAAATAATATTTATGTGTTACCATAAAATATATTTATCTTGGTCTAGTTGTGAAATGTTTAAAATAGTAAACTATAAGATATTGTTCATGTAAGAGTTATTGCCTCTTGTGGGGGGGAATCTACTCAAAAATTTTTGGGGATTTCTTTCCCTAAAAATAGAGTGTTTTGGGCTATAATTAAGGGGGAGATTTTGCTCTCATAATAATCTTCAATAGATGGAACTTTTGGAGGGAGACTGGTTTGTGGCTGCAGCAGTTGAACCTGACATCAAATCTTCAGCCCAGTCAAGCAAGTGAAATCAAGTTGCTTTGGTTCTAATTTCTATCTCATTTTTCTATTGAAGCAAATGTTTGGTTTATAATTTTTCCTATTGATGGTAATTTTCTTGAGAGGTTAGAATCCTTGTTGTTAGATCAAATTGTGCATGTCTGTATCATTGCATTTCTGGGAATCACCGATTGATGTCACTATCTATCTCTCGCCCATTTCATCTCTATTTTTATAGTCTATTGCGTTAGCCATAACTTTTGTTTTACAAACTAGGTTCCTCTAAATTTTTTATATATGGGTCATGACCTAGTTACCTAAATCATATCCAAAAGTCATCCATACCCAGTTTACATTTTGGAGATATGGATGTTTTGTGACTGTCTACCTCTCAACCATTTTGTCCCTATTTTAGTAGTCTGTTATGTTAGCCATAAATTTCATTCTACAAACTGGGTTCCTCTAAATATTTAATATATAGTGCCTAACCTAGTTTCCTAACCCATATCCAAAATTTGTTCGTACCCAGTTTATCGTTTTGGAGATACAAATGTTTTGTGACTGTCTACCTCTCAGCCATTTCATCTTTATTTTTACAGTCTATTGCATTAGCCATAACTTTTGTTTTATGAACTAGATTCCTTTATTTTTTGATATATGGTGTGCGACCTAGTTGCCTAAATCATATCCAAAAATTGTTCATACCCAGTTTGTCATTTTGGAGATATGAATATTTTGTGACTGTCTACCTTTCACTCATTTCATCTCTATTAAAACAGTTAGTTGCATCACCAATAACTCTATATTTTCAAATTGGGTTTCTCTAAAAATTTTTTATATAAGATTCAGCTCTTACCTACAAAAACTATATCCAAAAGAGTTAGCATTATCTAGTTTGTCAGTTCAGAGATATGTATCATTAGTGTTAGACATTCCTATGCCATCTTGATTGTTGTTATTAAATCTACAAATCCATTCTATGCATATCTTTTAATCATTGAATTCCACAATTTGACATCTCTTTGAGGTAATTTGTTGAACAATTAATGCACTTTGTCTATGCTCTTAGTTTTGCACACATGTCTAGTAGAGCATTTCCTTTTTGAAGTCTCTTATCATTATCAAAACATTCTATATCTATATTCTTTCTGATATAGTATATGTTGTTGCATATCTTAATTGATCATATTAGTATGTTTCTTTCTTACTGGTTTATTTTAGTGCTTTCCAGTTTAAAATTGTTCAATGGTGATATGTTGAGTTAATTTTTAAATATGGTCTTGCTTAAAATTCCATTGTTAGTCATTAGCGTCAAGTAGTAATGATGTAATTGGTTTATTATATTTTCCTTTGATTTTGAGTCTTATTATTCGAATAGACTGTTGTAATTAATAAACATCAAGTCATTTAATTCTTCATTTCCATAGCAGGAAATGGATGTTCTTATGTATAGTTGTATTGTGTTCAATTTACCAACCCAGTGGTTAGGCTACTTGTGTTCCATTTAAACATTGTGTCATGTTTAAATGTGTTTTTGATTTGAGATTATGCAGTCGAAAGGGGAAAGTTTTGTGGTTGAGAGGTTGGAATTAAATTTGTCTATGTATTGGTTTGTGAAAGATGGGTGCTTGACAGTCGCTTGTCCATGCATGATATTAATTTCATTTCCGGATGTTGGTCAAGGGTTGCTAGTTGCATGTAAGAGAGTGGCTTCTATGGTGGGGCCAGTGCCCAAAGTGGCTACCTGGGTAACCCCATGGAATTTGTAATCAAGTGATAACTTAATAATTTATTTAGGTGGGTTGAGTAGTAATTCCCATAAAAAGATAAGTATGATGCTTCATTCATGCCTTGAGTGCTCTCACAGGCTAAGGATGGGATGAGAAGGCCTGGTTGGCAAGGTCGACCTCCTTGTCTCCATGAGATGATATGTTGGCTCCGCATGTGTCACCCTATGGGGCCAATGCCTAGAGAGAGGCTGCCAAGGTTACCATAGATGGGGGCCAGTTTCTAGTGAGAGATAGTCTGGGTAACCCATGATAGGACCATACAATGACACTCTTCCTGTTGCATTCTGGTTACTTCCTCTTTATCTTGTGTTGTTGCCTCTGGAGTGCTACCTTCTCTTGATGATTGACTTGTCTTGATGATTGACTTATCTTGATGATTGAGTTGTCTTGATTATTTGTGTAGTCTTGATGATCTAACTTGTATATGTCAAGTCTGTATTTGCTTGCTTGTATCCTTTGACTTAGTGGAAACTCGTTGTTATCTCCTAGCTTAGGGGGTGGACCTTAGGGTTCCACATGGTTGGGTGGAAGACGTTAATCCATTGGATTTATTGGTCAACCTAGTTTGTGATCACTGTAGAAGTGTTACTAGTTCCAAACTTGTACTCACATCCTCAGAGCTTTATTATAATTTTAGAATTGTACAATCTTGTATATTGTAAACCGATGTAATTGGTCATGAATCTTGTAATCATGTAATCTTGTTTTTAAACTTTTGTAACTCTTCATATCTATAAATGGGTAATGTAATCTTCTTCTTTTATATCAAGAGGTTTATTACTTGTGTTGTTATAAATTATGGATATCTGATGCAGTTATGTTTCCCTAGAGATGTTAGTTTTACTTGTTTCTATTAGACCATGTTATGTTTTGTTATTACCACTTCTTTAGAAAAGAAAATATTTCACACTTTTTATTGCTTAGTTAAACTTATCTTTAGGGTTGCATAGTGGGGCATTACAATACTTGGCACAATACATGATTGAAAGCATGGCCACAATGACAGTGACTGGCCATTATGCCCATACAGACAACACTGACTAGGTGTAAAATTGGATACTCATCCTTTTCGATGATGATGGCTAACAAGGGGACCACATGTTATCTCCATTCAATGATTTCTATTAGATTTAAGGCACGCTCAGACCTGTCAATTCATGTGGAGTTGATCCCTGATACCTGCATTCTACAACAAACAAACAGTCAAACAAATAGACATATATATAATCATATAGTCAAATACATCATGGAAGGGAATCATAGCATACCATGGTACTCACACATGAGTAATGTGACACTGTCCCTTTCAGCATCACATCAAATATGTAATCACAACATGCATAGCAATTAGTTACTAAACGATTAAAAAAGAACCATCATCAGATAAATGCATGATACACGTAATAAAATTGATCCACACAAAACATCACAACATAACATCCTATGATATAGAATCAGTAACCTAAAAATCAATTCTAACATATGATAATCATAGTAATGACAGTGACTAACCATTACGCCCATACAGACAACACTGACTAGGTGTAAAATTAGATACTCATCCTTTTCAATGATGATGGCTAACAAGGTGACCACATGTTATCTCCATTCAACGATTTCCATTTGATTTAAGGCATGCTCAGACCTATCAATTCATGTGGAGTTGATGCCTGATACCTGCATTCTACAACAACCAAACAGTCAAACAAATAGACATATATATAATTATATAGTCAAATACATCATGGAAAGGAATCATAGCATACCATGGTACTCACACATGAGTAATGTGACACTGTCCCTTTCACCATCACATCAAATATGTAATCACAACATGCATAGCAATTAGTTACTAAACGACTAAAAAAGAACCATCATTAGATAAATGCATGATACATGTAATAAAATTGATCCACACAAAACATCACAACATAACATCCTATGATATAGAATCAGTAACCTAAAAATCAATTCTAACATATGACAATCATAGTAAGATTAACATCATAATTACCTAAATGTAAACAATGTCAGAGCATATGAGTTGTTAGTGTGACAACAAGTATTATCAATAAAACTTACTAACTTCATCTTCATGCTCCTTAGTCCGACCACCTACACATTCAAGGTGAGAATGGAAAGGCACTACATCCTCCCCCCCCTTAAACTTGACTTACACCTGGAAGTCATAGACTAGGGTGGAAACATAACACATTAGTATTGCAATTTTCTATTACCAACATACGCATCCATATTAAGCAATTGTTTGTAAAATAGACACAATCATTTAATAAAGACAAGAAGGGCACCAATTCCTCACCGTTAAGATGTATCATGTGATTTACTTATAACCAATCACTCATGGTTTGAGAATTTCATATGATTTAGAGAATTGCATTCACATATTAAAAAGAAAAAATACATCTCATCTCTTATTTCCACTATGGTTCCAACTAATTACCGAACATGCAAAGTACAATCCTCCACAGAGTCCTCCCTTGAACACACTATCAGAGATTCAAAATGAACATGATAGAAACAACACTTAACGTGAAACAGAGCCAACAGAAACAAAAATTCCAAATAGCCACCATAGAAATTAAAAAAAATGCAAACCTAAGTGGGGGAATAATCAAATTCAATCTTAAGTCACAAAATGCCAGCAATTTTCAACAATAAATCAAGTATAAAGAAAAAGGTTTTGGTGACCACTCCTATCATAAGAGAGTTCAAGGAAAACAAATTCATTGTTAGCCCACCAACAACACATGAAACAACTATCAAAAATTTCAAAACAACCAATATTACAAACAAATCCACATCATGGTGTGACTAATTTAAGCCACAAACGGGAGTATCCACTACACAACACCCTAGGACTCAGAATCTAGAATGTGTTAGAGAATGTACACCAAACACACGGACAACTAACTTTTCTACATCTTCATATCTAAATAACTTTTATACATGAATTCAAGGCAACACAGTTTCTACTTATTTACAAAAAAATTCTATCTTTAATGCAGTACAATTTCTTTTTACCAAGCTATGAACATATACAATTACTTCCTTATGCAAAAAGATACTTATAGAGGAAATGTATGATGTCACATGCAAGAATAATTCAAAACTCTAATTGACCTATAGTATCACATTCATGATCTCTTGGGTTGAACACAAGCTCCAATTTGATCTTCTGCACACAGTCCTTACACAGGCATACATAATGAGAACTTTCATAAATCACCGCAAAACTTCCTCATAAGGTCATGGCCAACTAGGAGATAGATATCAGATAATCAAGAAACCATGTAAAGATACCCCACATATGGAAACACCACATAATGACATGAATCGTGATGCATGATGCCACCAAATGATTAAATCATTCCAATACTTACACATATACAAAAGCAATGCAACTAACATAAAGATGGTATGGTTTTTGAACACCAATAGCTAAACATAACTCCCAAGTATGATTACTTCACCACAATAGGGAACACAAAATACCATTGGCCTTTCATAACACCCCACACAGAATGGGTACATGATATTCACATCACTAGAGGGGCAAATATCACACTCCTAATCACATGCACTAATAGTAACCATGCTTCTTTCTTCTAAAGCACTAGAGACCACAAGAGAAACTCAAGGCCTCAACAAATCAACAAGCACTAACATTTAGGAAACATATATTGTCTGATATAACATCACATTTTCGGAAAAGGAGGGAGAACACATAGGAGACACATAAGTAAAACGAGGCATAAAGAATTTATTTCTTCCAGAATCAAAGAACAAGTCTATAAATTTATCAACTTTCTAACATCATACTAAGGCACATAGGTCAGAGATACTATTACCAACTTGCCACAAGGAGAAAAACACTTAACCTAGAGCAACAACAACAATCCAGAGATCCCAATGTTGCAACCTAGGCTCTGATACCAAATGTAACACCCCGCTAAGGAACCCAGAGGATAATACAACTAAACTTACAAAAAAGACAAATATTTCTTTTTTGTTAAGTGAAAGAAATAAGAACAATCATATATTTATTCATAACATTTAAATTAAGCTTTAGCCTCTAGGGTTCTATGGCTACATTACTAACAAACTAAAACAAGATCTAACCAACATTATGAATTAACTAACAACCATGGTTCGTTTTATATCTAATTACATTAGATGAATAATCACATACAATTCCATAAATTATATTATCACATAAATAAGCATCAAGATCCTACACATAGGATCAAAAGTACATAAACAAGTTCCTTTAAAAGAGAGTACAACATTACATTGTTTACAATATTGCTATCTAGATTACACTGGAATATATACATCAAGATAACAGTACATGATTCAACTAATATACAACACTGTAACATTATCATAAGTATCTATCTTCTCAAGATAGAGCAAGATCTGAAATATGTCATACAAGGTACATCCTTCTCACACATGATCAACAACAAGGGAAACCAATGGAGAGAAAAACACAACCACCCGACCATGTGGAACCCTAAGGTCTAGCCCCCATGCTAGGAGAGAACAATCAGGTCCCACTAAGAAAACAATCAAGAAAGATAGTAGACTAACAGGTCCAAGGACTACACATGGCTCCAATACAACATAGGTCAATATGAACAACACAAGTAACTCAAACATCACTTCAAGAGGCAACCATACAATGAATGGGAAGAGTACAACTAGGGAATGGTAGACTACAGTAGGGAGAAGTGTCATCACATAGCTTGTTATGGGTTGTCTTGGTAGGTCTTCCTAGGCCCCGGCCCCCATACAAACTCATGAAGAATCAACAGACCTTTCATGAGGACAAGGTAGTTGATCTTTCCATTCTAGGCCTTATCTCATCTCAAGCCTAAACGAGCACTTGAACCATGAGTGTGGCATCCACTTATCTTGTTTAATGTGATTAACTACCCAACCCCTTAATTCATTAATTAGATTATCACTGAGTTAAGAAACTCCCACATGGGTTGTCTTGTACGCCACTTTGGGCTCCGACCCCCATTAAGAGCCACTTCCCTACCTACAACTAGAAGACCCTACTCATCAAGCATAGCAATTATCATCATAATAACAAGTATATAAGAACCATGCAAGACATTAACCCTCTTGCATACCAACTTAATCACAAGGACAATTTTCACAAAACATTGCCCATAGCTTCCATGTGAAGCAAACCATAACCAACATTTTTTTTTATGTTATCCAACATTTCTCCATTCACAAAATTTGACACACTACTTAATGCATAATCAAAACCATAATGAACCATATCATCCTTAGAAGACTTGATTCCATATTATGACACCTTTACAATCATAGCATATACATGAAAACTAAACATTAAAACCTATGCCTCTAGAAACAACTTCCTGAAATGACACAACACTTGACACCATTAAAAACACAATAGTTTCACATCACATTCACTCTCAAAGTACATCATAAACTAATACCCTTCAATAATATTTTAAGGAATATAACATTAATCCAAGCATGATCGATCATCTAACAATTATAAAGTGAGTCTATCTAAATAATACAAAACTATAACTTTCTAATCACTAGTAGCAGCTATAATATAATCATAAGATATAAGTATCCATGAGTATGAATATTTTAACTAATAATTCTCAAAACTTATTTTTTAATTTCATTTAATTAAAGTGATTGTGAACAACATGCAAATAACCTTAAGGCATACAAATTAAACACAACACTTGTTTACACTATTTACAATGATGTAGATTTAGTTAATAAACATGACAATTTTGTATATACTTTTAAATATAACTGTATAAGCAAGATTAAAAGCCTATAATATTAGAATGCTATAAATATCTTACATTATTTAGAATCACAAGAAACAAAACCTAAAACTACAATGAAAGAACCCTGTTCTATGATTAGCTTGAGACAAAAAGAATATAGAACAACAAAACATTCCTATAGATCTAACATCTTCATCAAATCTACCACACTTTTAACCACATGGATATGATAGGATCAGCGCAAAATGAATTTGTTGAGAAGGCTTTAGAAGCTACCAACAATGCAAAATGTCAAAGCATAGACAAGGCACGTAGACTGATTGGTAGAATGCCTTAAAGAGAGTTATATGATGGAAATAAATGATTGTAGGATATGCACAAAATGAATTTGTTGAAAAAATCTCAGAGAAACCTAGTTCAAAAATATAGAGTTATTGGTGATGCAACTAACTGTTTTAACAGAGATGAAATGAGTGAGAGGTAGACAGTCACAAAATATTCATATCTTAAAAATGACAAACTAGGTATGGCTGATTTTTGGATATGGTTTAGCTATCTGAGACATGCACCATATATAAAAACATTAGAGAAACCCAGTTCATAAAATTAAAGTTATGGCTAATGTAACAGACTGCTAAAACAAAGACGAAATGAGTGAGGTAAATAGTCACAAAATATTCATATATCAAAAATGACAAATTGAATATGGCTAATTTCTGGATATAATTTAGATATCTAGGACCTGAACTATATATAAATAGATTAGAGAAACCCAATTTGTAAAAATAAAGTTATGGCTAACGCAGCAAACTTCTAAAATAGAGACGAAACGAGTGAGAGGTAGACAGTCACAAAACATTCATATCTCAAAAATAAAAAATTGGGTATGGCTAATTTCTGGAAATGGTTTATATAGTCCAAACATGCACCATATATTAAAAAATTAGAGAAACACAATTCGTAAAAATAAAGTTATGGTTAATGCAACAAACTTCTAAAACAAAGATGAAATGAGTGAGAGGTGGATAGTCACAAAATATTTATATCTCAAAAATGACACACTGGGTATGGCTGATTTCTAGATATGATTTAGATATTCTAGACATTCACCATATATAAAAGAATTAGAGAAACCTAGTTTGTAAAAATAAAGTTATGGCTAATGTAACAAACTGCTAAAACAAAGACAAAATGAGTGAGAGGTAGACAGTCACAAAATATTCATATCTCAAAAATGACAAACTAGGTGTGGCCAATTTTTGGATATGATTTAGATATCCAAGAGGTACAACATATATAAAAAAAAGTAGTGAAACTCAGTTCGTAAAAGTAATGTTATGTCTAACGTAACAGACTATGTTCAGAAACTTTAGAAGAGAATTGACACGATATTTTACTAAATCTAATGCAACAATAAATCAGATTCATATCTGAATCCATACTTTGAATATTATTTCTATCACATCTTCAAAAAATTCCTAGCTCGCAACCATTTTCCCCCATGTCTTTTCTTCTGGAAACTATTGTTTATTGTGCCAAAAGAAAAATAAAAACTTCTTGAGAGAGAGCTAATGGAAACATAAAACATATTCTGCTATTTGAAAATGCATGCTTCCCCTCCAAATTATGTTTTTTAGATTTCAAAATAAAGTTGAGCATGCATAACCACCCCGATGATTTTTTCTAGAAGATTCTCCTTTATTACTTTCTTACAATTTTGTATTTTCAACCAAACAATAATTTCTCTGTAATTTTATTTATTTTAGAATTTGCTATTTATTTCATTTACAACTAGAAAAGATTCTTTTCTGATTTTATCTACTTTAGTACTGTAACACCCGCCTTGAACGCCTTAAAGAATACACATTTATGCAATATGAAACAGGAAATTTTTTTTTTAAAAGATTAATTAACGATAACATAATCAATTATGACATATTCTCTAAGGGTCCAAGGCTGCGTCACTTAACGAATCAACTAACATAATTTAACATACATCAGTAACTGATCCAAATCCATGCTCAAATAAATAACTTATTCATATTCAATGCAAATCATCTAATAACGGAATCTGCATGATTAAATACATAACTGAAATGCTTTCATATAAGTACATCATGACATCATTACATTGCCACTTTTAGTTTACATCAAAGTTACATACATAAAGAATGTTCTATTACACAAATCTGGTACAAGGTTATACACTTACATCATCATCATTGGAACAAGTACAACTGGAACAAATCCTTTTTCTGCATATGATCATGACAAGAATAACCAATGGATAAAATAGCTCTTCCACCCGACCATGTGGAACCTTAAGGTCCACCCCCCGAGCTAGGAGTTAACATGAGGTCCCAAACACTGACAGTCAGGTAGACGAAAGACAAACAAGAACAAAGGACGACCAAACGCCAATACAACCCATGGCAATATCAATATAACTCAACATAACTTAACTTAACTTTCACTTTCACTTCCAGAGGCAACACAAAACAAATGAAGAGAGACTGAACAAGGAATGCTAGGTTGTAGTAGGGAGAGTGTCATCGCACGGTCCTAACATGGGTTATCCTGACAGCCTCTCACTAGGCGCCGGCCCCCATCTATGGTTATCCTGATAGCCTCTCACTAGGCGCCGGCCCCATAGGGTGACACATGTGGAATTGACCTTCCTTTCATGAGGACAAGGAACTCAATCATGCCGACCAGGCCTTCTCTACCCATCCTTAGTCTAAACAAGCACTACAGGCCATGGGAGAGGAATCCATTAATCTTGTTTAATGTGAAAACTACCCTTAACCCCCTAGTTAATTTTTAGGTTATCACTTCATTAATCTACTTCCAACGGGTTATCCTGACTGCCACTTTGGGCACCGACCCCACGTTGAAAGCCACTCTCCTTCCTAACACCTAGCAAACCTTAAAATATCATGCAAGACTTTATAACAACACACGTATATGTACACTGCAAGGCATAAACCCTCTTGCATCAAAATAGAATCATAACATCAATTGTTATCCAACACTGTTAACATTACAATACTTTATTCTTTTACAGATTTTAGGTCTCTCCATATGACAAAACGGTACAATAAAATCACAAGTGGTTTAACATCCTTACAGGAAAATATTACTTTCAATACACATACACAACATGACATTATCTCAATATATTTCATTCTATGTTTGATCCACATACTCGTTATTACATCGTAAACACAAAAAACAACAATACACAAGTTGCATATACTTAACTATGACAACTCAGCCTCTGAATTTTGAGTTTATCCACTCTTAAATCGACTCTTTACAAACAACAGAAATACTTAACTTATACCGTAAAATACGGTTCCAGATTCAACACTACAATTTCTTCTCTGTGCACTGAAAACAACTTCTGTAATAAAATCAACATTAGATTACATTCCTTACTAATACTGTTTATTATAATCCTACTGTCAAGAAAGAGAATCGTATATGGATCCTATTCGAATGAAATGTGAACAGCTTGTGAAGATTGTTAATGAGGAGTAAAATAGCTATATGACTGTTTTATCATTGAATTAGATGACAGTTGATTAGTCTAACAACTTTCTCAACTTGCAAATCTGACGGTATCCAATAATCACAAAAAAAAACAATAACGAAGGCAATAGGTTTGATGGATAAGTTTTACGGTATCCAAGGATGTTCATTGAGATCCCCGCATCTAGTTCATGCTTCTAACAGTAGTGCTGACCTCCTAAACATGGAAAGTATAATAACAAGTTCAGAAATTACTTCCACTCAGGTTTAATTCCTGACAGAACTGGATAGATTACAACCATCTCAATAAAACGCTGATTGTTTTTGCTACACTGTCCTTCAGAGAGAGCGCCATCTTTATCAGTGGGATGACAGTAAAATGGTATTGGTTAAGTGAACTGTATTGCAGTCCGTTTAACTAATGTGACAGTATGATCTGCAGAAAGAAACCTTTCAGAAGTGTGCCCAGGCAAAACAGCGACTCCCAGAAAAAAGACTGATTGATAGGTATATACAAATAGGAATTGTTGCAAGGGACTCCAGAATTCTCTACAGTGCACACTATGGTTGTCATCTACGTTCTTACAGAGGACTAATAGAGATGTAATCTTCTAATTACCCAATCAGTGAATAACTAGTGAGCTGGAGAATGTTTATGATGTGCTAACAGAAGGCAACGGTTTTGCCAACACAGCAATCTCATTTCAACTCAGTAAGCAAACTGCATTTGTTAGTTTACTAGAATAGCTTTCTGCCTGCAAGAAGAGCTATGTCGATGATTTTTCTATCATACTGCTGATGCTGAGTCTGTTATCAGATTTCTGAGATAATCAGATGTTGAGGATTGACCAAAACGAGGCAGTAAGCTATCAGCAACAGACAGCTGCTCAAATTACATTTGGAACTATTACTACATTACACCAACAGTTGGTTATTGTTTGTGCATTGTTGACCATCTTGCCCTCACTGGCTATCTTGAGGACACCCCAAACTTTTTAGACGTGCACCAGCTAAGGCAACGACAGTCTACAGATTAAACCTGACTGAGTTTAGATTTTCTCCTCTAGCAACTGCAGAAAGCATAACCTCTTAAGACATTATTACTGCTATATATGCTATGAGTGCAGTCAGAGATTGATGTATGACGAATGCCCTAATCAACTTCAATGATGAATGCTACAGCCTCCATCATCTTCCAGGGGTAATGATGTTCGCTCAGCTTGTTTGAAAGCCAGTGAAATCGCGGTATCCCAAGCTATAAGGTGGCTGGTATACAAGGAATCATCGTCCCAATACCGATAATGACTGACGGAGGCCATAAAATGGTCATGCTGAAAAGACTTTTGAGACTTCAAACAAGGGCGAATAGTGAGACCATTGCGGCAGCGAATTACCTAACTCCTCACCTCCCTTCACGCCCTGGCTTAACAGTTTGCAGTGTCTCCAGCATTATCGACCCACTACTAAACATTATCCACCACTACAAAGAAGAATGAATGGTGTGTCGTCTCACAACACTGGATGACAAGCTTCAGAAAATTTTAATCACAGCGAATAAACATGACAGCAATCCCCCCACCACGCCCAGGCATCACAACTTGGATCGTCTCATGATATAGTTCGGTCCACAAAATGGACATATTGAAAAGACTTCGGAAACTTCAACCAAGGCGAAAAACAAGCAATGGCAGCGATCTCCTACGATCATACGCTTAGGGCGTCACCGGAATAAGATTGCGCTTAGGTTTTAATCATCTAAACTTTAACTGCGATAATTTGGAGATCAAAACATTCGAAACAAAAATTAAGAACTGAGATTGCATTCCTAACCACGTTTTTTTTTTTCTAGCTTGTTTCTGTAAACTACAGAGAGCCTTGACATTCCTTTTTGGATGGCACCGCAGACCCGGGTATCCACAAAGGAGATAAAACCAAACATACAATGTATATGGAACAACGAAACAACAAGGCTTCTGAGGGTTTCAACCAGATCGAACAACAAGACAATAGCAGCGAACTGCCTATCATGCCTAGCATTGCAATATGCAGCGCTTTCTATCAACATCGAACCATTTGTAAAAAAAATACTAAGGGATAGCAGGGAAATAAATTAAATCTTCAAGTAACGATTGCTATACAGGTCTCTGGACAGATAGAATTTCCATTGACAGATGTGGGAGGGCAGGTTAAAAAGGTACGCAACCGGGAAAATCGAATGAATACAAGGCGACTTACAGAGAAAGAACCAATAACAATATTAATCTGATCTTACAGGAACAACTAGCTGTAGCCAACAACGATTTACGGAAAATCTATTGAGGTGTCCTACAAACCCTACCAAGATCATGCCAGTCTGAGAATGCATACAGAATAATTCGGCAACCAGTGGAAGGAAAACATTTGACTTACAGAATCCTTGAGCAGAAACGATGTATCTAAACCCTAAGAGAAGATGCTGATTACACACAGAGAAGACAGTCTACAGAACTATTTGGAATCCAATAAACTATAACAACATTTGCAGATTCGAAATGAAGTTCAGGGATAAGACATTCGACGGAACCTGGTTTCGCAATCGACTCGACGAATCTGCTCCAATCCTTGTAGTTCCAAGCTGCTTCTTCCCTTTCACCTGTGATGCTCTCCTTGATGCCCCTCCAGCTCTTTTATAACTCAGCCTATCTCCTCTCCAAGGGCTTGGCACGTGATTCCGTGCAACTCCTTTTAAAGAATATGTATTTTTTTTATTTAATTAAAAGATCCCAATTATTAGATTCTTTATTTTATTATTATTTTTCTTTATAGCCGACCCAAAATATTGTTATAAATAGAATAGTACTATTTCGACAATTATATAATTTTGTACTATCCTTTAATTTCTTTATTAATCAAGTTGTGAATTACAATTTACAAGTGTGATTAAATCTATTTATTTATTTAAATATTTATTATAAATAATATTATATCGAATAATACAAACTTCTTCCAACTTTAGTTATCAACAACACTTCTATTAAAATAATAATTTATTTATAGCTAAAATCGACAACTAACGACATTATGCCCATTTAACAACACTATACTCTTTCGTAGAATAATTCTAATTAAAGCACAACATTACCACACATACTTAGACACCTTTGAACTTGATTTGACTCCAAGATACAATATTACCTGACAGTAAGACATGGGAGAATGACAACCAATAATCACAAGGGTAATTGACGACGAAGGAACACTGACTAGGGACCTCATGTTAACTCCAACCAACTAATCCATTGGCGAAGGCACGCTCAGACCTGTAATCAGGTGGAGTCGATGCCTAGTACCTGCATCCTGCAGCAACGCACAGTTAACCATAACAAGATATACATATACATCACATGCAGTCCTATCGTGAATGGAAATCGCAGTGAGGTAGGGTACTCGAGAACGAGTAATACAACACTGTTCCATTCACGTTTATAAATAACAATCAACTATATTGAACAAGGTATCAGATTACTATTCTACGACATAAAATGATCAACTAATCTTCCAATCCCATATAATGAATAACATCAAAGCATTTAAAACATCAGTTCATTTATCAAATTGTAAAGCATAAAATGACATAATCCATCATCAACATCTGTTATCATAACAATTAGGTTCATACTGAAATAGCAAAATAACTAGAAATCCATCATCAACGATCTAAAAACACTGTCAAAATGTCCAGTACTACTAAGCAAACATTATTCCAAAAGACGACAAGTTGAGGGGCACTACATCCTCCCCCCCTAGGATCAGGCTTACTCCTGGAAGCCTGTGAACAAATATGGATATAGCTCTCGCATACGGGAAGTATCTTCCCAGGTCACTGAAGTCTCATCATTAGGATCCCATTGGACCCTTACCTGCTCTATGACTCTGCCCCTGAGACCGAGTCGCCTGTGTTCTAAAATGCCTACGGGCTCCAAAGCTAGCTGTCCGTCCTCTACCTGTAAGGCATTCCAATCAAGAACATGAGAAATATCTGGATGATAAGGTCTAAGAACAGAAACGTGAAATACGTCATGGACGCATGACAAGCTAGGCGGCAAAGCAAGACGGTATGTAACAGGACCGATTCTCTCTAAAACCTCTAATGGCCCTACAAAGCGTGGCGCGAGCTTAGAGCCTTTTCCGTAACGGATCGGACTCTTTCGCGGATGCACCCGTAAGAACACCTGATCACCAACTGAAAACTGATGATCAAGCCTGTGAGCATCTGCATATTTCTTCTGTCTATCCTGAGCTGCTACCAGATGCTCTCTGATGCGATCAACCTGCTGCTCCATCTCTTGGAGCATCTGTGGACCTAGGAGAACTCTATCCTCAAGACGATCCCAACTCAATGGGGTACGACAAGGACGACCATATAGGGCCTGAAAAGGAGACATACCAATTGAACTATGGTACCCATTATTGTACGCAAACTCCACTAAATACAAATAATCTTCCCAACGGTTTTGCTGATCCATCACATACATTCTGAGCATGTCCTCAAGGATCTGATTGACCCTCTCAGTTTGCCCATCAGTCTCTGGATGATAAGCTGAACTGAAGTTCAATTGAGTCCCCAATGCATGCTGAAGAGATGTCCAAAGAGCTAAAGTAAAAACTGGATCACGATCAGAGATAATCTTACGAGGAATCCCGTGCAATCGGACTATATCCTCCATGAAAATTTTGGCCACAGATGAGGCATTATATGAAGATCAGACAGGGGAAAAGTGTGCTACTTTCGTAAGCCTGTCTACAGTGACCATTATCGCATCATGGCGACGAGAAGACATGGGTAAACCAACTATAAAATCTATTGAAATGATGTCCCATTTCCATTCAGGAATAAGATGTGGCTGAAGAAGACCTGCAGGATGCTGATGTTCTGCCTTAACCCTCTGACATTCTAAGCATCTCGAAACAAAATCAGCAATATCCCTCTTCATTCCAGCCCAAAAATATATCTGACGAAGGTCTGCATACATCTTCTTGACACCTGGATGAGCAGAATAAGGTGCCCGATGAGCCTCAGACATGATTAGGGTGCGAAGACCCTCTGTAGAAGGAACATAAATGCGATCTAAATGTCACAAGAGACCATCCGACTCAATAGAATATCCAGCATATCTACCCTCCAAGGTTCTACTAGACTCCACTTCAGCTTTCACTTCTTGATACCATCTATCTGCAGGGAGTGCTGCAAGAATCTGTCCTCTCAAATCCACTCCAAGAGTGATTGACGAAAGTTCATGTCTTCGACGACTAAGAGCATCCACCACCACATTCTCCTTACCTTGGATATATTTTACCTCAAAGTCATACTCACATAGAAACTCCATCCATCGCCTCTATCTCGCATTCAGGTTCGGCTGAGTAAAGATATACTGTAAACTTCGGTGATCACTGTGCAGCTCAAACCGATGCCCCAGTAAGAAGTGTCTCCATCTTACCAATGCATGTACGACTGCAGCCAACTCTAGGTCATGTGTAGGATAGTTCAACTCATGATCTTTGAGTTTACAGGACTCGTAAGCTATCACACGACCCTCCTGCATTAAAACTGCTCCTAAACCTTCCAAAGATGCATCAGTACAAACCACAAAATCTCTGGTAGGATCAGGCACTGCTAGAATAGGTGCACTAGTTAACCGCTCCTTAAGACTCTGAAAGGCTGCTTGACACTGATCTGACCAAATGAACTTCTTTCCTTTTCTCTGAAGAGAAGTTATAGGGTAAGCTATCTTTGAAAATCCTTCCACAAATCGTCGATAATAGCCTGCTAAGCCCATGAAACTACGAACCTCTGAAACATTGGTGGGAGCAGGCCAGTCCATGATCGCTTGAATCTTTGAAGGATCCACTGCAATACCCTTGTCTGAAATAACATGTCCCAAATATTTTACTTCAGTTTGAAAGAAATCACATTTAGCCAAATTTGCATACAACTGATTTTCTCTTAAACACTGCAAAACCTGCCGCAAATGCTCTTCATGCTCCTCCATAGACCTTGAATAAATCAATATATCATCTAAGAAGACAAGAACAAATCTATCCAGATAGGTACGAAACACACCATTCATCAAGCTCATAAATACTGATGGCGCATTTGTCAATCCAAAAGGTACAACAGTGAACTCATAATGCCCATAGCGAGTGCGAAAAGATGTCTTGTGGATGTCAGCCTCAAAAATGCGCAACTGATGATATCCTGATTTTAGGTCTATCTTGGAAAATACCTTAGCTCCCTTGATCTGATCAAAGAGGTCATCAATTCGCGGCAATGGGTACCTATTCTTCACAGTCACCTTATTAAGCTGCCGATAGTTGATGCACAAACGCAGAGATCCATCCTTCTTCTTCACAAAAATCACAGGTGCTCCCCATGGAGAGACACTTGGACGAATGAATCCCTTCGCTAATAACTCTTCTAGCTGCAAGCGAAGCTCCTTAAGCTCCTGAGTAGTCATCCGATATGGAGCTTGTGAAATAGGCTCTGCTCCAGGAACAAGGTCTATCTTGAAATCAATATCACGCTTCAGTGGCATACCTGGAATCTCGCTAGGAAAAACATCTTCATACTCCTTGAGAATAGGATGATCTTCAAGGGATGTCTCCCTATTTTCTCCAAAATCTAAGTCATTAACTGTTACAGCAAACAACTTGCATCCTTGACGCAAACATCTCTTCAATTGCATAGCAGAAATCATGCGCAAGGAGATGGGTCTCTGAATCCCAACCAATTCTACTTCTTTGCCCGAATCATCAACACACTTCACTACTTTTTGGCGACAGTCTATCACCGCTCGATGAGCATCCAACCAATCCATTCCCAGCACTATGTCATAGGATCCTAATGGTATAATACGAAGGTCCGCTGTGGTGGATAATGGTCCTATCCTCAACTCGCAACCATGCACAAGAGAGTCTACTGATACTCTAGACCCAGAGGCCAATTCCACCTGCCACTTAACATCTTGCTTTGCTGCCACTAATTTGCAACGTTCCACTATAGAAGGGGAAATAAAAGAATCTGAAGCACCAGAGTCAAAAAGAACAGAAATGGTAATACCTCGCACAACACCTGTAGCCTCCACAACGGTACCTTGGTGCTCCGCTTGGCGATTATCCACCACCGCAAACACCCTATGTGACCTGCCTGCATCACCAACAGTGGGCTCTGAAACTGCGGGCCTCTGACCAAATCCTGAAGTATTCTTACGTGGGCATTGTCTAGCAATGTGGCCCTGCTGGCCGCAAGAGAAACATCCTATTCCCCTGCCAAAACCTCCACCGCCTACAGGAGCATTTGACTGCTGAAAACTACCTCTACTTGTTGTAGATTGTGTGCTTTGCGCTGGTTGACTGGCCCGATCACGTTTAACTCTCTGCCAACTTCGATCCTTCCTAGAATGAAATCTGTTGCTTTGCTGATACTGAGAGTTTCTTGATTTCGTCTGGGAAAACTGTTGTTGCTGCTGTCCACTCTTAGAAGGTACCTGTTGACTCCTTGAGTTACCTGCTGCATGAGACTGACCACCTCAGAAACCCAAACCTGCTCGAGATGAGCTACCAATCTGTACACCTGTATGACCCCCTAGGGCCATGGTCAAGTTCTCTTCTACCAGTCGAGCCTTCTCAACTGCTACCTCCATGGTCTTCAGCTCGAACACAGGAACTCCTCCGCTGATGCGTGCATTCAGACCTCTAATAAAATGCTGAACTAACATGGCCTCATCGTTTCTAATCCTTGCATATTGCTTGAGTTCATAAAACTTGCGCTCATACTGTTCCACTGTCATGGCCATCTGTCTCAACCCATGGAACTCATCCGCTCGTCGTTGCCGCCAGTGATCAGATAAAAATCAAGCTCTGAACCTTTCCAGAAATAATTCCCAAGAAATTGTCGCAATATCTAGATGCAACTTTTGCTCCTCAAGACGCCACCATGTAGAGGTGAATCCTCTTAGATGCATGATGGCGCATCTTGCCTTAGTGTTGCTGCCATATGGATGCATAGCAAAGCATCTCTCCAAATCAATTAGCCATGTTTCTACTTCCAAACCGCTACCAGAGCCATCGAATGTAGGAGGACGGGCTCTCATCAAGTGTCTTATGTGGCCCTCAAGAATGGTTTCTTGTTCAGCTGTGATCTCTCTCCTTCTAGGAGATCGTTCTCTTTCTCTCTCTTCTGGTTGCACCACCTCCTGCCTCGGACCAAGACGAGCAAGCACCTCCTCAAGGAGCTGGCGTAGTTGAGCACCCTCGGGCTGACCCTGATTCTCCTGATTCTCACTTCCACCTTCTTGTGTACTTCCGTGAGGGGAACTAGGAGGAGGGCTGATTTCAACACCTCTCCCACGACCCCTACCTCGACCATGTCCTTGGCCTCGTACCCTAGGCATCTTCTTGGACAACACATCCAAGAACAAACTTCAGGTTGTTAGGCAAGGACTATGAATGAAAATGTCCTTCAGAGTTTAAGCAACTAGCATAGCTTAATGGGCTAATTATAAAACCAGAGTACCCAGTGTTAGTAACTTGGCTCTGATACCAGATGTAACGCCCGCCTTGAACGCCTTAAAGAATACACATTTATGCAATATGAAATAGGAATTTTTTTTTTTTTAAAAGATTAATTAACGATAACATAATCAATTACGACATATTCTCTAAGGGTCCAAGGCTGCGTCACTTAACGAATCAACTAACATAATTTAACATACATTAGTAACTGATCCAAATCCATGCTCAAATAAATAACTTATTCATATTCAATGCAAATCATTTAATAACAGAATCTGCATGATTAAATACATAACTGAAATGCTTTCATATAAGTACATCATGACATCATTACATTGCCACTTTTAGTTTACATCAAAGTTACATACATAAAGAATGTTCTATTACACAAATCTGGTACAAGGTTATACACTTACATCATCATCATTGGAACAAGTACAATTGGAACAAATCCTTTTTCTACGTATGATCATGACAAGAATAACCAATGGATAAAATAGCTCTTCCACCTGACCATGTGGAACCCTAAGGTCCACCCCCCGAGCTAGGAGTTAACATGAGGTCCCAAACACTGACAGTTAGGTAGACGAAAGACAAACAAGAACAAAGGACGACCAAACGCTAATACAACCCATGGGAATATCAATATAACTCAACATAACTTAACTTAACTTTCACTTTCACTTCCAGAAGCAACACAAAACAAATGAAGAGAGACCGAACAAGGAATGCTAGGTTGTAGTAGGGAGAGTGTCATCGCACGGTCCTAACATGGGTTATCCTGACAGCCTCTCACTAGGCGCCGGCCCCCATCTATGGTTATCCTAACAGCCTCTCACTAGGCGCCGGCCCCATAGGGTGACACATGCGGAATCGACCTTCCTTTCATGAGGATAAGGAAGTCAATCATGCCGACCAGGCCTTCTCTACCCATCCTTAGTCTAAACAAGCACTACAGGCCATGGGAGAGGAATCCATTAATCTTGTTTAATGTGAAAACTACCCTTAACCCCCTAGTTAATTTTTAGGTTATCACTTGATTAATCTACTTCCAACGGGTTATCCTGACTGCCACTTTGGGCACCGGCCCCACGTTGAAAGCCACTCTCCTTCCTAACACCTAGCAAACCTTAAAATATCATGCAAGACTTTATAACAACACACGTATATGTACACTGCAAGGCATAAACCCTCTTGCATCAAAATAGAATCATAACATCAATTGTTATCCAACACTGTTAACATTACAATACTTTATTCTTTTACAGATTTCAGGTCTCTCCATATGACAAAACGGTACAATAAAATCACAAGTGGTTTAACATCCTTACAGGAAAATATTACTTTCAATACACATACACAACCTGACATTATCTCAATATATTTCATTCTATGTTTGATCCACATACTCGTTATTACATCGTAAACACAAAAAACAACAATACACAAGTTGCATATACTTTACTATGACAAATCAGCCTCTGAATTTTGAGTTTATCCACTCTTAAATCGACTCTTTACAAACAACAGAAATACTTAACTTATACCGTAAAATACGGTTCCAGAGTCAACACTACAATTTCTTCTCTATGCACTGAAAACAACTTCTGTAATAAAATCAACATTAGATTACATTCCTTACTAATACTGTTTATTATAATCCTACTGTCAAGAAAGAGAATCGTATATGGATCCTATTCGAATGAAACGTGAACAGCTTGTGAAGATTGTTAATGAGGAGTAAAATAGCTATATGACTATTTTATCATTGAATTAGATGACAGTTGATTAGTCTAACAACTTCCTCAACTTGCAAATCTGACGGTATTCAATAATCACAAAAAAAAACAATAACGAAGGCAATAGGTTTGATGGATAAGTTTTACGGTATCCAAGGACGTTCATTGAGATCCCCGCATCTAGTTCATGCTTCTAACAGTAGTGCTGACCTCCTAAACATGGAAAGTATAATAACAAGTTCAGAAATTACTTCCACTCAGGTTTAATTCCTGACAGAACTGGATAGATTACAACCATCTCAATAAAACGCTGATTGTTTTTGCTGCACTGCCCTTCAGAGAGAGCGCCATCTTTATCAGTGGGATGACAGTAAAATGGTATTGGTTAAGTGAACTGTATTGCAGTCCGTTTAACTAATGTGACAGTATGATCTGTAGAAAGAAACCTTTCAGAAGTGTGCCCAGGCAAAACAGTGATTCCTAGAAAAAAGACTGATTGATAGATATATACAAATAGGAATTGTTGCAAGGGACTCCAGAATTCTCTACAGTGCACACTATGGTTGTCATCTACGTTCTTACAGAGGACTAATAGAGATGTAATCTTCTAATTACCCAATCAGTGAATAACTAGTGAGCTGGAGAATGTTTATGATGTGCTAACAAAAGGCAACGGTTTTGCCAACACAGCAATCTCATTTCAACTCAGTAAGCAAACTGCATTTGTTAGTTTACTGGAATAGCTTTCTACCTGCAAGAAGAGCTATGTCGATGATTTTTCTATCATACTGCTGATGCCGAGTCTGTTATCAGATTTCTGAGATAATCAGATGTTGAGGATTGACCAAAACGAGGCAGTAAGCTATCAGCAACAGACAGCTGCTCAAATTACATTTGGAACTATTACTACATTACACCAACAGTTGGTTATTGTTTGTGCATTGTTGACCATCTTGCCCTCACTGGCTATCTTGAGGACACCCCAAACTTTTCAGACGTGCACCAGCTAAGGCAACGGCAGTCTACAGATTAAACCTGACTGAGTTTAGATTTTCTCCTCTAGCAACTGCAGAAAGCATAACCTCTTAAGACATTATTACTGCTATATATGCTATGAGTGCAGTCAGAGATTGATGTATGACGAATGCCCTAATCAACTTTGATGATGAATGCTACAGCCTCCATCATCTTCTAGGGGTAATGATGTTCGCTCAGCTTGTTTGAAAGCCAGTGAAATCGTGGTATCCCAAGCTATAAGGTGGCTGGTATACAAGGAATCATCGTCCCAATACCGATAATGACTGACGGAGGCCATAAAATGGTCATGCTGAAAAGACTTCTGAGACTTCAAACAAGGGTGAATAGTGAGACCATTGCGGCAGCGAATTACCTAACTCCTCACCTCCCTTCACGCCCTGGCTTAATAGTTTGCAGTGTCTCCAGCATTATCGACCCACTACTAAACATTATCCACCACTACAAAGAAGAATGAATGGTGTGTCGTCTCACAACACTGGATGACAAGCTTCAGAAAATTTTAGTCACAGCGAATAAACATGACAGCGATCTCCCCACCACGCCCAGGCATCACAACTTGGATCGTCTCATGATATAGTTTGGTCCACAAAATGGACATATTGAAAAGACTTCGGAAACTTCAACCAAGGCGAAAAACAAGCAATGGCAGCGATCTCCTACGATCATACGCTTAGGGCGTCACCGGAATAAGATTGCGCTTAGGTTTTAATCAGCTAAACTTCAACTGCGATAATTTGGAGATCAAAACATTCGAAACAAAAATTAAGAACTGAGATTGCATTCCTAACCACGTTTTTTTTTTCTAGCTTGTTTCTGTAAACTACAGAGAGCCTTGACATTCCTTTTTGGATGGCACCGCAGACCCGGGTATCCACAAAGGAGATAAAACCAAACATACAATGTATATGGAACAGCAAAACAACAAGGCTTCTGAGGGTTTCAACCAGATCGAACAACAAGACAATAGCAGCGAACTGCCTATCATGCCTAGCATTGCAATATGCAGCGCTTTCTATCAACATCGAACCATTTGTAAAAAAAAATACTAAGGGATAGCAGGGAAATAAATTAAATCTTCAAGTAACAATTGCTATACAGGTCTCTGGACAGATAGAATTTCCATTGACAGATGTGGGAGGGCAGGTTAAAAAGGTACGTAACCGGGAAAATCGAATGAATATAAGGTGACTTACAGAGAAAGAACCAATAACAACATTAATCTAATCTTACAGGAACAACTAGCTGTAGCCAACAGCGATTTACGGCAAATCTATCGAGGTGTCCTACAAACCCTACCAAGATCACGCCGGTCTGAGAATGCATACAGAATAATTCGGCAACCAGTGGAAGGAAAACATTTGACTTATAGAATCCTTGAGTAGAAACGATGTATCTAAACCCTAAGAGAAGATGCTGATTACACACAGAGAAGACAGTCTACAGAACTATTTGGAATCCAATAAACTATAACAACATTTGCATATTCGAAATGAAGTTCAGGGATAAGACATTCGACGGAACCTAGTTTCGCAATTGACTCGACGAATCTGCTCCAATCCTTGTAGTTCCAAGCTGCTTCTTCCCTTTCACCTGTGATGCTCTCCTTGATGCCCCTCCAGCTCTTTTATAACTCAGCCTCTCTCCTCTCCAAGGGCTTGCCATGTGATTCCGTGCAACTCCTTTTAAAGAATATGTATTTTTTTTATTTAATTAAAAGATCCCAATTATTAGATTCTTTATTTTATTATTATTTTTCTTTATAGCCGACCCAAAATATTGTTATAAATAGAATAGTACTATTTCGACAATTATATAATTTTGTACTATCCTTTAATTTATTTATTAATCAAGTTGTGAATTACAATTTACAAGCGTGATTAAATCTATTTATTTATTTAAATATTTATTATAAATAATATTATATCGAATAATACAAACTTCTTACAACTTTATTTATCAACAACACTTCTATTAAAATAATAATTTATTTATAGCTAAAATCGACAACTAACGACATTATGCCCATTTAACAACACTATACTCTTTCGTAGAATAATTCTAATTAAAGCACAACATTACCACACATACTTAGACACCTTTGAACTTGATTTGACTCCAAGATACAATATTACCTGACAGTAAGACATGGGCGAATGACAACCAATAACCACAAGGGTAACTGACGACGAAGGAACACTGACTAGGGACCTCATGTTAACTCCAACCAACTAATCCATTGGCGAAGGCATGCTCAGACCTGTAATCAGGTGGAGTCGATGCCTAGTACCTGCATCCTGTAGCAACGCACAGTTAACCATAACAAGATATACATATACATCACATGCAGTCCTATCGTGAATGGAAATCGTAGTGAGGTAGGGTACTCAAGAACGAGTAATACAACACTGTTCCATTCACGTTTATAAATAACAATCAACTATATTGAACAAGGTATCAGATTACTATTCTACGACATAAAATGATCAACTAATCTTCCAATCCCATATAATGAATAACATCAAAGCATTTAAAACATCAGTTCATTTATCAAATTGTAAGGCATAAAATGACATAATCCATCATCAACATCTGTTATCATAACAATTAGGTTCATACTGAAATAGCAAAATAACTAGAAATCCATCATCAACGATCTAAAAACACTGTCAAAATGTCCAGTACTACTAAGCAAACATCAGTCCAAAAGACAACAAGTTGAGGGGCACTACAAGTACATACATATGACAACTTGTAAATATTATCTATTTTATTGCCATTAACACAACATTAAATTATATTAATTAATTTATTTATATCTAGTTGGAATTACATTTATTACTATTATTATTATTATTTATTAACTTAACATCTAGAATAATATATTTTTCATAAACTAAATTCACATAAGGAAATTTATATATATTTATTTATTTAACAAAAATGCTTTCATAACTAATAATGTTATTCTAATGCAACAATTAACCAAAGTAGTAATTGATGCAAGAGCATCCATGGCAAATTAGCAATCTTGCATCACCAAAAAATATTTTAATTTCTATTTATTTGTTTTTAGAAGGTTTATGGGCTTGGGAAATAATATTTTAATTTGCAACAAATATAATTTTCTTGGACATATTGGTAAATGTAATTTTACTGGGATTTGACTGATTTTTGTCATAAGTGGGGCTGCCAAGAATCATGGTATGAATGGCACTTATTTCTATAACTGTCATAGTTGTAAGGAGTCTGTAAGTTGTCATAACAACCCAAAATTGATTAGGCAAATGGTAGATGTCCATGTGAAGGTGGATTGTACAAGATTTAATTTTTTATTATTTTCAAATTGTAACCTCCATGAAGGGTGTGGATTTCCAAGAGGTGGGGCAGAAGATTTGCATGTTGTTGCATGTCTGGGTCAAAATTATGAGACCCAGTCTCCATAAAATGAGTATAACTTTCTCATATCTTATCAAAATTAAGATATTAAAAATGTTCTGGATGGAGGAAAGGGAGAGGCACAAAACCCATAAACTATTTTAGGAAATTACAAAAATACAGATGTGGAAAAAAGAATAAGTGATGGGTTTTTATTCGAGCTAGAGAAAAAAATAGAGGAGAGACCCAGATATTGGGAAGGAGTCTAGAGGTGGAGAAAATTATTTGTTGTAGGTGATTGGATGTGTAATTCTCAAAATCTCAAAAGATTCCTTATTTTGTAATGCATTTCCAGATTTGAATAAAAGATTGTGTGCAGATTTCTCTTCATTATCTTTGTTGTAGTATTTTATTTTCAGCCTTCTTGCATAGGCTTGTTGAAGTGTCGTGTTGCAGATTTGAATGGATTAGTATCTCATTTTTGCATTAATTGGTGAATTAGTATTCCTCTCTGCATCAATTGGTATCGGACCTTAGAAGGTCTGGGAGAGAGTGTTTGGTTTTGTGTTTGTGTGTTTGTACAGGTTGAAGAGAGAACCTGGTTGCTAAAAGACTAGGTAGAGAAAAGAAGAAGAGAGCTAGGTGAGGCACAGACAAGAGGAAGTGTCATGCCCACATTTTCCATGTGGTCACAACACGCATTCATACGTGTTATGTCCACATGCGTCATATGGTCATGATACGAACTATCAAAAAAATTCCTTACTACTCTGAAAACCCCCTCGCACACGCAAGCATCCTCGGTGGTATACACTTAAGGTGTCAACAAATCTATTGTTAGTGGAATATTAACCACACATGTGCATTCTCTATGTTGGACTTACTATCTTTATTTCCATGACGTTCACTGGTTTATGCTTAGTTTGATTTTCAATGTCTGAATTTATTGAAATCAATCTGTCCCTAGTTAGTTCTCTCAGTCTATTTCAATTTTGTCTCGCAATTTCTCATCTATTATATTTATTTATTTAATTATTCATTCATTTATTTATTTATTTAATCTATTTCATTTCCTTGGTATTTCATTTGGAAATTATTAAACTCTGAATTTTCAATTCCTTTTATAGATCGAAATAATATAATTATATACTTCAATGTCAAAAATAATTGCCCTATTAAATATTTTTTTAATATTTTCCAAATCTCCCTCTCACAATTTATCAATAAATATTATGTATATATGAATAATGATAAATTTACATATATGAAAAGAATACATACATACATATATATATATATATATATATATATATATATATATATATATATATATATAGAAGTATATAATATTATGTAAGTGTAACTATCATTTAAGTGTAACTACACATGTATTAACAAATTATATATATATATATATATATATATATATATATATATATATATATATATATATATATATATATATATATATATATATACATATACATATATATACATACATATATATATATATATGTATCTATATATATATGTATGTGTATATATATATACACATACATATATATATACATATATATATATGTAAAATATTGGTTATTTAATCTTGTTAAATGATACTCCATTCATAATTTAGAGTGTGTGGTTATAAAACCAAACTTATGTCATAGAAGTTGAATAACCCTAAACCTATATATATATATATATATATTTTCTTTTTGTGTTTGATGAGTTGCAGGGAATGGTGGAGCAGCGGCGGCCATGCTGGATCGATAGAGATAGGCGAATGGAAGACCGCAGAGGATGGCAAAGGGTAGTTATAACGAGGCCGCAGGGGGCGGCGGACAGAGATTCACAACAGGGATAAGGGTCACAGCTGGGGTGGAGGTGTTAAAACCGCGCAGGGAGCATTGCTCACGGCAGAGGGCAAAGGGAGGTTACGGTGTCCGCAGAGTGTAAGGGAAGAGTAGCCCGCAGGGGCTTCGGTGTCTACGGGGGTGTGGGGAGGGGCAGATCCCCACCCACATCCCACTTCATGGGGTGTGGGTGAGGCTTCGCCCCTCCCCACACCCACTTTGTATTAATTTTTGGTGGGGGTTAAAACCCCCAACATTGTCACATATAAGTTTTCGACTGTGTTTTTTTTCAATGAAACTGCAATTTTTACAACTCATTTGATATTTGTAAACTCCAATTTAAATATAAATAAATATAAATATATATTTATATAACATGTTCATCACATATACTTAATCTCTTCAATTCACAGTTTACTTCTTTAGTTCATTAAATCATAGAATATATATATTTATTGTAGGGCAAGATAATTTAATATTTTTCTATATATTTTCTTACAAATTTAATTTCATTTGCAACGCCCAAATTAACTTCGTACAAAATAACAATAGATATTTAAAATCTAATTTCCCTTTATTTGGATTTAAATTTCAAGTCACTAATTTAAATCTAATTACGGTAGCATATAATATAAAATGGAAATAAATACTTATAATTGCATTTACTCACCACAAAATAAAGAGTATAAATATTACACAAATTCTTTTCCCTTTCAAATGTCAAATTTTCAACTTCCGTAATTAATTAAATTCAACATCTCCACTAAACATTATAAAAGATAAATTTTAACTACTTGGTTTACATAACTGGCGATTTTCACAACTTCTCAATTAAATAGATTTGTATGAAAATAAACAAAACTAACATCCTTTGCAAGAAAACACATTATTATTATTATTATTATTATTATTATTATTTCTTTCTTTCTTTCTCATACCAATGATAGAATGGGATAAACTATTAAATCACAACTATCTACACATTAAGGGAGAAATTACTCTCTTCTCCCAATTACAATTTTTTTTACAACTCAGACGGAGAAAATCTCTCCTCTAGAAAATTCAATAAGGATGAACTTTAAGAACCAAGCTCTCTTTACAAGTAAAGAAGAGATACATTTTCCCTAAACAATAAAACTCCTCCAATCCTCACAATAAGCTCCAAAACAAACTTGCATAAGAAACAAGAGAAAAATACACCACTCAACTAGCTCTCCTCCCTACCGTTGACCCGCAAGAGGGTCACCCTCGAGCTAGGGAGATCATCCACACACCCAGGGTAGAATAGACCAATAACACTTCACAACATTAGAACAAATAACACACAACACCCATGGTTTTACTCACAACACAAAAACTCAGCTGAGGTGAGTTTAAAGAGGGTAGGGATGTAACACCGCACATGAACACCTTAGAGAACAAGACATCTATGCTATGCAAAATGGAATATTTTTTTTTTAAATGAATAATGTAACAAAGTAATGTTTAACACATCATTACACATCATTAAACTATCAACTTGTTACTCTAAGATTTCATGGTTGCATTACTTGACAAAAGAATTAACATAATCTAACACACATCATAAATTAACATTAGTAGATCCTTCTAAACCTATTGCATTAAATCAATAAACATTTACATCTCCATTACATTAGATAAGTAATCATCAGGATCTGGTACATAGTTACAATTTCTTCTCACATATGGGTACATCATTACATTGTTACTTAACACCTTCTGAATACATACATTATAAATCAACTGATACACAAACAAGTACATGAATACAAATCACTTACTTCATATCTAGTACAAGATCTGACGGCTGATACACAAGATACAACATCCTCGCACACGAACAATAGCAAGGAGAAAAACCAATGGATAAAAGCTCTTCCACCCGACCATGTGGAACTCTAAGGTCCACCCCCCAAGCTAGGAGTTAACATGAGGTCACAAACAAAAACAGTCAGGTAGACAAGACTAACATGATCAAAGGATTATCCATGACTCCAATACAAAACATGACACTATCACAAACAAGACAACATCACTTCTAGAGGCAGCACATAACAAATAGGGAGAGTACAACTAGGGAATGCTAGGATGTAGTAGGGAGGAGTGTCATCACATGGCTTGTCATGGGTTGTCCTGGTAAGCCTTCTTAGGCCCTGGCCCCCATCTTGGGTTGTCCTGGAAGCCTCTCCCGACTCCCAGCTCCCATACAATGCTCATACAGAATCAACATACCTTTCATGAGGACAAGGTAGTTGATCTTGCCATTCCAGGCCTTCTCATCTCATCTCAAGCCTAAACGAGCACTTGAGCCATGAGTGAGGCATCCACTTATCTTTATTTAGTGTGATTAACTACCCAACCCCCTAATTCATTATTTAGGTTACCACTCAGTTATCAAACTCCCAGATGGGTTGTCCTGGATGCCACTTTGGGCTCCGGCCCCCATTAAGAGCCACTCCCCTACCTACAACTAGAAAACCCCATTCAACAAGCATAGAAAACATCATCAGGACACCGAGGATATAGGAACCATGCAAGGAATCAACCATCTTGCACACAATTATCCTCATATCAACATGTGTATATAACAATGCAAGGAATTAACCATCTTGCATGTCATCTTAATCACAAGCACAACTAACACAACATTGTCCATAGCAATACATAAACATTACTCCATTACTGTACTCGATGTCTCCCATTGTCTAACCCAACACAACATCTCAAACAAATAAATAAATCATAACATCCATGAAGAACCTTTCTACACATCATGATACATTCAGAATCTTTACATTCTTTCACAACACCAGAACCAATTTCCTTATACACAACAAAAGATGACATAGCTTCATTGACTCAAGACACTTATCGACATGTTACATGACGTCAAACCACCATGGCCTCTGGAATAAACCCTCGACAACTAACACTTGACCATTCATATACATTCCACTTACATTAAACAATTCCAATTCACACTAAACTAATTGTATAATACCTTCAAAACAAAATCCCAATACATTATTTGTATACCTAATCCTTAACCCATTATTCTATTTTATCTTATCAAAATGAAGAGAACATATTAAGAACTATGACAATTTAAATTAAATTTCATTAACCATTTATGTATAGTCACAATGTTTATCTTTTAATCAATTTAACAATGACAACATTATTATAAATTTCCAATTTTATTTGACTTCTAAACAATCAACTATACTTTTGAAATAATAATAATAATAATAATATATCAACTAATTATCTAATTTAATTACTCTTCGCAATATAAATATCTCAACGATCTGAACAATTACCATTCTGATTTATAACTATTTTTAAACCCTACTTCAACACAAAATACATATTTTATAACTCCTTACCCTAGTAAATTAACTTCCTAATGAATTTATCGGTAACATTATTTAAACATTTATCGACTCAATTGAATTGTAAAAGAATTGTAATCAGAGTATTAATACTTCTAATAATAATAATAATTACCATAGATCATAGAATGGTAAATAATTTCGTTATTATTTTCTGTAGTAAAGTTGGAAGTTTTATTAACTAACAAATCTATTTTTTTATAAAAGTTTTACCCGAGCTATTCAATTGAAAGTGAATAATAATCCATGAAGATTTTACATTATAACCATTACTATGGTTCTTTACTTAAATAACATCCACTTTAATGATCAAACAACTAATAGCAATTTTACACCTCATTCACAACAACAAGTGGTAAATATTTGTCTATTTTGTTACTGGCCAAAATTGACCTTTGCCTGCTGAAATGGATGGTATTTAGGAGCAGCCTTACTAACTAAGGCGATATAAATTAAAGTTGACTAAGTTTTAGATTTTAAAGCCTTCTAGGTATAGGAATATAATTTCCTCAGGCATTGTTATGCTTTAACTTAACCTGAAATAAATTGCCTAAATGAAATGCAATACTCATTATATGAGCAGGGTTGAAAGAATAAGTTTTCTTATGACTGTAGATCACATCTGAATATGGGTGTAGGAGTATTACAGCAGCGCTATTTTTCTTCAATACTAACTTAAAGATTCAATGTTAATGGGATAACAAAAAGAGAAAACTAAATTTATCATTGCTATACTTAGATTGAATGTGTTAGCAATATAATACTCTAAATTTTAACCTATAAACTATATTTTTTTTTTATCCCTCTGGCGTTGAACCTCATCAACCAGAGTACTAATTCATGTTATTGATTATTGATACAAAAGACCTACACAATAGGGAGAGAGACAGATTCTTTTCAACCAAGTTATTGGCATACTTGCTAAACTAAGATTCATTTATTCAAAGGCTATAAAAGGGATCGAGGAATCCATTGATAGAAAAAAAAACTGACAAGTTAAGAGACTTCTAGCATGGATGTTACACAGTGTGAGACAATGCTGAGCACTACATTTTCTGATGTTTGATAGGTATAGCCAACGAATTAGACGTTTTCTAGCTTATATGTTCAGGGCATGAGGCATTACCAAGCACTATAATGGTCTTATGCACTAGGCGACATGGGGCAGGATATGAACGAAATGGATTTTACAAGTTTATAATTGAGAGTGGTACACACTTGAACCACATTTGTAACCTTGATCACATCATGCCGGTAAACGATTCATTATGTGTACATGGTTGACCTTCTTGCCCGTGCGGCTATCTTGAAGACACCATAAAATTTATCATTGCGATGCCTGTTAAATCTGTAAGGTATTTTCTTGGTTCCTGCAGATCACATATGAATATCGGCCTAGGAGTATTTACAACAGCACTATTTTTGACTACACAATTTATGTTCTTTTCTCAAACATCAATGTAGAAGTGGGCTAGTGTGGTGGGTTTCGATGGTAAGGATAATCGATGAAAGATAGAGGAATTAATAAGATCTCCGTGTGCAATTGAATTTTTCAGGCCGTAAAAAGGTACGCACATTTCATGTAGCAGACATAGGCACAGGAATATTATGCAAAGTTGGGGAAATTAGCTGGGAAGATGAAGGCAGTCGTGAGAGATGTCATCATACAGAATGCAATAGAGGCAAGATATACACATAATAATTTCATTGTGAAGGCTTTAGAGGCTTCCTTATAACTGGAATCAGTAGAAATAACAATATATTCTGACAGAAAACATTTTGAAAGTAATGATTGCAGGATCTGGGGAAAATGGATTCAAAGAAAGGCTTTGGAAGCTTTTTAGCAATGATACCGGTAGGTATAAATGTAGATGACACTACCGTTACCAGCATCCCTTAGATCGCCCTGAACTGGGGCTTTAGAACAGGAATAAACATCCATCAAGACATAATCAGAGAACGAAATGATTCATTACACTGGCCTTACAAATTTTAAAGCAAATGCACTCAGCAGGAAAGAATTAGATCTTATGGAATTCAGAGTATAATAACCACAGAATATACTTAAAAATGATAGGAATGAGTAGGCATTGCAAGGGATCAAGAACAAAAAAACAATGCTCTGGTAGAGGAATGCGTAGAACAAGAATTTCATTAAGGGAACCCTAGGTATAATCCTTTAATGCAAGATGAGAATATAACATTAACACAATTAAAAGAACCTGTATACGCTGCAATGACCTCAATCTATTCTTCGCAGCTCTGTCTTCCTTCCCAGATCTCCAATTCCCGTTTCTTCTCTTCCCCCTTCTCTCCTTCTCTCTGCTTCTTTTATGGAGTTTCCCTACCCTAATCATTTGTACTCCACCTTTTTTTAGGGGATATACACATGATCCAAAGCCAACCGTCAAAGAAAATACAGCTTACATTCTTTTAATTTTTAATAACATTACAATATAACCCCTATTTTTTTATTTACTCAAGGATAACTTACATTTAATATATCACAACTTACAATTTTTATTTTATTTAATTTAGTATTTTATATAGATATTTGGTATATAACAACTCATAAATATATATTACTTTATTTAATCATTTATTTACTAGGCCACATATATACTTTCATGTTGATTTCATTAATTATAAAACAATTCCACAACTTATTATTTATTTTTAACTAATAACCACCTTTTCAATTTTTCTCTATTAATTTTTATTTATAACCATACAAAAATAGTTTTTTTATTTTTATTAAATTAATATTTAATATATATTTATTATATAAAAACTAATAATTATTTATAAATCTATTTAATAGTCATTAATCAAATTTATCTATTTATATACCACAATTAACCAATCATAAATCATGCAATTACTTGACCATCAAGCATGCAGAGAAAGCAAGACGACAACCCATGGAGACAAACGAAACCGAGAACAATGACTAGACACCAAACTAAAGACTTATCCTCTACAAGGATGATGAATGACTAGAGAAGCTTATGCTAACTCCGATCAACAATTCCATTGGCTAGGGCACGCTCAGACCTGCTAGTTCAGGTGGAGTTGATGCCCGGTACTTGCATCCTGCAGCAAACCTCAAGGTTAAACATATATATTCAAACATGAAGTCATGCACACAGTAAACAGAAATCGCAGCGTGGCAGGGTACTCAGACACGAGTAATGTGACACTGTTCAGTTCACATAAATACATCAACAATTAAGTATTTAGTTGTCTACAAGAAAATAGAATAATCAATAACAATAGGATCTAGTATAACAATTATTGTTAAAGCATCATAAGCCTGATTAGATATCACATTAAACTCAGAAATAACATTAATCCATTATATCAAATATGTCCATCAAACTATGAAACATAAATATCAATAATCTAATATCATCAATCAACATCATAGAAATAGGTCCATAAACAACTCAACGTAATAACAAATAATCCCATGTCATGATATCTAATCCTACTAGGAATACTATAAGTCTAACAGAAGCAAGGTGAGGGGCACTACATCCTCCCCCCCTAGGATCAAGCTTACTCCTGGAAGCCTGCAACAAGTATGGGTATAATTCTGACATATAGGTTGCATCCTCCAAGGCAACTAAAGCCACATCATTAGGATCCCATTGGACCCCTACTTATGAGGGTTAGCCCCCAAAGCTGCAAAATGTGCATGAGCTCCAAAGAAAGCTGCTCATCCTCTACCTGCGGTCTCCAAGACTGTCCCCTGATACTCTGTCTGGTGGTGATCAACCACTGTGAACACTCTACGAGACCCCTTGCATCACCCACTATTGGCTCTGAAATTGTTGGCCTCTGGCTAAATCCTGTAGTGTTCTTTTGTGGGCACTGCCTAGCAATATGGCCCTATTGGCCGCAAGAGAAACATCCTGTTCCCCTGCCAAAACCTCCACCACCTACAGGTGCATTAGACTGCTGAAAACTTCCCCTACTAAATGCAGGCTGTGAACTCTAAACTGGTTGGTTGGGATGATAATTCTTGGCCCGCAGCCAATTACAATTTTTTCCTAACTGAGAACCACCACCTTATTGAGGTTGAGTGTTCTTTGGTTTTGATTGAGAATACTGCTGCTACTGTTGTTCACCCTTAGTAGGTGCATGATGACCTCTAGATGAACTTGTTGCTTGAGATTGACCATCTCGAGAACCTAAGCCTGTTGAGGGTGCACTCCCAATTTGCACACTTGTATGACCCCCTAGGGCCATGGTCAAATTCTCCTCCACCAGTTGAGCCTTCTCAAATGCTACCTCCATGGTCTTCGGCTCAAAAACACGAACTCCTCCACTGATGCGTGCATTCAGACCTCTAATAAAATGCTGAACTAACATGGCCTCATCGTTTCCAATGCCTGCATACTACTTGAGTTCATAAAACCTACGCTCGTACTGTTCCACTATCATGGCCATCTGTCTCAACCCATGGAACTCGTCCACTCGTCGTTGCCTCCAGTGGTTTGATAAGAATCGAGCTCTGAACGTATCTAGAAATAGTTCCCAAGACACTGTGGCAATATCTAGATGCAACTTTTGTTCCTCTAGTCACCACCATGTAGAGGTGAAACCTCTGAGATACATGATGGCACACCTTGCCTTAGTGTTGCTGCCATAAGGATGCATGGAAAAACATCTCTCCAGATCAATTATCCATGTCTCTGCTTCCATACCACTACCTGAACCATCAAAAGTAGGAGGACGAGCTCTTATAAGGTCTCTCATGTGGCCTTCAAGAATAGCTTCTTGTTCTGCTATAGTTTCTCTCCTGGGAGATCGTTCTCTTTCTCTCACTTCTGGTTGATCCATCTCCTGGCTAGGACCAAGATGAGCAAGAACCTCCTCAAGTAGCTGGCATAGTTGAACACCCTCTGGTTGACCTTGATTCTCTTGATTCTCGCCCCCACCTTCTTGTGCACTCTCATGAGGGGAACTAGGAGGAGGGCTATTATCAACACCTCTCCCACGAACCCTACCTCATCCACGTCCTCGACCTCGTACCCTAGGCATCTTTCTGGACAACACACCCAAGAGCAACTTCAGGTTGCTAGGCGAGGACTACGAATGAATATATTTTTCAGAGCTTAAGCAACTAGTGTAGCTTAATGGGCTAATATAAAACCAAACTACCAAGTGTTAGAAACCCTGCTCTGATACTAGATGTAACACCCCACATGAACACCTTAGAGAACAACACATATATGCTATGCAAAATAGAATAATTTTTTTTTAAATGAATAAAGTAACAAAGTAATGTTTAACACATCATTACACATCATTAAACTATCAACTTGTTACTCTAGGATTTCATGGTTGCATTTCTTGTCAAAACAATTAACATAATCTAACACACATCATAAATTAACATTAGTAGATCCTTCTAAACCTATTGCATTAAATCAATAAACATTTACATCTCCATAACATCAGATAAGTAATCATCAGGATCTGGTACATAGTTACAACTTCTTCTCACATATGGGTACATCATTACATTGTTACTTAACACCTTCTGAATACATACATTATAAATCAACTGATACACAAACAAGTACATGAATACAAATCACTTACTTCATATCTGGTACAAGATCTAATGGCTGATACAAAAGATACAATATCCTCGCACACGAACAATAGCAAGGAGAAAAATAAATGGATAAAAGCTCTTCCACTCGACCATGTGGAACCCTAAGGTCCACCCCCCGAGCTAGGAGTTAACATGAGGTCCCAAACAAAAACAGTCAGGTAGAGAAGACTAACATGATCAAAGGGTAATCCATGACTCCAATACAAAACATGACACTATCACAAACAAGACAACATCACTTCCAGAGGTAGCACATAACAAATAGGGAGAGTACAACTAGGGAATGCTAGGCTGCAGTAGGGAGGAGTGTCATCACATGGCTTGTCATGGGTTGTCCTAGTAAGCCTTCCTAGGCCTCGGCCCCCATCTTGGGTTGTCCTGGTAGCCTCTCCTGACTCCCGGCCCCCATACAACACTCATGTAGAATCAACATACCTTTCATGAGGACAAGGTAGTTGATCTTGCCATTCCAGGCCTTCTCATCTCATCTCAAGCCTAAACGCGCACTTGAGCCATGAGTGAGGCATCCACTTATCTTTATTTAGTGTGAATAAAACTACCCAACCCTCTAATTCATTATTTAGGTTACCACTGAGTTATCAAACTCCCACATGGGTTGTCCTGGATGCCACTTTGGGCTCCGGCCCCCATTGAGAGCCACTCCCCTACCTGCAACCAGAAAACCCCACTCAACAAGCATACAAAACTTTATCAGGACAACGAGGATATATGAACCATGCAAGGAATCAACCATCTTGCACACAATTATCCTCATGTCAACATGTGTATATAACAATGCAAGGAATTAACCATCTTGCATGTCATCTTAATCACAAGGACAACTAACAAAACATTGTCCATAGCAATACATAAACATTACTCCATTACTGTACTCGATGTCTCCCATTGTCTAACCCAACACAACATCTCAAACAAATAAATAAATCATAACATCCATGAAGAACCTTTCTACACATCATGATACATTCAGAATCTTTACATTCTTTCACAACACCAGAACCAATTTCCTTATACACAACAAAAGGTGACATAGCTTCATTGACTCAAGACACTTATCGACATGTTACATGGCGTTAAACCACCTTGGCCTCTGGAATAAACCCTCGACAACTAACAATTGACCATTCATATACATTCCACTTACATTAAACAATTCCAATTCACACTAAACTAATTGTATAATACCTTCAAAACAAAATCCCAATACATTATTTGTATACCTAATCCTTAACCCATTATTCTATTTTATCTTATCAAAATGAAGAGAACATATTAAGAACTATGACAATTTAAATTAAATTTCATTAACCATTTATGTATAGTCACAATGTTTATCTTTTAATCAATTTAACAATGACAACATTATTATAAATTTCCAGTTTTATTTGGCTTATAAACAATCAACTATACTTTTGAAATAATAATAATAATATATCAACTAATTATCTAATTTAATTACTCTTTGAAATATAAATATCTCAACGATCTGAACAATTACCATTCTGATTTATAGCTATTTTTAATCCCTAATTCAACACAAAATACATATTTTATAACTCCTTACCCTAGTAAATTAACTTCCTAATGAATTTATCGGTAACATTATTTAAACATTTATCTACTCAATTGAATGGTAAAAGAATTGTAATCAGATTATTAATACTTCTAATAATAATAATAATTACCATAGATCATAGAATGGTAAATAATTTCATTATTATTTTCTGTAGTAACGTTGGAAGTCTTATTAACTAACAAATCTATTTTTTTATAAATGTTTTACTCGAGCTATTCAATTGAAAGTGAATAATAATCCATGAAGATTTTACATTATAACCATTACTGTGGTTCTTTACTTAAATAACATCCACTTTAATGATCAAACAACTAATAGCAATTTTACACCTCATTCACAACAAGTGGTAAGTATTTGTCTATTTTGTTACTGGCCAAAATTGACCTTTGCCTGCTGAAATGGATGGTATTTAGGAGCAGCCTTACTACCTAAGGCGATATAAATTAAAGTTGACTAAGTTTTAGATTTTAAAGCCTTCTAGGTATAGGAATATAATTTCCTCAGGCATTGTTATGCTTTAAATTTACCTAAAATAAATCGCCTAAATGAAACGCAGTACTCATTATATGAGTAGGGTTGAAAGAATAAGTTTTCTTATGACTGTAGATCACATCCGAATATGGGCGTAGGAGTATTACAGCAGCACTGTTTTTCTTCAATACTAACTTAAAGATTCAATGTTAATGGGATAACTAAATTTATCATTGCTATACTTGGATTGAATGTGTTAGCAATTTAATACTCTGAATTTTAACCTATAAACTATATTTTTTTTTTATCCCTCTGGCGTTGAACCTCATCAACCAGAGTACTAATTCATGTTATTGATTATTGATACAGAAGACCTACACAATAGGGAGAGAGACGGATTCTTTTCAACCAAGTTATTGGCATACTCACTAAACTAAGATTCATTTGTTCAAAGGCTATAAAAGGGATCGAGGAATCCATTGATAGAAAAAAAAACTGATGAGTTAAGAGACTTCTGGCGTGGATGTTACACAGTGTGAGACAATGCTAAGCGCTATATTTTCTGATGTCTGATAGGTATAGCCAACGAATTAGATGTTTTCTGGCTTATATGTTCAGGGCATGAGGCATTACCAAGCACTATAATGCTCTTATGCACTAGGCGACATGGGGCAGGATATGAAGGAAATGGATTTTGCAAGTTTATAATTGAGAGTGGTACACACTTGAATCACATTTGTAACCTTGATCACATCATCCCAGTAAATGATTCATTATGTGTACATGGTTGACCTTCTTGCCCGTGCGGCTATCTTGAAGACACCATAAACTTTATCATTGCGATGTCTGTTAAATCTGTAAGGCATTTTCTTAGTTCCTATAGATCACATATGAATATCAACCTAGGAGTACTTACAGCAGCACTATTTTTTACTGCACAATTTATGTTCTTTTCTCAAACATCGATGTAGAAGTGGGTTAGTGTGGTGAGTTTCAATGCTAAGGAGAATCGATGAAAGAGGAATTAATAAGATCTCTGTGTGCAATTGAATTTTTCAGGCCATAAAAAGGTACGCACTTTTCATGTAGCAGACATAGGTGCAGGAATATTATGCAAAGTTGGGGAAATTAGCTGGGAAGATGAAGGCAGCCGTGAGAGATGTCATCATACAGAATGCAATAGAGGGAGGATATACACATAATAATTTCATTGCAAAGGCTTTAGAGGCTTCCTTACAACTGGAATCGGTAGAAATAACAATATATTCTGACAGAAAACATTTTGAAAGTAATGATTGCAGGATCTGCGGAAAATGGATTCAAAGAAAGGCTTTGGAAGCTTTTTAGCAATGATACTGGTAGGTATAAATGTAGATGACACTACCGTTACCAGTATCCCTTAGATCGCCCTGAACTGGGGTTTTAGAATAGGAATAAACATCCATCAAGACATAATTGGAGAACAAAATGATTCGTTACACTGTCCTTACAAATTTTAAAGCAAATGCACTTGGAAGGAATGAATTAGATCTTACGGAATTCAGAGTATAATAACCACAGAATATACTTAAAAATGATTTGAATGAGTATGCATTGCAAGGGATCAAGAACAAAAAAATAATGCTCTGGTAGAGGAATGCGTAGAACAAGAATTTCATTTGTACTCCACCTTTTTTTAGGGGATATACACACGATCCAAAGCCAACCGTCAAAGAAAATACAGCTTACTTTCTTTTAATTTTTAATAACATTACAATATAACCCCTATTTTTTTATTTACTCAAGGATAACTTACATTTAATATATCACAACTTACAATTTTTATTTTATTTAATTTAGTATTTTATATAGATATTTGGTATATAACAACTCATAAATATATATTACTTTATTTAATCATTTATTTACTGGGCCACATATATACTTTCATGTTGATTTTATTAATTATAAAACAATTCCACAACTTATTATTTATTTTTAACTAATAACCACCTTTTCAATTTTTCTCTATTAATTTTTATTTATAACCATACAAAAATAGTTTTTTTATTTTTATTAAATTAATATTTAATATATATTTATTATATAACAACTAATAATTATTTATAAATTTGTTTAATAGTCATTAATCAAATTTATCTATTTATATACCACAATTAACCAATCATAAATCATGCAATTACTCGACCATCAAGCATGCAGAGAAAGCAAGACGACAACCCATGGAGACAAACGAAACTGAGAACAATGACTAGAAACCAAACTAAAGACTTATCCTCTACAAGGATGACGGATGACTAAGGAACCTTATGTTATCTCTGATCAACAATTCCATTTGATAGGGCATGCCCAGACCTACTAGTTCAGGTGGAGTCGATGCCCGGTACCTGCATCATGCAGCAAACCTCAAGGTTAAACATATATATTCAAACATGAAGTCATGCACATAGTAAATAGAAATCGCAGCATGGCAGGGTACTCGGACACGAGTAATGCGACACTGTTCTGTTCACATAAATACATCAACAATTAAGTATTCAGTTGTCTACAAGAAAATAGAATAATCAATAACAATAGGATCTAGTATAACAATTATTGTTAAAGCATCATAACCCTGATTAGATATCACATTAAACTCAAAAATAACATTAATCCATTATATCAAATATGTCCATCAAACTATGAAACATAAAATATCAATAATCCAATATCATCAATCGACATCATAGAAATAGGTCCATAAACAACTCAACGTAATAACAAAGAATCCCATTTCATGATATCTAATCCTACTAGGAATACTATCAGTCTGACAGAAGCAAGGTGAGGGGCACTACAAGGGAAGTAGACTCACTCAACTCCAAGGTGTCATTCTTCTCAACATTTTATCACAGCTTTTCTCATGGCCTCAAGCCAACAAAATTAATCTTTCTCATTGCCTCAAGCCAACCAAATAACCAAAATCCTAGGGATATCACAAATAGGCTCTCAAGCCTTATAGCCATCTTGGCTCAAAACCACAAACATGCCCTCAAGGCTTCCATATACCAAGAAACAAGAATGCACCAGAGGAGGTTCACACCTTCCCTTCTCCATACATGATGAGCATTGTCTTCAAAGTGGAAGAAGCTCTTTCAACACCCAATAAATTCCCCACAATAACAAAAATACCACATAGACAACATTTGCATACAACATTCAACAATAAGTAACAGAAAATACAAGGGTGAGAAAACATGTTCACTAACCTTAACAAGCCCTATTATGGATGTATTTGATGAAGAGCTCCACAACTAGTCTCCTCTTCCAAGTTCTCCTTCTTTCCACAATAATCCAACCCCCTTACCCTCTCCCTCCTCTCTTCTTTAAAACTAAGTCCCTCAATTTTCCCTTATTCCCAAGTGGCATTAAAAAACTAAACCCACTCCTTATCCATTATCCCTAGTGGACTTAAAACAATTAACCCCACTCAAAAGGTCCCCCACTATAGCCCTTTTCCAACACATGGAGGAATAAAATATAATAAGTAAAATAGAAATAAAAAGGGAGTGGATGACACACCACCCTTTTTATGGGGAACTCCTACCAAAAGAGAGACACAAAGAGACAAAGCACTCCATTATTTGGGGAATCATGGTGTCATTCCATGACTTGGAAGTGGGCCTGAGTGTGGATTCCACTCATCCCATTATCCCCATGCTTCCAAATTCGTCACTTACCTTCACTGCGAAGTTAAAGTGACCATATGGAGGCCATCCCAAGGTTATCCTAGTCAAAAGGGTCCCTGGACCCATGGGGTATAACCCAGGGTTGATTTTTATCTAGTTAGGGCTCCCAGAGTCAAGTAAAGACACAAGAAGAGGGTCTAAAAGAAATAAAATTAAAACAAGATTCATAACAACATTTCTTACAACACATATCACAATACAAGTAATTCAAAGGGTAGACCTAATTCCCTTGACCCCATGCAACATTAAAACATTTCCACCATACATAGAGTTGATCTTAGTTCCTCGTGGAACTAGATCGGCTCACAAGGGATACAACATAGGGTGTGGAATGATCTCCTATATTTGTGGTTTCATTAGCAATACCTGTACACTCAATCTCGAAGTTAATTACACATAAAGATATCATAGCTGAGGCAATTTAAATACAAGCATACCTAAACATTCTACCATATAATCATACTAAAATCACATTAAAGTTCCATTTCTAATATTATCCATTCATC
The DNA here is from genome assembly GCA_027924645.1 of Cunninghamia lanceolata. Taxonomy (NCBI): domain Eukaryota; kingdom Viridiplantae; phylum Streptophyta; class Pinopsida; order Cupressales; family Cupressaceae; genus Cunninghamia; species Cunninghamia lanceolata. The sequence continues at coordinate 18,567,685 of BSBN01000888.1, forward strand.
ATTCTCTTAAAAGCAACATCTAACTATCATTGCATGATTTATTTTCTTAAAATTCAATTAGGTTTAATAAACAAAATTCCAGGATCAATAGTCCTTCAACATAAAAGTAATAGCAATAGCACTACAAATAGTCTCATGAACAGAAGTGAAAAAGGTAGGCCTCACATCAAGCAAGGTTAAAGAGACTTGCTTGAGGAAAGATGGATTTGTTTAGAAGGTACTTGTAGGCTAGGGTTTCACAAAAGAAGAAGCAAGAAGAAAAAGAGAGGAAGAGGAAAAAGGAAAATATGAGGCAAATAGAGGTTGAGAAAGAGATAAGAGAACTGAGGCAAGCTATGGAACAGATGAGCAGCAAAAGAGCACTCAGTTGGATATTGACAATCAAAAAGAAGGTATCATGGCCTATTAAGAAGATAGTTCAAAGAAGAAAACAAAGAATAGTTATGGAAGAGGAAGTTATAGTAGTAGGACAAATTGAATGTAGCCCTGAAGTGCAGTAGTAAGAGATTGATCAAATCCTTTGGAACGAGATGAAAAGTTTGGACAAAGAGGAATACTACTTTGTATATGAAAGTCCTAAGCAATTAATAACTATGATGGAGGAATTAGAAGATATTATTCATCAAAGTAAACCCTTGGAGGACAAGGTTGAAGTAGAGTGCATGGTGCAAGGAAGCAAGGAGGAGACCTCAAGGTCTCAATATTTATTTCTAATATTTCATTGGATTATGTATGTGCAGGTTATAAAGAACAAGAAGAAGTGCCTGCAATGTATGAAGATGATGGTGAAGAAGATGTTGCCAAAACACTTAAGGAAATAATTTCCTTTTTAGATGAATATGCTACCAATGAGGAAATAGATGATATTATTGAGGTATATACACAACAAATGGAATTTTGGAGCCTAGAAGCTAAGAGAATGTTGAATAAGATATGGCATAAGAAAAAGAAGAGAAAGAAGGACCCAGGGTTAGTTGCAAGGATGAAGGACAAGTTGTAGAAGAATTGGAGAACCAAGATGAAAGAGTTGACTTGCATTCAAGAGGACTTAAATTTTCTTTTCTCCATGAGTCTGATGTAGGAGCATCCATGGCAAATTAGCAATGTTGCATCACCAAAAATATTTTAATTTCTATTTGTTTGTTTTCAATAAGGTTTATGGGCTTGGGAAATAATATTTTAATTTGCAACAAATATAATTTCCTTAGACATATTGGTAAATGTAATTTTAGTGTGATTTGACTAATTTTTGTCATAAGTGGGGTTCATTCTATCATAACTGGGGCTGCCAAGAATCATGGTATTAATGACACTTATTGTTGTAATCATCATAGTGGTAAGGAATCTGTAAGTTGTCATAACAACCCAAAATTGTTTAGGCAAATGCTAGGTGTCCATGTGAAGGTGGATTGTACAAGATTTAATTTTTATTATTTTCAAATTGTAACCTCCATGAAGGGTGTAGATTTCCAAGAGGTGGGGCCAAAAGATTTACATGTTGTTGCAGGTCTGGGTCAAAATTATGAGTCCCAATCTCGGTAAAATGAGCATTACTTTCTCATATCGTATCAGAATTAAGAAATTAAAAATGTTGTAGAAAATAGGAAAGGAGTGACATGAAACCCATGAACCATTTTAGGAAATTACACAAAAAAAGGATGTGGAGAAAAGAATAAGTGATGGGTTTTTATTCGAGCTGGAGAGAAAGAAATAGAGGAGAGACCCAGCTATTGGGAAGGAGTCTAGAGGTGGAGAAAATCATTTGTTGCAGGTGATTAGATGTGTAATTCTCAGAAGCTCACTAAATCCCTTATTTTGTAATGCATTTTCAGATTTGAATAAAAGATTGTGTGCAGATTTCTCTTCATTATCTTTGTTGTAGTATTTTATTTTTAGCCTTCTTGCATAGACTTGTTGAAGTATTGTGTTGCAGATTTGAATGGATTAGTATCTCATTTTTGCATTAATTGGTGAATTAGTATTCCTCTCTACGTATATTGGTAATAGAGCTTAGAAGGTCTAGGAGAGAGTGTTTGGTTTTGTGTTTGTGTGTTTGTGCAGGTTGAAGAGAGAACTTGGTTGCCAAAAGACTAGGTAGAGAAATGAAGAAGAGACCTAGTTGAGGCAAAGACAAGAGGAAGAAAGGTTAAAGAGACTTGCTTGAGGAAAGATGGATTTGTTTAGAAGGTACTTGCAGGCTAGGGGTTCACAAAAGAAGAAGCAAAAAGAAAAAGAGAGGAAGAGAAAAGAGGAAAATATGAGGCAAATAGAGGTTGAGAAAGAGATAAGAGAACTAAGGTAAGCTATGGAAGAGATGAGCAACAAAAGAGCACTCAGTTGGCACTTGACAATCAAAAAGAAGGTATCATGGCCTATTAAGAAGATAGTTCAAAGAGGAAAACAAAGAATAGTTATGGAAGAGGAAGTTATAGTAGTAGGACAAATTGAATGCAGCCCTAAAGTGTAGCAGCAAGAGATTGATCAAATCCTTTGGAAGGAGATGACAAGTTTGGACAAAGAGGAATGCTACTTTGTATATGAAAGTCCTAAGCAATTAATAACTATGATGGAGGAATTAGAAGATATTGTTCATCAAAGGAAACCCTTTGAGGACAAGGTTGAAGTAGAGTGCATGGTGCAAGGAAGCAAGAAGGAGACCTCAAGGTCTCAATATTTTATTTCTAATATTTCATTGGATTATGTATGTGCAGGTTAAAAAGAACAAGAAGAAGTGCCTACAATGTATGAAGATGATGGTGAAGAAGATGTTGCCAAAACACTTAAGGAAACAATTTCCTTTTTTAGATGAATATGCTGCCAGTGAAGACATAGATGATATTATTGAGGTATATACACAAGAAATGGAATTTTGGAGCCTAGAAGCTGAGAGAATGTTGAATAAGATATGGCATAAGAAAAAGAAGAGGAAGAAAAACCCAGGGTTAGTTGCAAAGATGAAGGACAAGTTGGAGAAGAATTGGAGAACCAGGAAGAAAAAGTTGACTTACATTCAAGAGGACTTGAATTTTCTTTTCTCTGTGAGTCTAATGCAGGAGCATCCATGGCAAATTAGCAATCTTACATCACCAAAAATATTTTAATTTCTGTTTGTTTGTTTTCAATAAGGTTTATGGGCTTGGGAAATAATATTTTAATTTGCAACAAATATTATTTCCTTGGACATATTGGTAAATGTAATTTTAGTGGGATTTGACTAATTTTTGTCATAAGTGGGGTTGATTCTATCATAACTGGGGCTGCCAAGAATCATGGTATTAATGGCACTTATTGTTGTAATTGTCATAGTTGTAAGTAATCTGTAGGTTGTCATAACAACCCAAAATTGATTAGGCAAATGCTAGGTGTCCATGTGAAGGTGGATTGTACAAGATTTATTTTTTTATTATTTTCAAATTGTAACCTCCATGAAGGGTGTGGATTTCCAAGAGGTGGGGCCAGAAGATTTGCATGTTGTTGCATGTCTGGGTTAAAATTATAAGACCCAGTCTCGGTAAAATGAGCATAAAGTTCTCATATCTTAACAAAACTAAGAGATTAAAAATGTTCTGGAAAGCAGGAAAGGAGAGGTAGGAAACCTAGAAACCATTTTAGGAAATTACAAAAAATGAGGATGTGGAGAAAAAAATAAGTGACAGGTTTTTATTCGAGCTAGAGAAAAAGAAATACAGGAGAGACCTAGATATTGGGAATGAGTCTAGAGGTGGAGAAAATTATTTGTTGTAGGTGATTGGATGTGTAATTCTCATAAGCTCACAAGATTCCTTATTTTGTAATGCATTTTCAGATTTGAATAAAAGATTATGTGCAAATTTCTCTTCATTATCTTTGTTGTAGTATTTTATTTTCAGCCTTCTTGCATAGGCTTGTTGAAGTGTTGTGTTGCAGATTTGAATGGATTTGTATCTCATTTTTGCATTAATTGGTGAATTAGTATTCCTCTCTGTAGCAATTGGTATCAGAGCTCAGAAGGTCTGGGAGAGAGTGTTTAGTTTTGTGTTTGTGTGTTTGTGCAAGTTGAAGAGAGAACCTGGTTGCCAGAAGACTAGGTAGAGAAAAGAAGAAGAGACCTAGGTGAGGCAAAGACAAGAGGAAGCAAGGTTAAAGAGACATGCTTGAGGAAAGATGGATTTGTTTAGAAGGTACTTAAATGCTAGGGGTTCACAAAAGAAGAAGCAAGAAGAAAACAAGAGGAAGAGGAAAGAGGAAAATATGAGGCAAATAGAGGTTGAGAAAGAGATAAGAGAACTGAGGCAAGCTATGGAAGAGATGAGCAACAAAAGAGCACTCAGTTGGCACTTGACAATCAAAAAGAAGGTATCATGGCCTATTAAGAAGATAGTTCAAAAAAGAAAATAAAGAATAGTTATGGAAGAGGAAGTTACAGCAGTAGGACAAATTGAATGCAGCCCTGAAGTGCAGCAGCAAGAGATTGATCAAATCCTTTGGAAGGAGATGACCAGTTTGGACAAAGAGGAATACTACTTTGTATATGAAAGTCCTAAGCAATTAATAATTATGATGGAGTTAGAAGATATTGTTCATCAAAGGAAACCCTTGGAGGACAAGGTTGAAGTAGAGTGCATGGTGCAAGGAAGCAAGGAGGAGACCTCAAGGTCTCAATATTTTATTTCTAATATTTCATTGGATTATGTATGTGTAGGTTATAAAGAACAAGAAGAAGTGCCTGCAATGTATGAAGATGATTGTGAAGAAGATGTTGTCAAAACACTTAAGGAAATAATTTCCTTTTTAGATGAATATGCTGCCAGTGAAGACATAGATGATATTATTGAGGTATATACACAAGAAATGGAATTTTGGAGCCTAGAAGCTGAGAGAATGTTGAATAAGATATGGCATAAGAAAAAGAAGAGGAAGGACCCAGGGTTAGTTGTAAAGATGAAGGACAAAATGCAAAAGAATTGGAGAACCAAGAAGAAAGAGTTGACTTGCATTCAAGAGGACTTGAATTTTATTTTCTCCATGAGTCTGATGTAGGAGCAACCATGGCAAATTAGCAATCTTGCATCACCAAAAATATTTTAATTTCTGTTTGTTTGTTTTCAATAAGGTTTATGGGCTTGGGAAATAATATTTTAATTTGCAACAAATATAATTTCCATCGACATATTGGTAAATGTAATTTTAGTGTGATTTGACTAATTTTTATCATAAGTGGAGTTGATTCTATCATAACTGGGGCTGCCAAGAATCATGGTATTAATGGCACTTATTGTTGTAACCATCATAGTTGTAAGGAATCTGTAAGTTTTCATAACAACCCAAAACTAATTAGGCAAATGCTAGGTGTCCATATGAAGGTGGATTGTACAAGATTTAATTTTTTATTATTTTCAAATTGTAACCTCCATGAAGGGTGTGGATTTCCAAGAGGTGGGGCCAGAAGATTTGCATGTTGTTGCATGTCTGGGTTGAAATTATGAGACCTAGTCTTGGTAAAATGATCATAATATTCTCATATCTTAACAAAATTAAGAAATTAAAAATGTTTTGGAAAAAAGGAAAGGAGATGCATGAAACCCAAAAACCATTTTAGGAAATTACAAAAAATGAAGATATGGAGAAAAGAATAAGTGACGGGTTTTTATTCAAGCTAGAGAAAAAGAAATAGAGGAGAGACCCAGATATTAGGAAGGAGTCTAGAAGTGGAGAAAATTATTTGTTGCAGTTGATTGGATGTGTAACTCTCAGAAGTTCACAAGATTCCTTATTTTGTAATGCATTTTCAGATTTGAATAAAAGATTGTGTGTAGATTTCTCTTCATTATCTTTGTTGTAGTATTTTATTTCTAGCCTTCTTGCATAGGCTTGTTGAAGTGTTGTGTTGCAGATTTGAATGGATTAGTATCTCATTTTTGCATTAATTGGTGAAATATTATTCCTCTCTGCATCAGTAATCAAATGATGTCAAACTAAATAACCCAAATGCCCAACAATACCTAACACAATGCACGGTCAAAAGCATGACTACAAAGATAGTGACTGACCATTACACCCATATAGACAAGACTGACTAGGTGCAAAATTGGATACTTATCCTTTTCAAGGATGATGGATAACAAGGGGACCACATGTTATCTCCATTCAATAGTTTCCATTGGGTTTAAGGCATGCTCAAACTTGTCGATTTAGGTGGAGTCAATACCTAATACTTGCATTCTGTAGCAACCAAACAGTTGAACAAATAGACATATATATATAATCATATAGTCAAATACATTGTGGAAGGGAATCACAACATTGCAGGGTACTCACACATGAGTAATACAACACTATCCCTTTCACCATTACGTCAAACATGTAATCACAACACGTATAGCAATTAGTTACTGAATAACTAAATAAGAACCATCATTAGATAAACGCATGATACATGTAATAAGACTCATCCACACAAAACATCACAATAGAACATCCTATGATATAGAATCAGTCACCTAAAAATCAATTCTAATAGATGACAATCATAGTAAGATCAACATCATATTTACCTGAATGTAAACAATGTCAGAGCATATGAGTTGTCAGTGTCGCAACAAGGATTATCAATAAAACATACTAACTTCATCTTCATGCTCCTTAGTCTGACCACCTGCACATTCAAGGTGAGAATGCAGGGGCACTACATGAAATTTTATATTTTAATGGCAATCAACTCCTTAATGATGGTCAATTGCTTAAGGAGGTAGACGAAGGAATGTTTTAGATATGGGAATGATTCTAGATATGAATAGGTAGATTATGGGGGAATAGAAATAGAGGATAAAATCAATAGCATTGAAGGACCTCTATGTGGCACAGTATGCTAGAGTATAGTAAAAGAATTGGGAAACTTGAGTACGAATTTAAAAGGCTACTAAGGAGGCTTTAAATTTGGTAGTGCATGTAAGTAGAGAATCATTTAGAACAGTTCTTTAAATGGCTATAGAGATTAAGGAAGTAGTATCAATTTTTTCAGATCTTTCTATAAAATTCATCAATAGGAGTCCATGCACAAGTATCTATACAAATCAATAATATCTTATCAAAATCGTACATGTTTATGGTTATTCATTAACAATAGGAGGCCATAATATGCTATTAATTACTTCCTAAATACATTTAAAAAAAATATTATATATAAAATGAAAAGTGTACTTTCAATTAATTATAGGTAGAGGGTTGAAACAACCAATAACAATCCTAGAACAATAGTTAATCAAAATGTGGCCCTACAAAACTAGATTTCATATCACATTAAATTTTTTTTTTTTTTAAGGTAGACAAACCCCATATCATTGTCAAGGGATGATCATAAAATGTATATCATGATCTTATACCACATTTCCTCTTTACACATTAGGTCACATAACAGTGCTACACCAACATAAACCACATTATTCACAATACACACCAAGTATGTACCGTAACTTTTATTTCATCAATTGGTTTGAGTGAGATTTCATAGAAATATTTTATATGAAGTTTCATTATCCATCTAAAAACTACAAACTAAATTTCATTATCATAATAACCACAAGCATAGTTCTATATAGTCATAGTTTTATCATCCAATATGAGCATTGTGAAGATGATTGAGGGGTGTTAAATTTTACACTGACATTGATGATAGAGTGTAAAATAAATAATAATAACTTTGACATTTTCCCCTTACGCATGGATCCATATACTTATTTTCTCCTTATACATTGATCCATATAAATGTAGCCTCTTCATGCCATAGATTAAGAGGATTTAAGAAAATGGCTTATGACAAAATCATTCCATTAGAATGGTTTATGGACCTAGGAAAGTTGACATGCATTAAGGGGATTTAAGAAAATTGCTTAAGGCCCCTCCTAAGAGGATGTAGGTGGTGTAGGGTTTAGGGTTTAGCATTTAGCATTTATGGACCTAAGAAATATGACATGGATTAAGTGGATTTAAGAAAATAGCTTAAAGCCTGTCCTGAGAGGATGTAGATGGTACAACTTGAAATCTACTCATTCATCCCCTTAAGCTACTAATAATAGTCAAACTGATCATTCACATTTGATCAGTTTATATAATGTTAGATGCTTGAAGTTTTTAAAAACTAGTTAAATTTCTATATATTAAACTTGGTCCACTTAGGAAAAAATCATTCCATTAGCATGGTTTATCCAGACCTAGGAAATATGACATGGATTAATGGGATTTAATAAAATTGCTTAAGGCCCATCCTAAGAGGATGTAGATGGTTTAGGGTTTAGGGTTAAGGGTTTAGAGCTTAGGGCTTAGGGTTTAGCGTTTATGGACCTAGGAAAGATGACATGGATTAAGGGGATTTAAGAAAATTGTTTAAGGCCCCTCCTAAGAGGATGTAGATGGTACAACTTAAAGTCTACTCATTAATCCCCTTAAGCCTCTAATAATAGTCAAATTGATCATTCACATTTGATCAATTTGTATAATGTTAGATGCTTCAAGTTTTTACATTTGATCATTAGCATGGTTTATGGACCTAGGAAGGATGACATGGAATAAGTGGATTTAGGAAAAATGCTTAAGGCCCATCTTAAGAGGACGTATATGGTTTAGGGTTTAGGGTTTATGGACCTAGAAAAGATGACATGTGGATTAAAGGGATTTAAGAAAATTGCTTAAGTCCCATCCTTAGAGGATGTCGATGGTACAACTTGAAATCTTCTCATTAATCCCCTTAACCCACTAATAATAGTCAAATTGATCATTCACATTTGATCAATTTATATAATATTAGATGCTTGAAGTTTTTACAAACTTGTTAAAGATCTATATATTAAATTTGGTCAACTTTAGACAAAATCATTCCATTAGCATAGTTTTTGTACCTAAGAAAGATGACATGTGGATTAAGGGGATTTAATAAAATAAGATTTAGGCGGAAAATCACTATTCCTTGTAAACACTTTAAAGTACGTCAAGCCACAAAATTTTACATGCCTTAGACATAAATGAGCCTTACACATTTTGTTAAAAATTTACCTTTTTTGTGTATGTTTTTAGTTTATTTTTTAATATGAAATGTATTAAAATTACATAGTTATATCTTAAATTTTGTAATTTGCATGTATGCTCAAGTTGAATGATGTATGTATGTGTACGTACATCCTAATTTTTCTTTTGAAAATAGTCATGTACATTTAATTTAAATATTTCTTGTAATTTCTCAACATGTATAATAACTAATTTTTAATATGTTTATTTATAATTTATATATAGATTCTTGAAAGTTAATTTTGTACTTGTTTGTATATTTACATATATGTAGGTTCATAGTTTTTATATCATAGATATTAACTTTGATATTGAGGATTTCCTTAATGTGCCACCTCCACCCCTTTACCTCAACACCCTCCACCTATACCTCTACCTCAAAACCCCCCACCTCCACTCCCACTTGGATCTAATGAGGATCATTTGTGAGCTTGAATTAATGACAATAATAGATCCATTAAAGAAAAAGTTAGTGCAATTCCAAATGAAGCATTCATGCCACCTCACTTGATGTGTAGTCCATCTTTGATGCAAAACATTGTAGATGCTATCATGTCCATTGGTGTGGACTTAGATAGATTTTGAATGTAGAGAGAGGAGAGGTGATGGTTTTATTCTAATGGACTCTCTTATAGGGAGATCCTTGATCTAAAAATCACAAAAGCCCATTTAGCTCCATATTTTGTTCAACCCATCAATAATCAACCAATTCCCACAAACAAAAAAAAGAATAACAATTAGGTGGTGTAGACATCTAGATATGACCACCAATTTTTAGGATTAGTGGTGGATGTTATTTTATTATCCACCTCATGCTAATTGTGAGATTACTCTCTACATTTTGAGAAAATTATATGTAGAGTTTGTGATGGGTAGGAAACCCAATTATTTTGATTTTGGATCATTCTAGGGTGTTGGTGGTAACATGCCATAATAGAGGTTAGGGGCATGGGTTGATCCCCAATGACTAGTGCTTTCTCAACCTCTTATCAACCCTACTTTTTATGCCATTCATGCACCCATCTAGCATCGTGTGGTGGTATATGCACTAGGAGCATTGAGTGTGCTCTCAGCTAACCTCAATGAGCAGACTTCTAAGATATTAGTTGGAGTTAGTGGGCAAGACCATGGAGGGGATGATGGTGGAGCTAGTCTTAGTACCACTCCACCTACATTGATGCCTCATATGTGTATGAGTTGTAATTAATTATATTGTGGACCTGATCAAGTTGCACCCACTTAAACTGCATCTGGAGCATCTAATTATATTGATTCATTTGTTGATTTTCTAATTGTTTTGGATCACCCTACATATCATTCAACACAAGTATATATACATACATGTTGAATTTATAACAATTTTAAGCAGGCATTTTTAATGAATATATATCAAATAAATTGTAATATTTTAACAATTAAATTGTTTCGTTTAGATGATGGCCATAGGGATATTGACATCTTTTGATAGATTTTGTTTTACGTCGACACCTGTACAAGTCAGTCACCCATTTGGGGTATTTTGATTGATTTTTTAAATATATATTAAATAATTTTAACTTGATTATAATTTGTAATTCAGTCCTGAACATGTGTTAAATATTTATGTTGGTTCATTGAATTTATCTGAATTCCACGTCAAATCCACCATAGGGTGTGATGAGCGCTACTCTATTGTTGGGTGTCTTGCATGAGCCACTCATATGAATACTCTTTTAAAAAACTATAATTAGAATTTGTATTTTGAATTCACTATATCAAACATGCATGTACTTATATTAAAAATATATGTGTAACGCCCCGCATGAACACCTTAGAGAACAACACATCTACGCTAATTTAATAGAATAATTTTTTTTTTTTAAAGAATAAAGTAACAAAGTAATATTTAACACAGCATCATACATCATTAAACTATCAACTTGTTACTCTAAGATTTCATGGGAGCATTGCTTGACAATTCGAATAACATAGTCTGTCATACATCATTTACTAACATTAATAGATCATTCTAACTATTGCATTTAATCAATAAACATTTACATAACATCAGATGAGTAATCATTAGGATCCAGTACAAGATACAATTTCTTCTAACACAAACATTATAAATCAACTGATACATAGACAAGTACATGAATATAAATCACTTACTTCATGTCTGGTACAAGATCTGACGGCTTATACACAAGATACAACATCCTCGCACATGAACAAAAGCAAGGAGAAAAAAACCAATGGATTAAAGCTCTTCCACCCGACCATGTGGAACCCTAGGGTCCACCCCCCGAGCTAAGAGTTAACATAAGGTTCCCACTACAACATACAGTCAGGTAGACAAGACTAAACATGAACAAAGAATGACCCAACGCCAATACTACACATGGCAATAACAACACAACGCATAACTCCAATAACACAAGTCAAGATCACAAGCAACTTAACAACACTTCCAGAGGCAAGCACAAAACGAATGGGGAGAGTACAACTAGGGAGTGCTACACTACAGTAGGGAGGAGTGTCATCACATGGCTTGTCATGGGTTGTCCTGGTAAGCCTTCCTAGGCCCCAGCCCCCATCTTGGGTTGTCCTGGCAGCCTCTCCTGACTCCCGGCCCCCATACAACACTCATGCGGAATCAACATACCTTTCGTGAAGACAAGGTAGTGGATCTTTCCATTCCAGGCCTTCTCATCTCATCTCAAGCCTAAACGAGCACTTGAGCCATGAGTGAGGCATTCACTTATCTTGTTTAGTGTGATTAACTACCCACCCCCCCTAATTCATTAATTAGGTTATCACTGAATTAACAAACTCCCACATGGGTTGTCCTGGACGCCACTTTGGGCTCCGGCCCCCATTGAGAGCCACTCCCCTACCTGCAACTAGAAACCCCACTCAACAAACATGGAAACATCATCAGGACAACGATGATACATGAACCGTGCAAGGAATCAACCATCTTGCACACAATTATCCTCATATCAACATGTGTATATAACAACGCAAGGAATTAACCATCTTGCATGTCATCTAATCACAAGGACAACTAACAAAACATTGTCCATAGCATCACATAAACATTACTCCATTACCGTACTCGATATCTCCCTTTGTCTAAACCAACACAACATCTCAACAAAATCATAACATCCATGAAGGACCTTTACACAACTTCATGCTTTTACAACATACCATATGAAATCAAGACATGACATTCGAGGCCTCTGGAAAACTAACCTCGACCAACGACCAAATCATACAATTTACATTTACAATTTATAATTAAACAACCATTTGCCAAAGAATAACTTTTACGACAAATCTCGAATCAAATCTAATTTTATCTTAACAAGACCATTATACAAAAATCATATTAAAACACAATGTCAGTTAAATTACAAATTTTCTTTTAATCAAATCAACTTAAATCATTCAATACTAGAACTCCAACTTAGTACAATGTAGATTCACCTAACTTTATACCTATAAGCCTAATTTTATTGACAACCTCGTAATAAAACATTACCGAGTTACATCAACACTCTAATCCCATCATTAACCTCTTAAACAACAATTGTATTAATACTATAGAATCCTACTCTTCTTTATTATTTTTCTCTCAACTATAACCAAAGCAAAAAGGTTTAACCAACTAAACTTCACGATTTAACCTAAAAGAATTACTCAATTAATTATAATATTTAATTTACATTTACGATAACAAGACACCAAATATTTATATACATCATACTATCCTATCATAAGATTTAATCGTTCTACAATGAAATTTTAATAGCATTATTATAAAAACAGTTATTGGATAGCATCTCTCTATTTTGAATTAATGCTAACAATAGTAAGAAATAATAATTATTATTATTATCGTAATAATTCACAGCAATGATAAATGATTAGAATAAAAAAAATGATAACAATAATAACATTAATATTACTATTACCATTATTATTGTTCCGAAGACATTGAACCCTAAATACATTATGGACGGACGATGAGACTCCAGGTTAGGTTTTGGAGAATTGTTTAGAGAAATTCCAGTAAGCATGAACTTGAGAGAGATTAACATTTGCAGGTGCAACCTTCCGTAGATTGAATGTATGTTGTTCCTACATCCTGTAGTAAATAGGAGAGAGCTACACATAATCCAATCACTTTGAAACCCTTAATTGCATTTCAAACTACCAGGCAATTATGTATGCATGTTTGACCATACTAGCTGCGCACGCAGTCCTGCTGGGTTAACGAATGGAAACTATACCTACCTAGATCACATTTGTAACCCTTATCATTTTACATCTACAGTTGTTTAACTGTGTGCCTGGTTAACCTTTTCTTGCATGGAAGAAAGTCATCAGAGGGCGGGTGAGGATCATTGACCTATCTCAGATATTTGAGATTGATTGCACGCTGGCCCAATTTGCTGTCAGGAACGTCTGCGGCCAGAAGTGACTCAACGGGGAGAAAGACTGAGAGCTTCGATGGTCTGATATCATGCCAACGTAATAAGATTGTCCTAACAAAAATCTCAATATTACAGCTAAAATATCCCAAATCCGGTTTGTTTCCTTTTATTGAAAGTGAAAGATGGCCGTAGAGATTTCAAGCGCCGCCACCAGTCTAAGACATCACAAAAGATCATTTTTATACTTTACAGATTTATCAATTAAAAAGACTATTAAAATGGATTTAAAGGCCGTCATTACAAGGAATAAGTTCCCATTTTCTTTTAAGAGGGATTGCTGCTGAAGAAAGGGGAAAACTGATCAAACCAAAGCCATCGATTAAAAAGCTAATGCAGAATTTGGAGTGTGTCATTAGTATTGGTAAGTTGCAAATATGAGGTATTTGATAAAAACGATAGGGTTCGCTGTCACTGCAGTCTTTGAATCCCATATAGCTGTCTAAGGAAAGAAGGAAATATCTAAATTTTCATTATAGAAGTTGATTGCGTGGTTGCATACTATGGTATTTATTTAGAACTAGCAGATCCATCATCAGTAAGGTCATCTGTGTGACGGCAGCCCAAGTAAAAGGTTCAAGGATTTAGCTCCACATCTGCCAAGGGTGAAATGTCTCTTCACCTCCTCAGATTGCGTCAGGTATTAAACAATAGCAACATTAGATTTATTAAAGGAATCTTTATTATTATGTGACATCCAACATTGTGCTTGCTGTGCCCTTGGCGAACAATGTGCAGAAATGGCCAGCGATAATATACACAAATAAATGCATCATAATTAATATGTTTTAAACTATTTAAATTATCATGTTCAATATGATGATTCTGCTTTAATATTTAGGGCACGAGATATTATCAAGCAATATAGTGCCCTTATGCACTAGGTGACCTGGGCAGGACATGAACGAAATGGATTTTGCAATTTAATAACGGAGAGCGGTACTCCCTTGAGTCACAATTGTAACCCTTAGCTTCTTGCCTGCAGTCGATTTAATATGTGAACAAGGTTGACCTTCCAGCCCATGCGGCTATCTTGAAGACACCCTAAACTTTTACCATTAAGGTGCTAGTTAAACCTGCCGCGTTTGTGTGAATGTATTTCTCTCGGTGGCTGTAGATCGCATATGAGTAATGGCTGATTGAATTTGTTGAAAAGACTTTAGAAACTTTCAAGCAAATGAAATTAATAGATTTCAATCTCTAGCGGATATATTAGCAAATCTAGACGCATGGTCAGGAAATGCGATCTGGTTGACAATAACCTCAAGGAGACGCCATCTCAAGGATCTCAGTGATTGCAAGATAGGTACAAAAGTAATTTTTGTTGAGAAGGATTTTGAAATTTTTCAGCAAAGGCAATTGGCAGGTGTAAAGCCCGATCTGCAATGTTTGCTATCTTCCTATCTTGCCTGCGCCAAAAGAGCGCTTGGAAATAGGTTATGGGTATCCGCCAACACAAAATGGATACGAAAATTCCTATCAGATATTGTGGTTGCATGTGCCCAGGCAACACATATGAAAAATGTGATAGCACAGACAAGTGTATCAAGGAGATGTGGATTCAAAGAATGCCACCAGAGGAAGATGGGTTTAATGAAAAGGATTCAGAACCTTCAAAATGTGAAAGCATAAACAATGAGGTTGAACTACTTGACAAAGCACCTTTAAGAGGTGTCATCTCAAGAAATGAAATGATTGCAGGATAGATACAAAATAGGTTTATTAAAAGGACTATAGAAACTTTTAAGCAACCGCAATCAAGGGAAAGAATCAAATGTCATACCTGGTCCTTCGATCTTTCTTCTCCCCTGTGTGTTGAATTCACTCCTTCTGCCTTCCCAAATCCAATCCTGTAGCTCCCCCCCTTTCTCTTCTTCTCTCTCCTATTTTATAATATCCCCCGCTAGGGCATAAACACCTGACCCAATGCTAACCGCCAAAGAAAAATATAGCCGACATACTTAAAATTATTATTATTATTATTATTATTATTATTATTATTTTTAACTTCACAATATAACCCCGATTCTTTTATTTACTCCAGGGTACTTTTATTTAATAAAATACAACTCATAATTTTTATTTTATTTAGTTTAGTACTACATATAGATATTAATATATAACAACTCACAAATACATTTTATTTTATTAAATCATTTATTTACTTTCATTTTGATTTTATTAATTATAGAACAATTTCACACCACTTTATAACTAATTTATCTCCTTTAATTATTTTATTTATTTATTTATTATTTAATATATATATATTTGTTATATAACAACCAATGATTATTTACAAATCTATTTAATAGACATCAACAAATTTATCCGTTTGTATACCACAACTAACCAATCATAATCATGCAATTACCTGACCACCAAACATGCAGAGAAAGCAAGACGACAACCCCAAAGACAATGAAACTGAGAACAATGGCTATACGTAAACTGAAGACTTATCCTCTACAAGGATGACGGATGACTGGGGAACCCTATGTTAACTCCCATCAACAATTCCATTGGCTAGGGCACGCTCAGACCTGCTAGTTCAGGTGGAGTCGATGCCCGGTACCTGCATCCTGCAGCAAATCATAGGGTTAAACATATATATACAAACATGAAGTCATGCACATAGTGAATAGAAATCGCAGCGTGGCAGGGTACTCAGACACGAGTAATGCGACACTGTTCTGTTCACATACATCCTCAATTAAACATTCAGTTGTCTACAAGAAGATAGATTAATCAATAACAATACGATGAAGTATAACAATTATTGTTAAAGCATCATAATCCTGATTCAATATCACATTAAACTCAGAAATAACATTAATCCATTATATCAAACATGTCCATCCAACTATGAAACATAAAATATCAATAATCTAGCATCATCAATCGTCATCATCGAAATAGGTCCATAAACAACTCAAGGAAATAACAAAGAATCCATGTCATAAAATCTAATCCTACTAGGAGTACTATCAGTCTGGCGGAAACAAGGTGAGGGGCACTACAATATGTCTATGAAGGTTGACACAACCATGAGGATGGGTATTGAACACCTGAATGATCCAAGCCATTTCAGGAGTTAGATGCATTTTAGGTTGTTTAAAACAAATTCTATAACGTAATTTGTACACATGTACTTTATTTGACCTTTTAGGACCTTGTTAGTGACACTTTTCATCCTTTTGATGTCATACCACCTACAACAACACATGAAGAGGAGGATGATAGAGGAGATGAGCAACCTCATACAGTAATTTAAAATTTTGATTTATTTAAAGTCAATTATATTATACATTGTGAATGACTTGAAGTAAATTTCAATTTAATATATGTTCATTTATTAAATTCTTTTTCTTCTATAACAAGAGATAGGTCCTATACCAGATCATGAAGAGTAGGTTGTCAAAGGAGATGAGCAACCTCATACAATAATTTTTATGATTTTATAAATTAAATTTAATTAAATCATTTTTAAACATTTTAAATTTGATTTCGAGTTTCTTTCTCTTGTACAGACTAGTTTAGATTATCCTAGTCCATGTGGAGTGAAGAAGTCTCTTGATTTTAGTACATTTCATGTTTTAGTACATCCCATGGACTATATATATATATATATATATATATATATATATATATATATATATATATATATATATATATATATATATATATATATATATATATGTTTCAATACATTACATATACTCTTTATACATGTTTTAATATTTCATGGACTCTATATGTACATGTTTCAGTATTTCAATATTTCATGGACTAGATCTATATATATTTTTTAGTATTTTCAGTAATTTACACATATACATTTATGCATTTTAACGTGAACAAATTAGTTATACTCATGAGACCATATTTTATCAAATGTAACTTTCAACATTTTCATACATTCTAAATTAGGAGTTGAAAAACAATTTGACACTAATGTTATCTAAGGTCACCACCTTATTCATTTGCAATAAGGTTCTTATAGTTAGATTTATGAAATTCAATTACTTATAGTACTGATTAAAAATATAAAATATTCACAAGTTTGCAAAAACATAAGCATTTGAAATGTTATCTACTTTACATTTAATTCATAGTCAAAATATTTGATAGTATTAGAATAGGATTAGGAAATTATACAAATGTGAAGCACATTATATATCATTATTTTGATGCTATACATATATTATTTTTAATATATAATCATTAATATGGCATGCATTAATGTAACATATATGTCCAAGTATATAAAC
Source organism: Cunninghamia lanceolata (assembly GCA_027924645.1). Classification (NCBI taxonomy): domain Eukaryota; kingdom Viridiplantae; phylum Streptophyta; class Pinopsida; order Cupressales; family Cupressaceae; genus Cunninghamia; species Cunninghamia lanceolata. The sequence continues at coordinate 18,585,473 of BSBN01000888.1, forward strand.
CATTCATTAGAACAAAATGTTAGAAATGAAGGTGCAAACCACCCAACAAAAATCTAATTTAAACCTTATTTATGTCCTCCAAACAATGTAGAATCAATGGAGATTGCAACATAAATAAAAAAACCACTACACATAAATAACATGCACTAAGAACTAAACACATAGCACAATATGTAACGTGGATAAAACCATTTCGGGTAAAACACTCCACCAAGAAAAGAGGCTCCAAGTTGTATTACTCTCAAATATGAGACTACAATACATGCACTTCCTCTCCTTCTTCAGTCTTCAATCTAGTGGCGCTTTTTATTCTCAACTCTACTAAAAAATGTAGTACAAATATCCTTACTAAAGTGGGTTGCCTTCTAGGGAAAGAAAACTGATATAATATAAACCATTGGATCTATGACCTAATCACGAATCATCTATATTGATAATGATAAAATATAAATAACGGATGAATTAGCATCAGGGACTGGATATAAACATACGACTAAAACAAGATCATTGCTGATGAAACCTTTCATCCCTTATTGGTGATTTGCAAACAATATTAGGACTAATTAATTGCATAGGATTTACAAGGTTGTGTTATCACATTCACAACATGCCCCATTTTACCTAGAAGCAAAATTAGAACCCTGTGTTTTCTTTTGATTTTGTGTGGGTTGGTTTTATTTGTGGGGTGGTATAGGAAAAATATCTTGGGTACATGAAAGTCAAAATGGATAGTGCATTTGGGAGAATAATTATGATAAATAAAGTGAGCTTGAAAATGAACTAGGGTTGCCTTTTGAATGGCTTGAAAAATCCTTGTATTTTGAATGTTATGCAATTTTTGTGAAAATTCAATAGTTGAGTGGATCTGTATGTCATGTGCAATTTTGTTTGCACATATATCGAATTCATAGTTTTATGTTCATCATGTCTTAATATACATTGAGGTTTTATTCACTTTTTTGTATTTGTATCTTAAGTATCCAAACAAAATATACATACCCAGACATGACAACCTTTTAGGGTACATATCACAAAAGTTGAGATCCAAAATTGTATGCAAAATGTTTGTATTTGTTATACAATTTCAAATACTCAGACCTGTAGACAAATTAAATCAAACCTAGAGAACACAAGTAAAATGATATGCATATTTGTATGCATAAAGGTTTTTATTTAATATTTAGATACATAGTTGGATGCAAAACTAAGGTTGAACATTGTGGACTTCTGTGAGATCCGCGGTTGTATAAAGGAAATGTATGTAATATAAACCTAGAGGATACAAAACTAGACTTCACAATAAATTCAAACATTATGAAATACAAGTCGGGCCCACATGGGTATAGCAAAGAATTTATGCAAAAACACATCCATAAGATATACAGAGGAGCAAATACAATCTCAGATTTCAAGTAAAGTTAAATTGATAATAAAGTCCATTGATACATAAATAAAAGAGAAAAGAAAGTCAAAGGTCAAACATCCTTTTTTATGTATGATAGTGTGTATGTATCCGAGATGCAAAAGGTAATATAGTTGGTTTATATACAAAGTTGTAACTAATAACAATTCAATTCAATTCATGAACTGATGAGGTCTGGCAGTTTGTATGTATGGTACATTTGTATTCAATATGCAAAAGGTAATACAGTTGGTTTATATACAAATCCATAACTGAATGCAATTCCAATTCATTGCATAGACTGATCAGGTCTATTTTTTGTATATTTTTGTTTTTGTAACAGGTATGCAAAAGGTATACAAGGTAATATACAAGGTGAAAGTGAAGAAAATTACAAAGGCAAAGAGAACTTACAGAGCTGAATCAAATCAGTACTGGGAGGTCATGGATGAGAAAGGAAAGTCTAAGAGAGAACATCAACTAATAAGATATTTTGAAGTTTTAAAAGGATTCTAAAAGCATCCTTTGTGCTAAAAAGGGAATATGCTTTTTTTTTAATATTTTGGTGAGCCTTTTCTTCCACCATTGATTCTGCAGAATGAAGGGGAGCCATTGGTTGGTATTTGTTGTAACCGTAGGAAAGGGGGATTCAAGTCTATATAATGAACCCTACTACTTGTATTTTGGACACATAGGAATACATGAATGCATTAAAAGTATACAGGGTATGCAAGAGAGGTGACTAGAGAATAGTTCTTTGAGCATAGTTGTAGGGAAGGAATTCACCTGTTGTCTATAGTGAGGAGTATGTGGAATGCCCTATCTCCTTTCTACATCTATAGAAAGCATTTGTAAGTGTTGATTTTATTATTGATTCATTCAAGAGATTTTGAAGTCATAAAGATATTATAAAATTGGAATGGCTAGCATATTAATGAATACAAACATCAACTTTCTGCATCTATTCCAGAGTGTCAATTGCTTCAGGTATTCTTAATGTATTTTCCCTTGAAGATTGCAATTCCATATGTTGATTTGTGAAATTTCTCAGAATTTACATATGAGAATTTAACTACTTTTCGATTGATCATGATAAGTAGACTTATATGCATGAGTAATAGAGAATTGTATGTTAGTTTAATCTTGTTTCTAAGCCTTATCTTTTCTCTTTTTTTACCAATGGTATAAATAATTAACATGCACGTAGCTATCTGAAGGAGATTGTTATAGATTCAAATAAAGACTTGTGAATTACAAAAATCTTTAATAGTTTTTCATATAAATCTGAAGTATAAAGTATATTTTCATTAAAATTCATGTAAAGCTTTGTAGTAAAATAGTAAATACGTGCAAAGGATCATTAATCATAGTGTAATTTGTAGTTATTCGCAAAGAATAAGTAAATACAGCCAGTACGTGTGCTTAAAATCATGTAAGGCCCCTTGAGCAAATAGCTCACAATAGACCACCAAACTTTCAAACATAGTAAATAAATGACTACCAGAGCCTTGAGGTTGAGAATCATCCTTGGACAATTCTCCATACCTTCCAAGATAGATTAAGTTCCTTGTGAATTCATCTCATGTTGATTATGTCTAAAAGCATACATCAACAGTTTTTGGCACAAGAAGGAAGACCTGATAAGATTTAGGGTAAACTATGTAAACTGGCTAACATGATCATATCAACACTTTGTAATTTGACTATTCTGACTACAAATATCCCTTCCTTAAGGATAATCAATCAGATATTTACAAAGAGTTCAAAATTCCAAGGATGATACATGGGACCTTGTACCATTTCCTAAGGGTGAAAGAAAGAAGATGAGTCCACTTTTCATGGAAGTCTCATGGGAAAGAAAAACCTAATGGAAATGGGCACCTTCTTTGAAAATAATGGGCACCCCCTTGGGAATGGTGACCTGAGCCTAAATAGGAACTAGTTATGTAATGGGCTCCTATTGAGGATCAGGACCGCAAAGATAAATGATCTCTCATTGCATACGAGCTCTTATATATGGAATGGGTGCCCATTTTATAAGTAGTTACTCGTTAACTAAAACTATTTATTTATTTGTATAGTGGCTATGAGTTCACTCTTAATAGTTCATGTTGAAAATCAAGGTGAAACTGCTGCTATAAAAGTTTATTTATATGTGTTGAAATCTGAAAATTAGATTAACGAGTTTCAATTTCATGTGTATGTGGTGCAGGAGCACATTCTCTGTAGTGCAGGATCATCTTTTCTTTTGTTGTCTCATAAGGCTCTTAAGCCATTTCATTTTGTAATAAGGGTCAATTTGGTCCCATGAATGTAATTGTGCAAGGCACACATGTAGTTTTGCTTGTATGAAGGGTAAACCAACGGCTAACTGATTTGAAAATCAGTTTGCACGGTTGGAGGGGATAACTGCTGTCTCTACATCTTCTTTAGGGGCAGGTTGTATGTCACACGCAGGGAGAGAAGTGTGTATTACAACAAGTTCCTTTTCTGATAACTGAATAAAGAGAGTTCTGGGTATGATCTGTGTTGATTTTCTTGGTTGTTCTTAGAGATCTGATATCTTTATCCTGATTTTGTAAATAGAACCTAATCGGATGCTATCCGTCAATCCATAGTGACTCTGTAGTGTGCAGACGGTGTAAAACCCACGGTTCCACAGTGGCTGGTTCGTAACCTAGGAGTAGGGTTTTGATTCATACATGGAGGCCCTTTCCTCTCTCCACTGAAGCCCTGTATAGTAACAGTGGGATGGGGGAAAGATTTCTCACGTTTGTTGTTGTTGAATTCTTACCCAGGAAGCCAGCGAACTCAGTCAAGTTCGACTAGACATCATCATGTGGCTAGTCGGGAAATCAGAGTGAAATTGGATAGTTTTGATGTGGGATCAGATTGCTACAAGTGATCGAGGGTTTGATAAATGAAACGGCTAAATTTCTTTGTTCTGTCGAAGGGAATTCTGGTTCGGCGCCTCAGAACAGTTGGAGACCCATCGGCGTGAACGGCTCTCCGTCTTGCCGAAGATTGGTATAGTGCCGGAGACACATACCTTTGTGTTCGCATCGGTGAGAGAAACGATATCGGGCTAAGGAAAATATACTTAGCCGACGGTATAGAGTTTCACCGATCGGTGAGACATCCTCGGAGTGTTGCCGATAAAGAGTATCGGCGTGAGGAACCTTGTCGGGGGAAGCCGAAGAAGTCACGGTGACCGTTAGAGTCCCGCTGATAGAAGTTCATCGGAAGGAGTTCGAGAAGTCTCAGCGACAAAGGACTCGTCGGAGTGAGATGAACCATCGGGACTACGAACCGGAGTCTTACCGAAGCAGGAGGTCTGGCCGATGGGCCTGACGATATCGGTGAGAGACAAAGCGTCGGTGTAGGTGAAAGAAGCTTCACCGAAGGAAGAAGTCTGGCCGACAAAGAGTGGTCATCGGTGTGACGAAGGAAGAAGTCTGGCCGAAGGAATTTTATCGTGGTCCGATAGTATGAGGTGTTGCCGATAGGCAACTAACCGTCACGGAGTTTATCGGTGAGAACTTAGCCATCGGGATATAAACATAAGACCCGGCCGATAGTTCATGTCTCACCGATAGAGAAGTCATTCTTGGCTTCGGAGAGACATTGGGATACCTCTTGCCGATAGAGAAGATATAGTCAAATCTTCATCCGCTTCTGCCGGGCACTCTGCATCAAATTGGTATCAGAGCCAATATTCTGAATCACAGCCGTGTATGTCAGACGAAGAATTGGAGATAGAAACAGAGGCTAGCACAATGCCTCCCAAGACGATGAGTAAAGCAGCCATCCAGAAGATGGTGGAAGAAATGCTCGAAGAGAGACTGAAGGAAGAGAGATCCAAAGAGAAGGATGGAAGCACTTCTGAGTCAGAGGAGAATGAAGAGGGAGAAACTGGGGAGAATCCTCAAGGAGAAGGTATGACTGCTGATCAAAAGGCATTTCTGAATGCACTCAAGGGTCATGGAGATAGTGGTGATCCGAAACTGGATGTTCCCACGTTCAATGGGAAACTGGATGGAGATACTCTTGTGGACTGGATTGAAGCCATAAGTAATTACTTTGACTTCAAAGAGTATAGTGACAGTAAGAAAGTAAAGTTTGCAAAGACCAGACTGAGAGGTTCTGCATTGGTTTGGTGGAACTACACTCAATGTGAAAGGGAGAAGGTTGGAAAGAGTCCAATCACCAAGTGGAGCAGAATGGTGGCCATGCTGAGAGCCAAATTTCTACCATGTGATTATGATCTGCAGACTATCAGAAAGTTTAATCATCTTAGGCAGAAAGATATGGACGTGGCTACATACACTGAAGAATTCCACAGATTGAGCATGAGAGCCAATCACAGAGAAGAAGAAAAAGAGATGGTGGCCAGATACCTGGATGGACTGAGGTACAATATACAGGATGAGTTCAGTATGGTGGTTCCCAAGACTGTGGATGAATGTTTTCAGTTAGCCTCTAGGGCAGAGGATAAACTGAAAAGGAGAAGTGATCTAAATAACAGAGGAAGAGGCGGCAGGAACAATAGAGGAAGAGGTAATTTTGGCAGAGGACAGCCAAACAAAGGTGAAAGTTCTAGTCAACAAGAATCACGTTCTGACACAGAACAAAAAGGTGGTGGTTTCAGAGGTTGGAGAAGACCTAATGGCAGAGGAAGAGATGGTGGTGCAGGCAGAGGACGTGGAGTCTTCACTGGAAGATGTTACAACTGCAATCAAGTAGGCCACACTGCAAGTAAGTGCCCTGAGAAGGCGTCTAGCTCTCATGACGGTGGGAGAAGGAACCAACTATTGCAGGAGGATGATTGTCAAAGTGTAAACTCACCAATTGGTAGTGCTGCACCAGTGCTTGAAGGAGAGAATATGATGATTAAGAGGACCCTCGTGAAGATGCCATTGAAGCAGGAGCCCCCACAAAGGAAGAATCTCTTCAGAACCCAAGGAATAGCATATGGTAAGCTCTGTAAAATCATTATTGATTCAGGTTCTACTGAAAATGTAGTGTCTACTGAAATGGTAGAAAAGTGTAGACTGAAAAGATTACCCCATCTTAATCCTCACAAAATATCTTGGTTGAATAAGAATCAGAACTATTTGGTGGAAGAACAAACTTGGGTAGAGTTTGAACTAGGTGATTATAGGGATAAGGTGCTGTGTGAAATTATTCCTATGGATGCTTGTCATCTTCTTCTTGGACGACCTTGGCAGTATGATGTGAAGGCACTGCATGATGGTGAAAAGAATACATATATGATCACCAAGAATGGTAAGAAGTTTCAGATGGATCCCTTACCAGAGCAGGTTGGAGAGAAGAGCAATGACAACAGTGTCATGTTAGTGAGTGGCAAAGAGTTCCTACAACTCATGAAGGAGAAGGATACCCAAGGGTATGCACTGATGATGAAGCCTGTATCCAATCAGCAAAGCAAACAGCAGAAGGAGATCCCATTGGAGGTGCAACAATTACTGGATAAGTACCAAGATCTTGTGGTAGAGGATACTCCTAACTCCTTACCACCTATGAGGGACATAAGTCATCAGATTGACTTGATTCCTGGAGCCACATTACCCAACAAAGCTGCCTACAAGTTGACACCACAGCAGAATGAAGAAGTAGGTAGACAGATTCAAGAACTTTTGGAGAAAGGTTTGATTAGGAAAAGTCTTAGTCCATGTGCAGTCCCTAGTGTACTTGCTCCTAAGAAAGATGGCAAATGGAGATTATGCACAGATTCAAGGGCTATCAATAAGATCACCATAAGGTATAGATTTCCTATGCCAAGAATTGAGGATCTGTTGGACTATCTTGGTGGTTCATGTTACTATTCCAAGATTGATTTGAAATCTGGTTATCACCAGATCAGAATAAGGCAGGGAGATGAATGGAAGACTGCTTTCAAAACAAATGAAGGTCTCTATGAGTGTCTTGTCATGCCATTTGGTCTCAGTAATGCTCCAAGCACCTTCATGCGGTTGATGAATGAGGTACTTGTAGAATTTATTGGAAAATTTGTTATTGTTTATCTTGATGACATATTGATTTTCAGCAGGACCAAAGAAGAGCATGTGAAGCATCTTGGACAGGTGTTAAAGAAATTGCATGAGAGTAAGTTGATGATCAACTTGGATAAATGTGATTTTATGAAAACTGAACTAGTATATCTTGGATTTGTGATTTCCAATGGCTGTTTGAAAATGGATCCTACAAAAGTTGAGGCTATTCTCAATTGGCCTACTCCTAAGACAGTAGGAGATGTAAGAAGTTTTCATGGTTTGGCAACTTTTTACAGGAAGTTCATTAAAGGGTTCAGTCACATAAGTGCTCCTATTCTCAATACCATCAAGGGTGGAGTGAAGTGTAAATTTCAATGGACAAAACAAGCAGATGATAGTTTTGAACTGTTGAAACAGAAAGTGGCCGAGTTACCTACGTTGGTACTCCCTGATTTTGACAAAGTATTTGTTGTGGAGTGTGATGCAAGCCAACAGGCTATAGGTGCTGTTCTTAGTCAGGAAGGACATCCAGTAGCATTCTTTTCAGAGAAGTTGAATGAGGCCAAACAGAGGTATTCTACCTATGACCTAGAGTTGTATGCAATGGTGCAAGCTCTAAAAAAATGGAGACATTATTTACTGCCAAAAGAGTTCATTGTTTTTACTGACAACCATGCTCTTAGCTTCCTAAATAGTCAAGAGAAGTTGAATCATAGGCACGTTAAGTGGATGGAACAATTGCAGGCCTATACCTTCACTATTAAGCATAAGAAAGGTGTTGCCAACAAAGTGGCAGATGCTTTGAGTAGGAGGATACTGGTCATACAGGAAGTACAAATGGAACATATGGGTCTAGAGTGTCTGAAGGAGTTGTACAAGGATGATGCAGATTTCAAGGCTGCCTATGAAGTGTGTGCAAGTTTGGCTAACACTTTTCATGGCGAGTATTCTGATTTTGTGCTGCAAGAAGGGCTCCTATTTAAAGGTAATTTATTGTGTGTTCCTAAATGTTCAATGAGGGACAATATCGTCAAGGAGAAGCACAATGGAGCCTTAGGAGGACATTTTGGGTTGGACAAGACTTTGGAACAAGTCACCAGGTTCTATTATTGGCCCAAGGTACAGACAGATGTAAGGAGATATGTTGCAAGCTGTACCATATGTCAAAAGGCTAAGGGTATGTCTTCTAATGCTGGTTTGTACCAACCACTGCCCATTCCCACCAGACCTTGGGAAAGCATTAGTATGGACTTTGTGCTTGGTCTTCCTAGGACAGCAAGGGGTGTAGACAGTGTTTTTGTCATTGTGGATAGATTCAGTAAGATGGCTCATTTTGTGCCATGCAAATGCACAAATGATGCATCTCAGATTGCTGGTCCCTTTTTTAGAGAGGTGGTTAGAATTCATGGTTTACCCCTATCAATTGTTACTGATAGAGATTCCAAATTTGTTGGTCATTTTTGGAGGACCTTATGGAGAAAATTGGGCACTCAGTTGTCTTTTTCATCAGCCTACCATCCCCAGACTGATGGTCAAACTGAGGTTGTTAATAGGTCCTTGGGAAACCTTTTGCGATGCCTTACCAAACAGCATGGATTAGCATGGGATTTAGTGATCAGTCAACCTGAATATGCTTATAATGACTCAAGAAACAGAAGTACTGGGAAAAGCCCTTTTGAAATAGTTTATGGTTTCCACCCAAGAGGACCACTTGAACTCAAAGACCTCCAAGGATGGGATAAAAGGAGTGCTCTAGGAGAAGACTTTGCTGCTACCATGAAAACAGTACATGATCAGGTCAAGCTTCAGTTAGAGAAAACTGTCTCCAAGTACAAGGATAGAGCAGATCTGAAGCGAAGGGAGGTACAGTTCCAGGTAGGAGATTTGGTGATGGCCCACCTCAGAAAGGAAAGATTACCTAAGGGGCAACCAACCAAATTGTTGATGAAGAAGATAGGACCTTGTAAAGTAGTGCATAAATTTGGTCCAAATGCATATGAAATAGAATTACCATCTGGCCTTGGTATCTCTCCCATTTTCAATGTTGCAGACCTGTTCCCTTTTAGACCTCCATTACATGCTGACGATAGCTCAGATGCTGTGATTGAAGATGAAGACTGGATCAAAGACTTACCTCCAAGTAAGCCTTTGCAATTGGAATGCATTTTGGATTCCAAAATTGTCAAGAAGACAAGAAAAGGGGTATACAAAGACTACTTGGTCAAGTGGCAGGATCTTCCTGATTCAGAGGCAACCTGGATGAGTGAAGCCGATATTCTAAAGCATGGGAAGACACTTCAGCAGTTAGCAACTCAAGGGACTTGAGTTTTTCCTGCAGGGGGAGTATGGTGCAGGAGCACATTCTCTGTAGTGCAGGATCATCTTTTCTTTTGTTGTCTCATAAGGCTCTTAAGCCATTTCATTTTGTAATAAGGGTCAATTTGGTCCCATGAATGTAATTGTGCAAGGCACACATGTAGTTTTGCTTGTATGAAGGGTAAACCAACGGCTAACTGATTTGAAAATCAGTTTGCACGGTTGGAGGGGATAACTGCTGTCTCTACATCTTCTTTAGGGGCAGGTTGTATGTCACACGCACGGAGAGAAGTGTGTATTACAACAAGTTCCTTTTCTGATAACTGAATAAAGAGAGTTCTGGGTATGATCTGTGTTGATTTTCTTGGTTGTTCTTAGAGATCTGATATCTTTATCCTGATTTTGTAAATAGAACCTAATCGGATGCTATCCGTCAATCCATAGTGACTCTGTAGTGTGCAGACGGTGTAAAACCCACGGTTCCACAGTGGCTGGTTCGTAACCTAGGAGTAGGGTTTTGATTCATACATGGAGGCCCTTTCCTCTCTCCACTGAAGCCCTGTATAGTAACAGTGGGATGGGGGAAAGATTTCTCACGTTTGTTGTTGTTGAATTCTTACCCAGGAAGCCAGCGAACTCAGTCAAGTTCGACTAGACATCATCATGTGGCTAGTCGGGAAATCAGAGTGAAATTGGATAGTTTTGATGTGGGATCAGATTGCTACAAGTGATCGAGGGTTTGATAAATGAAACGGCTAAATTTCTTTGTTCTGTCGAAGGGAATTCTGGTTCGGCGCCTCAGAACAGTTGGAGACCCATCGGCGTGAACGGCTCTCCGTCTTGCCGAAGATTGGTATAGTGCCGGAGACACATACCTTTGTGTTCGCATCGGTGAGAGAAACGATATCGGGCTAAGGAAAATATAGTTAGCCGACGGTATAGAGTTTCACCGATCGGTGAGACATCCTCGGAGTGTTGCCGATAAAGAGTATCGGCGTGAGGAACCTTGTCGGGGGAAGCCGAAGAAGTCACGGTGACCGTTAGAGTCCCGCCGATAGAAGTTCATCGGAAGGAGTTCGAGAAGTCTCAGCGACAAAGGACTCGTCGGAGTGAGATGAACCATCGGGACTACGAACCGGAGTCTTACCGAAGCAGGAGGTCTGGCCGATGGGCCTGACGATATCGGCGAGAGACAAAGCGTCGGTGTAGGTGAAAGAAGCTTCACCGAAGGAAGAAGTCTGGCTGACAAAGAGTGGTCATCGGTGTGACGAAGGAAGAAGTCTGGCCGAAGGAATTTTATCGTGGTCTGATAGTATGAGGTGTTGCCGATAGGCAACTAACCGTCACGGAGTTTATCGGTGAGAACTTAGCCATCGGGATATAAACATAAGACCCGGCCGATAGTTCATGTCTCACCGATAGAGAAGTCATTCTTGGCTTCGGAGAGACATTGGGATACCTCTTGCCGATAGAGAAGATATAGTCAAATCTTCATCCGCTTCTGCCGGGCACTCTGCATCAGTATGTGATTAGCACATTCAATCAATGTAGTAATGAAGGAAATTAATCAAGGAAGTTGACACAAAATTTATGTGGAGAAACCCTTAATAAAAAACTCCACACCAAAAGAGATATTATGATTGAATTAATTCTTGTAATCATGTTTACATTAAAACTGAATTCTCTCCGAATTCTCACAAGACTTCGTTACTACTTCAATTTTAAAAAATTGTCATAATTTCTACTAACCAAAGGCATCATTATATATAATCCATGGACTTGAAAATACAATGAATTATATCCAATAACATGAGAATATTCCTCATGCAAAAACCAAGCACTCCATATTATGAATTCCAATGATGCATAGTAGAAATCACCACTTAACTAAAAGTCTCAAACATGGGTGCCAAAGAAGTCCAAATCAAAATTAGTCAACAAAAATATTATAAGACAACAAGGTAGAACTGAAAGTCTCGACATGGGCACCCAATAAGTCCCAATCAAACTTAGTCAATTGAAGTGACCCATCTCACAGCAATGTCAGGTAAACAACATACATTTCTTGGAATTCCCAATATAGATCCATAACAACCTATTTGTATCATGCAAAAGTCATGTAACAACTTGTAACATCGTGAAAGAGTCATGCAAAGTTGACCCTGAGTTAGTGTGACATGCAAGACACATGTATGAACATATAAGTACATGCAACTGACCTGTAAGTATATGCAACTAAAATGCAACAACATGCAAGCACATGCAAGTACATGCAACTTTGATACGACAATATGCAAGTTCATGTAGATAACATGCAACAACATGGAAGTCCATACAAGTAACATGTAACAACATGCAAGTCTAGGCAAGCACATACAAGCAACACACAATTAACATGTATATCTAAATTCAATGTTAACTCCCACAAAAGTCTCATACATGGTATATGTAACATTATCCACTCATGTAAACAAAAAGTTAACTGTAATTCCACATTGCATTCTCCTCCAAAGTGGGTGCCCCTGATGGGTCTAACCTCCTAGAAGGTATCTCCAAGTCAACATGGACTTCAAGAAGTCAACTCCAAGTCTCCATGGGCTTCACTTCCAAAGTGGGCGCCCATATTGGGTCACACCACATAGAATGTAACTACAACATGTCCAAGTGAAATAATTAATAAATAATTTATCTCTCAAGTGTCTATGTGTTCAAGAACACTTTCCAAGAACTTTGGAGACACATAAAAATGGTTAGGATTTTAAAGTTAATGACAACTTATCCCAACATTCTCCCAATTGACATTACATATTGCAATTACAAATATGAGGTAATAAAATTATTTAACAAGTATAGTGATCAAGGTCAATAGCCTTCTTGCACCAAGAAAACTTATTCGTGATAACTGGCTAGGTAAAAGAATCTACAACATTAACTAAAGTGTCAACCTCTTCAATAAAAACCTTACCATTCTTGACCATTTCTTGCACAAAGTGATACTGAACATCAACATGCTTAACATGAGCATGATACATAAGATTTTTTTGGCTAAACAAATGGCACTCTAACTATCACATCTGATCCTCGCTATCCTGCAATCATAACCAATACATGTACCAAGTCTATATAACCATATTACCTCTTTAGAGGCATGTGTAGTGTAGCATAAAATATTAATTTTTAGCAAAAACCCTAATAATGCCACATTTTGAAAACTATAGAATGATCAAAGATTAAATACTAAAAACTATGAAATGTTACCAATGAATGAGAATGTGAATGTGGTTGCTCAAAACATTAGCGTAACTCTAATGTTGAAAATTTCAGGGGATCAAATCAGGAACAAAGGTAGGTTTTTATAAAATTTGGGTAAACCAGTTTGGGTAGTTACATGGGAAAAAAGTAGGTATATTAACCGGTTTTGGTTAGATTTTTAGGTTTAAGTTAATAATAAATTAAATTAGATAAATTTAATTTATTATTAATGAGAATTTTATAGGTAAATAATAAATTATTTTAATTTATTATTTATGAGATATGGCAAAAGTAAAGAATAATTAATTAATTAAAATTAATTAAATCTTTAGGTTAGGGGAATAATCAGGAATTTAATGATGGTTAATTTTTTATGTCTATAGAACATATTGGATACTTGAGCTTATCATCATCTACTTTAGGCTATAACAATTTATGTTTTGTCTCAACACATTGAGCCAACCAATACTCTATTTCCTTTTCATTGCACTCAGGCACAAAAAAGGCATACACATGTCCCACAAAAAACCTCCAAATTCAATAAAGTAGGACATGATATATAATTCACAAAAATAAATGCATGTACAAAATTATAGATTACAAACTAATGTAATGAAACTAGATATTGAATTAATGTACCTTTTTGTACAAGGTCTGAAACATTATCACAGTCATCTAATGTAAAAAATAATTATCTTCTTCAAACAGTGTTTCATCTTGATCATGTGTTTGTATTGGTGTTAGGGATCTATGTTTCTATTTTAAAACCCATTCTATATTTTCACATGCTTCCCACTCACTTCCAATACAAAACAAATAAAAAAGGCAAGATCCCTAGTCCATATAGTCCATTTGCTTGCATTTGAACTCTTATATGATTGTCACTTTTCTGATACACTAATTGTCTCACAATCATAATGAGGAATAATGTTTTCTTCTTCAACTAACCAAAAGAATCATCAAACTTTATAGTTTTCACTTGATCATGTAGATATTTTTGCATTACACCAATCCAGAATTACATGTGTATTTTTAATGTTTATTTCATCCACAAATTTTAATTTCTCCTAAGATTTTTTTTGCACCTCCTCCAACTCCATCATGCTCTCCTTTACCATGCTTAGCTTCAACAAAATTCCACATATGTTGGATATTATTTTCTTTATGGGACCAACATTGCCAAGAAAATACTTAAGAATTTTTGAATTGTCCTATATAATTTTTTGACCATATGAGATGTTGTGCCATTTTCATTTCTCTTTCTTTTAAATTGTCATAAAATACTTTGAAACATTATTGCACAAGCTTTGATGAATGTAACTAGTTATCACTCAAATAGAAATGTTACTCCCTAAAAAAACTATCATCTTTTGTACTATCATATCATGTATTTATACAATATGAACAAAGACAACAAGCTTTATTGAATTATAATATTGAGCCTGAATCTTCTCTTGTAGGGGAGTATAGTTTTTGGAAAAGTCAACCAATGAAAGTATTGTTCTAATTGGAAATGTGTTTTTACATATGGAAATTTTTTCTTCAAGCCATCAAGCATATTGAGAGTGTTTCACATATTTATACACAATCTTATTCTACAATTTTGTGATGAATGCATGTAGATTACACTTTTGTATGGCTAGCTCACAATGCTTTCCAATTTTTCCATCCTTTAATAGATATTGAACATTGTTGAACCTCTTCACATCCACAGATTGTTGTCTGAAATCATGTGAACTACTTTCATGCATACATTCTCCTAACTATGAAAGGTTACCACATTTATTACATTGTCTAGAGATACACACTTCTGAATAAAATAATTGTCCATCAAGTGTTTAATAATATAAACTTGTTATAAACTCCATAATTCTTCTAGGTTGCATATTAATACCACATTCCTACATAATTTGGTTAGTATGCAAAGTACATCATATATATACTAGAAACATCATAATAATAATGGAATTACACAAGTTTTGTAACAAGAGATTTATTATTTACTAAATTTGACATACCAAGGTTTTCATTTCCCAAATGATCTTTGACTTATGTTAAAATCTTCTATAATTGAATCATCTAGAAAAAAAAAAAAAATTTGTTTCAGTCATTCTCTTGCTCAAAACTAATTTATTAACCAAATTATTGTTATTGTCATCTTGCATTCCTATCTTTAGACCAACTTTTTTTTTCTAATATAGTCAAAAGCATTAGTAATACTAGACATAAATTGTTGAATTGATTTTTTTTGGGGGGGTTTACAAATATGCCTAATTTTTTCTTTACTCGACATTTTGATTAATTGTATTACAAGCTGACTTTGAAATCCTAGAATTTTTCTATAAAAAATAGTTTATGCAATCTATTTGCATGGGTTGAAATCTATCTCCTAGATATCATACCACGATGATTATCTAATACATTTTTTTTAATTAAAAAAAATAATTGTTTATTTTCACTCATACGAGACATTTCATTTTCATTTTTTATTGTGGTGTTCCTAATAGTACAATTTATATCACCAACTTTGTTTAAACAACTAATATCATTATCATTATGTGCAATTGAAGACTTTCCTGGATTCATTTCTGTAATCACCTTTCCCAAATTCTTAAACTCTTCCACATTCACCATTTCCACATTTGCATATTCTACATTCACCTCATCTATGTTGGTCTCATCAATGTTCTCCTCTTCAATAGTCATCAAATTTGATGCTTCAACATTCATGATTTCTCAAATCCTCTCTCCTATGTCTTTGTCATTTTTCCACCTCTTGATGTCATTCAATTTCTTTAGTTGTCATGAGCTTCATTTTTTTGTTTTGTTGATATTTATTTGATCTCATAATTACCAAAATATCTTTATAAAAGTGAAAAATGATCATTAGTTTAATTTGAAATGGATTCCTCCTTGAGATTTTTGAGGTACAAGTAGATGTAGATCCTTTGTTCAATATATCACACGTGCTTGATTCCTCTAAAAAATAATTCCTTTGCTTGATTCCTCTAAAACATAGTTCTTGTACTTGATTCCACTTGAAAAATGCTCCTTATGATTGAATCCATTTAGAAACTAAATATGATATGGCTTTTTGAAATATTGTAAGAGACACATGCATAACATAATTATAGAAATAGTCAGTGTCAGGCCATACTTATAAAATAAAAATTTGCAGAGATGTTGTCATAATATGTTTTACTAAAAATTGAATGATAATGGATATAGTAGAAATAGGTGCCCATTTCTATTTGTAATATGAACACATCACTTTGTAGAATAGGTGCATGTTTTGGAGATGGCACGTGTTCCATAAAATTTTAAATTTGAAACATGTGGTTTTTCTTTGGTTTTAGGCATGGAGACCCAACCCTCATCCCTTGACCTACAAGTACAATGACGTGTTAACAACAAGAATAAAAACTAAATTTAACAATATGGATAATGACTTTTTTCTTTCAAAAATTTTGGACCAAATTATAGCCCAATATAGATGACAATCCCTAGTTTTCAAATATGTAATTTTTTTACTATCAATTTTTTTTTAATTTATTAATTAATTTTTAAACAAAGGGGCTCATAAAATTAAAATGACATATATTACTAATTTTTAACCACGGTCCACCAAATTCCAATCATAAATATGTTCAGAAGCCCATTTAGCCAAACAATCCGCAACACTATTCCATTCTCTAGGAATATGAGTAAAAGTAACATACTCCAACGAAGCACAGAGGTTAAGAATCTGACTAACAATCAAAGCCAAATGCCAAATGACATTATCTAACTGCCTCCTATTCAACAAGTTCACCACAACCTTGGAATCAGACTCACATATGATCCTTCGCCACCTTAACTGACTTCCACGCTCCACAGTTGTTAAAATAGCCTGAGCCTCCATAAGATTATTAGTATGAAGACCCTTATCAATAGAGAAGATAAACTGAACTTCTCTAGAGCTATCCCAACCAACACCACCAATTCCAGCATGACCAGGGTTTCTGTGAGAAGAGCCATCTGTGTTGATTTTTAGAGTACCCTGAGGTGGAGGAGACCATCTCCCCTCCCTATTCACCTTCGGGGTAGGATGTCTACATTTGTTGTGCATAAGCTGACGTTGCGGAGGTGGAAGATGAAGATGGTGACAACAACCGACATCACACGGGTCCACTGATGCCATAAGATCACACTTAGCCGCAACAGTTTCCCCCAAAGAATGCAGAATTTTCCACCACAAGCGAGGGGCCACCGACATCACCTCCTGAAAAATCTGATGATTCCACTCCAACCAAAGGTTCCACATAATAAAGGAGGGACCAATAGCCCAAGCAGCCTCAAGAAAGGAAGTAGAAACAGGGGCCTTGCCCCACCGATCCACAAACTCAGCCAGGGAGGAGACATACCAATAAGGCATATTCCACACCCTCCACCAAAAATGCCAAATCTCCCTAGCATAGGAACATTGGAAGAAGAGATGAGAGACACTCTCTTCATAGTTATGACACAAAACACACATAGAAGGGCCTTGGAAACCATGCTTACACAAATTATCTGAAGTAAGGCACTAGTTATGAGCAACAAGCCACAAGAAAAAAATACATTTGGGCCACGACAACTTGTGCCAGACATGCTTCCACCAAGGTACCTCCAAAGCCCCAAACAACTGCCTACCAAGCTGCTTATAACTAGCAGACACAAAGTACTTCCCAGATAAATTAGGACCATCCCAAACCAAGACATCGAGTCCCTTCAAATAATTACAAGCACGGGAAGCCAAAATCTGAGCAAGCTCACACCTATCCTCATCAAACCCCCAGGAGGCCACTTAGAGGGAAGTTTCCAATGAAAGCTTATAGTCGAACCACAATAATGTGTAAATTTATAATGATCAATGGTATCGCAACCAGCTGCAGTAAAAACCTCATAAAGTGACTGGAGGTGAGGAAGAGAAGAGAGAATAGGTGGGTGGCCATCCCAAGAATCTAACCAAAAAAGAGTCTGTGACCTCAAATGATAGATCCAAAAAAGCACACGCTTAATCAATTGAGCCCCAGCTTTCAAAGTGTGCCAAATCATAGAACCACTCCCCTCCAGAGGATAGCGAGGGACTTCACAAGAAGTAACACCCCTAAGATACTTATGGGTGAGAATACAGGCCCATAACTGATGCGGATTGGTACACCAACGCTAGTAAAGCTTAGCAGCAAGAACTTGCCCATTCAAAATAGCAAAGTGTAAACCTAGACCACCCTCCTGCTTTGGTCTACACACAGAATCCCACTTAACAAGGCTCCACTTAGTAGACATTAAGTTACCACTCCAAAGGAATTGATGAGAGAGGGCATTAAAAGCCCTAAGGAAATACATAGGGGCCACTTGAACCAAGCATCTATAGATAGGAAGCGCCTAGATAACCAACTTGAGAAGAGTCACTCTAGCAGTTGTAGATAACCATCGATGAGTCCAATGAGTTACCTTTCACCTCAGCTTGTCAAGCAACATCTGCCAGGAGGACCTAGGCTAACACCGAATACCCAGAGGAATACCCAAATAGACAAAGGGAAGAGACCCAATTTGAAACCGCAAAATAGCTGCAATCCATTGTTGGATAGCCTGAGGTGTATTAAGAAAGAAAATAGAAGATTTTTGCTCATTGACTTTCTGACTCGAAGTAGCAAGGTAGATATCCAAAGCTTGCCTAAATGAATCTGCTTCTCGAATACGAGCCAACCCCATAAGAGAAGTATCATCCACAAACTAGAGATGGGAAATCATTGGTAGACCCAAGCCCCACTGCCAGGCATGAATCAAGCCTTGGGAGACCTTATATTTAAGAAAGTAACTCAGCCCCTCCACCATAATGATAAATAGATAAGGAGAGAGCAGATCCCCCTGACGAAGGCCCCTAGTAGCACCAAAAGGATCTAAAGGTTCACCATTCACAATAACTGAAAACAAGGAGGAAGTCACACAACTCAAAGTCCAACTCACCTAATTCAAAGAAAAACCAAAGGCCAACATAATCTTCTGAAGAAAACTCCATTTAACTCTATCGTAAGCTTTGGCCATATCCAACTTGATGAACATAGACCATTCCAAAGAAGTCACCATGGAATGAATGACCTCAACGGCCACAACCACCCCATCCAAAATTTTCTGACCTACTACAAAGCCTCCTTGCTCCTTAGAAATGACAATGGGCAAGCACTGTTTAAGCCTCTCAGCAATCAATTTCATAATAATCTTGTACACCACGTTATAGAGCACAATAGGTTTAAAGAATTCTAGCCAAGTAGCATCTTCCTTTTTAGGAATGAGAAGCAGCAAAGTAGCATTTAGGGCCCGTAGCATCTGCTTACTATGGAGAGACTCCTGAACAACCTTCAACAAATCCAGCTTCACAATATCCCAAAACTCCTGGAAAAATTCAACTAGAAAACCATCAGAGTCAGGAGCTTTCCCCTTATTCATCCTAAACACAACCTCCTCCACTTCAGACAAGGAAATTAGATGAGTAAGAGAAGTATTCAAATCATGAAAGATCAAAGAAGGAATGCAAGCAAGGATCATATTCTCATCAGCCTCAGTAGGAGGTGAGTCTTCAGCAAATAGGGCAGAATAAAACTGACGAGCCTCCCTAGACAATGCCTGTTGCGAGGAAATTGAAAGACCCTCAGAGTTAACAAGAGAAGAAATATAACACTTATTCCAACGAGATTGTACAGAATGATGGAAGAAAGCAGTATTCTTGTCACCCACTTGAAGCCAATCAATCCTTGCCTTTTGTTTCCAAAAAATCTCCTCACGAAGCTCCCACTCCTCCACCAATTTTAGAGACTGGGACTCAGCATGTCCTAGATCCTCCAAAAATCCCAAATCTTGAATTTGACGAGTAATAATAGCAAGATGATCCTGCGCCTCCCTTTTCTTGGCCCAAAGATTGCCAAAACATGACCTATTCCATTGCTTAAGATGATAAATTTTTAACAACTTTTGATTTCAATGTTTTTTGAAAAAAATTATGCCTGACCAATCTAGACAGCTATAGACATGTGGAGGAATGTCATTGATAATATTATGTCCCAAGCGTCAGTATAATTGATTGATGATTCAATGAGTTGAAGTTGATTAATTGGATTGATTGGATTGGATGAAGGTTGATTGATTGGACTAATTTAAGTTGATTGATGATTGGATTAGAAGATTGAAATTGATTTTATATTTTGACACAATAGTTATTATTCTATGTGTAAGTGCTTCAAATTACCACTCCAACTAAGACAAAGTTTGACTTTCAAAAAAAAGACTTCCACTTTTTGGCCAAAAAGTAGACTGAATTTCTTGCACTCACCCTTATGACAAATTGAATTATAGCTATGAGAGATTCTATGGCAATTCTAAGAGGCCAATTTTAGTCGGGTGTTATTACTAGTTTGTCAATGTTTATGTAATAGATGCTTGAGGAGTCATTTGTAGTATCAAATTTGTTTTTAGAGAATTTGTAGATACATGGTGCTATTAAATGCTACCAAAATACTCTTGAATAATAATATGGTGATATAATCCTATAAAGACTTTCATTGCAAGTGTGTTGTAAAATATTTCAGATTTTCTAACACATTGTGCATGTTTTGGAATGTGGGATTTTTTTGTCAAAAGGGTTTTCCTAACATAGATCACTATTTTATGGTTGCTTTTATTTAATTTGTTTATAAGTTTATGAATGTGTTTCTCTACATTCTATAATAATTTTGGATCTATTTTAATGAAATTTGGATAACCCTCCTCTCCAGGTTAGTGTAGGAAATTGTTGTAGCACAACATGCTTCATTACAAATTGTATTAGAGCTTGATCACCTTTGGTTGTAGTTATTGGGTAGAGGGTTATTTAAGCTAATCTAGTTTGAGTGGGAGCTTGTGTAGAAAGAAAAACCTTGCAATCTTTATTGTAGGAAGTAAAGATAGCAAGCACATCTGGGAGGACTGAGGTTGAAAATTTTTCGGGCATGAACTTTTAGATGTGGAAGTTGAAAATGGAAGATCTCTTAATAGATCATGATCTATGGGATGTTGAACTGATACAAAAGTTTAGAGACCTATGAATGCTAATTTGACTACTTAATATGTTGTTATAGACCATCAAGCATAAAGCGTCTAATTAGATTATGTCTTATAGATTATGTACTAATCAATGTCCTTGAACAACCCACCATGAATTAGTTATGGAAGACTTATGGTGAGATATATCAAGATAAATATTTGGTGAACAAAAAATTCCTAAGGAATAAGTTAAATTCCTCAAGAATGGAAGGTGGATAGATTATTTACCTCCTACAAGCATTTAATATTTTGGTGGCACAATTAAACTCTATCAATGTAAAGATGGCTAAAGAGAAGACAAGAGATGTAAAGCATTATTGTGTTGATTGTTAGACTTGTAAGATAGCCTTGTCATGGCTATTGGGAGAAGTTCTATTGTTTTAACAGTAGAGGATGTTATTGGTTCTTTGCTTTCTGAATAAATGAGTAAGGGCTCTCTAGATGCCAATGAGACTTTAAGTGTTCATGAAGACCTAAAGAAAGATGCAAGAGGAATGACAAGTAGTGTGACATATCTCAATCCAAGTCCAACGGGAGATCAAAATCCCTTGGAAAGTCCAAGGAAATATGTTGGAAGTATGGAAAACCTAGTCACTTTCGAAAGGACTACAAATAAGAAAAGGGAAAGAAGAAGAAGTATGGTTCTAATTTTGATTTCAACAAGGAAGATGTTGATGTATTCATTATATCATTGTCCACTCATGCATAGAAGAATTAATGGTCAAGATTGAATAAATGCATCTTTTCTCATGACCACTAATAGGCACTAGTTTAGTACGTATGGTTGGTTTCTACCTAGCTAAGGGTGCTCTTTATATCAAATTAAATTTACCTACAGAAAAGACTATGTTATGACACCAAGGACTTGGATATATAGGAGAGAAGGGTCTATGTACAATGAAAAATATAAAACTTATTGATGTGTTGGTCAACTGTAATCTTGATTATAATTTCAATGAATGTTGTATTTATGGTAAGAGAAAAAATGTTTAGTTTTACTCGAATTATCACAAGTCATCTGATATTTTGGATCTTATTCATTTTGATCTATTTATTCATCTTGATATTCCTCTGATTGCTAATTCTACATATTATTTTACATTTTATTGATTATTATACGATAAGGACATGGGTATATTTTCTAAAGAGTAAATATGAAGTTTTAAATCATTTTAAAAAATTTAAAGAAATGGTAGAGTTATAGATTGAAAATATAATAAAAATGTTTAAGAACTAACAATGGAGGTTAGATCATTGGTGTATCGATGAAGGAAGTCTTTGGGTGGTCCGTAGTGAAAGTCTCACTGATACGTTAAAAAGAGAATCTCCATCGGTAAGAGATGTGAGATCGGGAGACAAGATT
The DNA here is from genome assembly GCA_027924645.1 of Cunninghamia lanceolata. Classification (NCBI taxonomy): domain Eukaryota; kingdom Viridiplantae; phylum Streptophyta; class Pinopsida; order Cupressales; family Cupressaceae; genus Cunninghamia; species Cunninghamia lanceolata. The sequence goes on from BSBN01000888.1 coordinate 18,607,920, forward strand.
ATAGTTAGGCTGATGAAAGTATGTCACAGCAAAGAAGGGGTCATGGATACATCGGTATGAAGTATGTCCGTGGATGGCAGCTTTCGCACAATGGTAAATCTATGCAGGAAGTTTTCTTAACCTGAATTCTATGCAGGAAGTTTTTAATGCTATGTTTTTTGCAAAACTTTTATATGATAAGAAATTTGGGTCTTATGTTTGTTCAAGATGCACATTTTCCTGTAGATTCTTTTAATGATGTTTTAGAGGATTATGATTTGCATTCAGGTATTGCTCTTGTGGGAGGTTTTGTTTGAGTGTAGGGATCTCTTTTGTCGCCCTGCGATTCACTACATTTTCGCATGGCCTCCAAAACAATTGTATGGTATCTTTCCAAAATTCTATTCACTTCCACATGCGAGAGTTGGGGAGGCAATTGGCAAAAGTAGAGGCTCATGATCTATAGGGTCTTGATGATGAAGAATTGTAGGAGGGCAATTAATTTTTTTATGTTTTGTAGACAATTTTAATTTTGTTATCTGTTGACTTTATCAGTTTGCTAGTTTGTAATAGTGCTATTTTCACAAAGATTTAATCTTGTAAGGTTTTAAGCCATAGACATTTTTTGGGTTGACTCATCCTTGTAAGTCAATTTTGCATTGTATTTGTTTTAAAGGGCTACAACTGAAGGTTCTCTTTGCCAATTCTTTCCTACTGGTATGCCTTATTGAATCTGGCATTTTGTAAATTTCATTATATAATTAATATAATTTTAGTGGCTCTACCACTTTTTCAAAAAAAAAAAAGAACAATGGAGGTGAGTTTTTTTCTATAGAAATTTCAATAGGTTCTACAAAGATTACAATATTTTGAGATAGATGACAACTCCATTTCCATTTCCTACTCAATAGAATGGAGTTACAAAAGAAATGTACAAGATGTCAATGGAAAAGTCTATGAGTATACTTACTGGTGTTGGTCTAGAACAAAAGTTGTTGGTTAAACATGTATCCATTGCCTTCTACCTGTTAAATAGGTCTCTTATATCAGCACTTGTGCATAGGACACATATGAAGGCATTATCAGGTCATAAGCCTTCACTAAGAAATCTAATAGTTTTTGGTAGTGATGCATATGCACATGTGCCTAACCAGAAATGAACAAAATTAGAGAACAAGTTTGTTAAGTGTATAATCATTGGATATACCTACATTATAAAGGCATACAAGCTTTGGGATCTAGTTGGATAGAAGGTTATTTATATTTGGGTGTTCTATGGAAGATTGGATATGTACATTTGTTTTGAATACTAACAACAATAAATTAAGATTTGTACAAGAGGCATTAGGCATGAATGATGTGGTCTTAGAAGATAGACATGGATGAAGAAATGGTAGAACCAAAAATGAATGATACATGGGACCATGTAGATTCTCTAATGGAAATGAACCTATTGGATCCAAGTGGGTGTTTAAAAATAACATTGATTTAGATGGTAGTATTGAGAAATATAAAGCTGTTGAAATTAGAGCAGACAACTAAGAGGTCGGATGAATCAATTGTCATAAATCTTTATCTTTTGCTGCATTTAATATTCTTTAACAGTTATAAACAAATTAATGATATAACCATGAAATCATGAATCAACAACACGAGCAAATACATAATCAACACACATAACACAAGGATTTTTACGTGGAAACTCGGTTAAGGGAAAAACCATGGTGGGGGTTAACCCACAAGATTCATTCTCTATTAAGAGAATAGAAAATGGGAAGGCACTTGCCTTTGGGCACACTACCCAGAGCTCACTACTCAAAGGAGGCTCACTACCTACAAGAACATTTACAATGTTAGCACTTAAAGATTAAATTGAGAAATAACATCTTCTTCATGCAAGGTTCAGTTTCAATGAAGTGCACAACACCTCTGCTCTGCCCCCACTCACTTCCTCGCTACATCCACATCTTTGCTACTTGCTTTCTTTTCCAAAACTTCACAACACTTATTTATACATGTCATCGACTTTGGAATGAACATCAAAGTCAGCCAAACAATCATCTATCTAGAACATTATTCAAGATAGACATTTCAAGAAATTAGAATCACAAGACTTAATATGCTACATGAGAACCACTACACTATTAGCCAAACATAACCGGGAATCAAATCTTCCTCAAACATCATGCCACACTCCATAAAACTTCTCTTAGATCATCCACCACATGCACCATGCAACACCCAAGGAGAAATCTTCATCCACGAGCTCAATCCTTAATGTGGATCATCAACACAATAGGCACCCAATTTATAGACCACCACAAACACAATGAAATCAATAGGAAGAACTGCACCATTTCAAATCACCAGAAACACTTGCACCTTCATCTGGGAACTCAAGAACACCAACTGTCATGACTGTCACACTAGAAATATTGCTTACGTACATCCAAACCATGAACCACTTGAGTTGAGGATACGCACTAACATCCCAAACACACCTCTAGGTCTATAGATCATAATATTCCAATGCAAATCAATCTAGACCAAATTTCTATCACTCTTTCACCTCTGAACAACTGCAAAACCTAGTTCTACTCAGATGGCCATAACTTTGCCATTTCTCCATGCGAAACTCTCAAATCTTGACTGGAGCAACTTTAGACATCCTCTATAAACCCTTTAATCCATAGACTCTGATCTTCATCTTACTAGGAATGCAGAGCAATCTACTTCACTAAACTGCAATGTCTTCACCATCTCTGACAGAGAGATATGTAACTCACTTCTTTCTTCTAGAGAGGCTAATTTTCTCAATATCCTCAACAGACAAGTCTTCTAAACAAGCAATAGAATAAGATACAGTTGACACTAATGACAACAAGGATATGTTGATATCAATGACAACACCGATTAGGCATATATTTGAAACAATCTATCCCTTTCTCATTGATGACAACATATGCTGTAAAAAACTCATTCAACCATAAAGACAATAAATTCTCCCCCTTTCTCTTATCACACCTACAACCACTTTCTTCACTGCTCCCCCTTTCACCAAGAACTAATCACGTCCATCCAATTTTTTCACATGACTTCTCTCCCCCTTTGACATTAATGGCAAAGGGCACATATTTGCAATCATCTCTCACCCTTTTTGTTTCTTAGACAAGACCAAAGTGAACTCAGAACATGTTGACTACTCCCCCTGAGTGGCATCCCCTTAACACCAATCTAGATCACTAGATATGACTATGAGTTCCACCAGATTAATGCACACTAGTGTACCTTAGTTCTGAATAGGAGGGGTAATCACCCATAGCTTCCCTCTGAGATAATCAAAAGTGTCCTTAAGTAGAGGCTTAGTGAAGATATCCATAATCTAATCTTTTGAAGAAACAAACTCCAATCTGACTTCATTCTCATTTACCTTCTCTCTCAAAAAGTGAAACTTGATGGATATATGCTTTGTCTTTGAATGCAACACCAAATTCTTTGAAAGGTTTATTGCACTTGAATTATCACAGAAAATTGTAATAGGTTCTTCAAACACAATTCTGATAACCTTCAACATTTACTTCATCCACAAAACTTGAGTACAATTGCTTGTTGCTGCTATATACTTTGCCTCTGCAGTAGACAGAGAAATTGCCTCCTACTTTTTGCTCAACCAAGAAACCAATATCTTACCTAAGAAAAATGCACTACCGCTAGTAATTTTCCTATCATCCACATCTCCTGCCCAATCAACATCTGTATATGCATGAAGAGTGAAATCATCATCCTCAAGATACCATAAGCCATAATCAGATGTTCCCTTTAGATATATAAAAATTCTTTTGACTGCTATAGCATGAGATTCTCTACAATCATCTTGAAATCTAGCAATAAGGCCAACTACATTCATAATATCAGGTCTGGTATGAGTTAGATAAAGTAGTCCTCCAATCATTGATCTATACCTTTTCTGATCTACCTTAGGATAATCATCATCTTTACTCAACTTGCATCTGCTTATCATAGGAGTATTCACTAGTTTTGAATCTTCCATTCCAAACTTTTTCAACAACTCTTTCAAATACTTAGACTAAGATATGAAGATGCCTTTTCTAATTGAATGATTTATAGACCTAAGAAGAAATTCATTTCACCAAGCATGGACATCCCAAATTCACTTTGCATCTGATCAGCAATTTTTTTACACATTGCTATGCCCTTAATATTGGTGTATATTGGGTTATGAATAGTCGTCTTCTGGATATCTTAACTCCTAATTAAGTCATGTTATCATTATAATTATATTATTATTTAGTTAGATAGGTTGGACTAGGTCTTGTATAGGGGTGTGTCTATTCTTTCTAAGCATAATTATGTATATATAGGAGGATGTGAGTCTTATTTCATCATCATATTGTGAAGTGAGTTCTCATTAGAGGTATTTGGAGGTTACCCCGTCAAAGTGGCTTGTTATTCTTAGTTATTATCAAGTATTTTCAGAATATGGCATATCATCTTCTTCCATTGTGCAAGTTATTTCATTACAAGTGGTATCAGAGCATGATCTTGGCATTGTAAAGGCAAGGTTTTTTCTCAAATTGGAGGTGATTTTAACAAGAGCATAACTTTCATATTTTACTGACTTTTTAAAAAGATTTTTAAAGGGTTTTTGAAAACCATATTAAAGAAGCTACAGTCCAGATTTTAGAGGAATTGGAATAGAATTGAGGAAATTATTGCAGAATTATGATTTCTACACAATTTATTTGGGATCTACATTCTCTCATATCGAACAGAATTAGAGCTTAATTTTTATTGGGTTTTTGAAGACATATGAGAGGAGACTACAGTCCAAAAGTTAGATAAATTGGAATAGAAATAAGTGATTTATTACAAACTTAGTGTTTCCTCAAAATTCACTCTCAAGGCTGCAAATTTGCATATTTCTTGGAGATTTTTCTAGGTGAGAGACATTTTGACCCTAGTAGGTTACACTAAAAAATTAAGATAATTTAGGTTTCATTTGTGTGATTTATTTCAAAATTATTGGTTCCAATCATGACAGGGCCTGCAACAAGGGGAAAAAAGAATCTTGTCACACTGGGGAAGACTCCTAATAAGGATGGGGTAACAATAGAGGATACTAATCATAATGAGGAAATAATTAAGGTCAAGGAAGACATTTCCTCAATTATGGTTGATATGTGTGACCTAAGAGGAGATATATCGGATATACGAAGCATGCTAAGTGCCTATATGAATGGACCAAGAAAGGAGTTCTCAAGCAACCAAGGTGAAACCTCCAAGTTGGCTAATACTAACAAAAATTTTAATACTCCTATGGGATCTAGGAATTTTTTTCCAAAGGTGGATATACGCAAGTTTGATGGCAAGGATACTCTAATATGGATAAACCAAATGGAGAATTTTTTTGAAGTACATCAAATCCCATATGGACAAAATGTCATAATGGCTTCCCTATATCTAGAACCAGATCAATTCATTTGGTATCATTGGCTTTGTACTGATCGGAGGAGAAAAGGTCTCACCATCTCATTATTAATTTTTATAGAGGAACTCCAAGCACAATATAGCAATAGCGTGATAGACAATTTCTTCAGCTAGGTTGCTAAACTTAAATAAATAGGATTAGTTAAGGATTATATTCAGAAATTCCAAAATCTAACCTTAAGAGTGGATACAATTACAGAGGATAACTTGAATGATTTATTCTTGGGTGGTCTTAAGGATCACATTCAACATGAGGTACACATGTTTAGTCCTAGCTCGGTAAATGAGTCTTTTATCTTGGCACACAAGGTAGAGGAGAAGTATTTGATTCCTAAGAAGAAAGGAGCTAATGTGACACAAGAGAAAGGATATTCAACACCTTCTCTTCCTCAACCTACTAGATTGACTCCACAACAAATTAAGGAGAAAAGACCAAAAGGGTTGTGATAACAAATATAGTCAAGGACATAAATGTAGTGAAAAGAAATTGTTCTATATTGAAGGTCCAAGTGAGGAAGAAGAGGAGGAAGCCATATTAGAGGAGGGTAGGGAGTCAAGTGAGGAATCACATTATTCTCAACCAATCATTTCTTGTCATGCAATCTCAGGTTTCAATGCGCTACAAACTCTCAAGGTAGTGGGTTTCTTGAAGAAGTAGAAAGTAATAGTGTTGATCAACTTAGGTAGTACTCATAATTTCATCAACAAAAAGTTGGCAACTCATCTAAATTGTTTTATATATCTAGCCCCAAAGTTTCAGGTTTTGATTGTAGATGGTGGTATAGTTAGTTGTTCAAGGAAGTGTCATAGCATTAAATTATCTATGGGAGATTATCAACTAGATACACCAATGTATGTGATATCCATGGGTGCAATGGATATTGTTTTGGGAGTACAATGGCTTACTACATTGGGAACAATTGAGATGAACTTCCAAGAACTATTCATGAGATTTCAATAAGAAGGAAAGGTAGTAGAGCTAAGGAGGTTGAAGGCAAAATCCCCACAGATGGTAAGCTCTCATCAAATGCAAAATTTGCTTAAGAAAGGAGTGGATGGATTTGTGGCCCAACTATGTTCATTAGAAGTCTCTCAATCTAATAATTCCTACTCATCCAGATTTACAAGAAATAAATGATCATCACTCAGTGGTTCTTAGAGATAGGCCTAAAGGACTTCCTCCTAAGAGGGATCATGTTCATGCCATACAACTAGTTCTAGGGAGCCAACCACAGAACATCAAGCCTTATAGATACCCACACATACAAAAAAGTGAGATAGACAAAATTGTTGAGGAGATGCTAGAGGTAGGAATTATCAGGCATAGCCAAAGTGCTTACTCCTCGCCTGTGGTGATGGTGTGTAAGAAGGATGAAACTTGGTGCATGTGTCTAGATTATAGAGTGCTCAACATGTACACCATTAAATATAAGTTTCCTATTCCGGTCATTGATGATTTGCTAGATTAATTGAATGGAGCTATGTATTTTACCAAGTTAGATCTTAGATCTGGTTATCACCAAATTCAGATTAAGGAGGAAGATATTTGTAAGACAACATTTCAAACTCATGAGGGTCATTATGATTTTTTGGTGATGCCATTCAGTCTTACCAATGCACCATCTACATTCCAAAGTTTGATGAATTCCATTTTTAAGAAGTTCTTGAGAAAGTTTGTGTTAGTGTTCTTTGATGATTTATTGATTTATAGAAAGACTTGGGAAGAACATTTACAACATGTAGATCAAGCATTACAATTACTTGAAGATCATCAACTCTACGGTAATCCATCCAAGTATGCTTTTGGTCTTAAGGAGGTGGATTATTTGGGATACATAGTTTCACATGAAGGATTAAAGGTGGACCCTAACAAAATTAAGGCTATCATGGAATGGCCTATTCCAAAAACCATTAAGAAATTGAGGGGTTTCTTTGGATTGACAGGGTACTATAGAAGATTTGTGAAGCATTATGGTCATATAGCAGCACCCCTCACCACTCTATTGAAGAAGGATTCTTTTCATTGGAATGAGTCTGCTAATGCAACATTTGAGAAATTGAAGGAGGTTATGTGTACAACTCTAGTGCTTGCCACTCCGGACATCACCAAGGAATTTATTCTGGAATGTGATGCTTTTGGAAATGGTATAGGAGTAGTTCTCATGCAAGAAGATCAACAAATTTCTTTTGAGAGTCATTAATTAAAGGGTAAGAGTCAACTCAAACCTATTTATGAGAAGGAAATGTTAGTGATCCTTCATATAGTTAAACAATGGAGGCCTTATCTAATGGGTCGACACTTCAAGTTTAAGACAGATCATGATAGCCTAAAATATTTTTTGGAACAAAGATTATCCTCTAAAGAGAAACAAAAATGGTTCACTAAGATGTTGGGATGTGACTTTGAGATTCTATATAAGAAAGGGAAGGAAAATATTGTGGCAGATGTACTTTCTACAAAGGATGAGAAAGATGAAGCCTTATTGTGTAATCTTTCAATATTACAAGCAAATTGTGTGGAAGAAGCAAAAGTAGAGTGGCAAAATGATGTTACAACAAGTAATCTCATCCAACAATTAAAAAGTGATCCTAGTAGTTTAGATAAATTTTATTTGAAGGGGTATACTCTTTGGTATAAAGAGAACTTGTATCTCTACAAGATTCCTCTCTTAAACACAACATTCTCACAGAGCTACATGAGTCCCTAGTTGGTGGTCATTCAAGATTTTTAAAGACATATCATTGGGTCAAGCAAGATTTATTTTGGGAAGGGCTAAAAGGTGATGTTCAAAAAGTTGTGGCTGAATGTTTGATTTGTCAAAGAAATAAGGGGGAGACAATTAAGACACCAGGTCTCTTGCAGCCCTTATCTATTCATTGCTAGCATTGGGAAGAGGTATCCATGGACTTCATCATAGGGCTTCCCAAATCTAAAGGTAATAGTGTCATCATGGTAGTAGTAGATTGCCTCACTAAATATGTACATTTTATTGCATTATCACATCCTTTTATAGCAAGTGCAATGGCAAAAGTTTTTTTGGAGAATATCCAAAAGCTACATGGTACACCTAAGGCTATTGTTAGTGATCATGATCCTATCTTTACTAGTCACTTTTGGAAAGATTTATTCTCATTTTTGGGTACTCAATTGGCTCATAGTTCTTCATACCACCCTCAATTAGATTGGCAAACTAAGGTTGTTAATAAGTGTTTGGAAGGATATCTATGTGTTTCACTTTAGAGAAATAGTCTCAATGGGTAGATTAGCTACCACTTGAAGAATGGTGGTATAACACTTCTTTTCATAGCTCATAAAACATGTATCCATTTTTGGTACTTTATGAATATCATCCTCCTTCCATTACATCATCATTAAAGGTGACACCAAGAGTTCAGGTAGTAGAGGACCACTTGCTTCATCAACAATAGGTACTTTTAGGACTCAAGGAGAATTTAGCCATGGCACAAAATTGAATGAAACAACAGGCAGACCAACATCGTAGTGAAAGAAATTTTGAAGTTGGGGATTGGGTCTTCTTGAGATTACAACCTTATAAGAAAATCTCACTGAACAAACAAAAAAGAATAATAGGTTGTCTCCAAGATGTTATGGGCCATACCAAATCATGCAAAAGATTAGTAGTGATGCCTACAAGCTAGAGTTTCCACCAACAACAAAGATACATCTAGTTTTTCATGTTTCTTGTTTGAACAAGGTAATTGGGCATAATATTCCTACTCAAACAGTACTACCAGAGTGCGATGAAGAAGGATGAATCATTTTGGAACTAGAGTGCATTCTTCAAACACGCACAAACAAGATGAGTAGTAGAACCCTCACTGAGTATCTCATCTAATGGAAGAATTTACCAGTTGAAGAGGCTAAATGGGAGGAAGAGGAGTTCATTCAAAAGAATCCACACTTGGTTAGCATTGAGGACAATGTGATGCAGAGGTAAAACGTAATGGGAGCTTACAAATGGGAAGGAGGAGTCATTAATACAACCAACATGTTATAATACCTTATCGGCTTATCACCATCATCATATTTCTTGCTAACACAGACAGCATCATCATGTTTCGAAGGGCATGAAATATCCTCCTGCTGACTACTGTTCACTTAGCGCCAAACTCTATCGGCAGCATCATGATGTTCAGCATCATCTTCAACAGCAGGATATAAAATATCTGGTTGCTCTGATATATCCTGATGACGACCGCTTCAAGCACCTCTCCTCCGATGCTTACGTCACCCCGATATCTGACTACTCAACCAACAGCATCATGATATGACTTATCCGATCATATTGAAACATCCTGATGATGTTACCCAAACTCTATGCCGATGACTTACGCCGATGCCAAAACACTTAGCGACAACAGGATAAACTTGCATAGGGTGATATTCGTAATATCCTGATGACGATGACGTCACATGCACCTGATGATGATGTCATCTGGAAATAAGATCCTTATATCTTCCGCAGCATGATAATGAATATCCTGATGTCCTTTTCAATATCCTGATGATGACCTTTCCGGTCCTTAGCCAAAAAATGAACTTTCACTCCTGCATACGATAGCGATATGCGGATGATGGATACACACGAAAGATGATCCTGACGACGATATATACACTGAGTATATATCCAACTTATATCATCCTGATGCACTTGAAACACGCAAACTTCGTCAGCTTCATAACCCGATCCGGATAGCGGTATACTCACAGATGATGATGCGATTCACTTTGACTGGAAAAGTACATGCAGACCCCTGTATATCCGTCCGCTGCATGCAAACTCACAGAACCGCACAATTTCACACAGAAAATATGATGATCGGGCCAGATCACCTTCAGATCAAAACTTAACAGTTTATCTTCCTAAACCCTAGCACATGAGGATGCTAGGTTGATTCACAGCATGCTACCAACTGATCTCTCAAACAATGAAATGCATAAATAGAAAACTAAAATGCAAACTAAACTATCATACATGATCATTCCATCGATTCACAGAATCAACTGGTGGAAGGGTTGAAAGAATCCATCAACCTGTAATCAGAACAGAAATCAAAACCTAAACAACTGATAAACCAGATAATGCAATTGATGAGATCTTATTTAGATGAAACACAAATGTCCTGTTTCTACAATGCTTCACAATGTCTGGACTGATCTCTGGAACTCACTCAATCACCAGTACAACATAACATAACTACTACCTCTGATCTACTCTCTATGATATCAAACCCTAACTGATCTGAGTTATTTATAGCAATATCCTACGAGTACTACCAACTCGATTCCCAGCGGCTGGGAGCTTCCAAGCGGCTGGGAGAAGACAGCTCATACTACCTGATAACGAACTCTAACTGCCTGCACACTCTCCTAGACTAATCTAATACATATGCATTGGTCCAATGGACCTTATTACATTATGAAGTCAAACATGCTAAAAATAGACTAATGTCCTGTCATGCGGACAATTAACCTATGCATTCTTCAAACACGCACAAACAAGATGAGTAGTAGAACCCTCACTGAGTATCTCATCTAATGGAAGAATTTACCAGTTGAAGAGGCTAAATGGGAGGAAGAGGAGTTCATTCAAAAGAATCCACACTTGGTTAGCATTGAGGACAATGCTTCTTTGAAGAGTGGGGCATGCTACGCCCTTAATATTGGTGTATATTGGGGTTATGAATAGTCAGCTTTTGGCTATCTTAACTCCTAATTAAGTCATGTTATCATTATTACATTATTATTTAGTTAGATAGGTCAGACTAGGCCTTATATATGGGTGTTTCTATTCATTATAAGCATAATTAGGTATATATAGGAGGATTTGAGTCTTATTTCATCTTCTTCCATTGTGCAAGTTATTTCATTACACACATGCTCTCATTTCCACCGAAGATGATATCATCAACAAATACCTCAACAATCAAGATGTGTTCATGATCAATTTTAAAATAAAGATTACTGTCAGCAGTGCCTTTGCTAAAGCCTAACTTTGGCAAATACTTATCTAACCTTGCATACTAGGATCTTGGGGATTGTTTAAGTCCATACAATGTTTTCTTTAATCTGCAGACCATATCTCCTTGATCAGACAACTAGAATCCTTTTGGTTGCTCAATGTAGACTTCTTTTTCCAACTCTCCATTGAGGACTGCTGACTTGACATCCATCTGGTAAACATTGAAATCTTTGTAAGTAGCAAAGGCAAGAAATAATCTGACTACTTCGATTCTTTCCACCAGAGGAAATTTTTATTCATGATTAATTCCCTCTACCTGAGAATATCCTTTACACACCAATCTTGTTTTGTTTCTCACAACTTCACTATCTTCATTCAATTTATTCTGGAAGATCCATTTAGTTCCATTTAGATTTTTGTATTCAGGTCTAGGAAGAAGATCTCAAGTATGATTCTTTTCAACTTACATTAATTCTCCTTCCATTACTTTTACCCAACTTTCATCATTACATGCTTCATTCGCTGATTTTGGTTCAATCTTTGAAATTAAACAATACTCGACATGTTCTTTAGCAATTTATCTTCTAGTTTGAACACTTTTATTTCTATCTCATATGATCTGATCTTTAGAATGATTCAACCTTACATACTTGGGAGATTTGGGATTTTCTTGAACTTCTAATTCTTGAACTTGTTCCTCAGCATTTTCATTAGCTTCTTGAGTTAATGGATTTTCTGGAGCAATCTAAATCTGAGTCTAAGATTGAACTGGCTTTTCATTTTTATCATATGATTCATATCCACAAAACTTGGAAGGTCTCTCCATGCTTTCATCTACCTTGACATTAGCACTTTCAACAATCCTTTTCAATCTCTTGTTAAAGCACCGGTATGCCTTGCTTTGGTTGGAATAACCCAGAAATATTCCTTCATCACACCTTGCATCAAACTTGCCTAAATTTTCATCTCTTTTGATATAGCATTTACTACCAAAAACTCTAAAGTATTTCAGAGTAGGAGCATTACCAAACCACAGTTCATAAGGAGTTTTACAAGTATTACCTTTGATCTACACCTGATTAAGAGTGTAGATAGCAGTACTCATAGCCTCTCTCCAATAGACATGTGGAGCATTTTATTCCATCATCATGGTTCTAGCAACCTCTTGAATAGTCTGATTCTTCCTTTCCACAACTTCATTTTGTTGACGAGTCCTAGGAGTAGATATCTGTCTTCTTATTCCATGCTTTTAACAAAATGCATTAAACTCACTTGAGGTAAACTCTCCACCTCTGTCAGATCTCAGACACTTTATCTTTACACCAATCTCATTCTGCACCCTTGCCTTGACCACCTTGAATTTGTCAAGAGCCTCTGATTTCTCTCTCAAGAAAGTGACCCACATCATCTGGGAGTAATCATCAATTAGTAATATAAATTATTTGTCTCCTTGCAAACTCCTAACTAACTCTTGCAGGACCACACAAATCAGTGTTCACAAGTTCCAACAATCCACTTGAAAATTGTTCTTTACTTTTGAATGTGGTTCTACTCTATTTGCCCAACTGATATTCCTTACACATGCTATTAGCAGGTTTTACAAGCTTTGGATGATCTCTCACAGCCTAAGTAGTACTTATCTTGGCAATGTTATCAAAATTTACATGACACATTGTCCTATGCCATAACCAACTTTGTTCAATCTAAGAAATCAAATATCTTTTATCAGTGCAACTTAAAGGAAAGATATTACCTCTAGTCTGTGTACTAGATGCAATCTCAGTTCTGGAGCTTTCAAAGATTTTGCATTTCCCATCCTTGAATTAGAGATCATACCCTTTGTCAACCAACTATCCAACACTAAGAAGATTATGCTTCAACCGTTCTACATACAAAACATCATCAATGTTGTTCTTACCATCAAAAGAGATGGATCCTTGCCACAGATTCTGCTAGCTAAATTGTCTCCAAACTTCACAATTCCACATTCACATCTTTCCATACTTAAAAAACTTACTTTTATCACCTTTCATGTGGTGAGAACATCCGCTGTCAATCACCCATTCATCCTTTTCTTGAACCTGAGAAGCCAAGGCACTTCCCACATTCATATAGATAGCAAATTCAGTAGGCACTAGATTTTTTTCTTTGATAGAAATGAACACCCATTCATTTCTAGATGTACTTTTCTTGTTAGATTCATTATCTCTAACTCCTTCATAAGCAACTTCTTGTACATAGTATCATTTCTTCTGAAACCTAGTTTTGTTAGGGTTTGGCTTTGAAACCCTCTCCAGGTATCTTAAGGCAAAATTACGAATCTTATTGCAAGAAAAACATTTGAAAGGAAAATTTCCTTCATACTTAGCAGATCCTCTTGGTAATCTTTTGGCAATAAGGGCTTCAATTTCTTTAAGCTCTATTTCATATTCTTCAAGTTCCTTCTTTGTTTTCTCATATCTAGTTAGTCTTCTTGAAGAGCTTTCACCTGGATCAAATCTTTGCTTCTTGGAAACACTGGCCTTAAAAGTAGATTCTAATTTAGGAAGGGAATCACCAAACTTACTCATTTCAAAGGCTGAACGCTTGCCAACCAATTGATCCCTTGTAATAGTTGTCACAGTCCTGATCTCCTCAATAGTAGCAACTCTATGCTTGTATGAAACAAGTAAGGATCTGAGCACCTTGCCAACAATCTTTGATTCTTCCAATTTTCTATTAGCACACCTGATACTGCACACACATTCATTCACCTTCTGCATGTAGGAAGTGATGTATTCATCTTCACTCATCCTCAAACTTTCGTATCTACCTTTCAGGCCCTGTAACTTAGCACATTTGACATATACATCACCTTCATATAAAGTTTCCAACTTATTCCAGATTTCATGAGCAATATTCAATTCCAGGACATTTGTCATTTCTATATCAGTCCGGACACTTAACAATGGTTCTTTAGCCTAAATGTTGTTTTCAGCATCTTTGAGTTCATCTAGAGTTAAAGGACCTTTCTTTGGGGGATTATACTCGTCCTTTGTTATCAACCAATAAGCATCACCCATGCATTGCAAATGGCATTCCATGCAACTCTTCCAAAGAGAGTAATTTGATCCATCAAATCTCAGACTATCATTCTTGTAAGTCAACATCACAGATCTCCTCAAGTGGTCAAGCTTCTTTTAGAGGAATTGGTTCTGATACCAATTGTTGAAATTAGGGCAGACAACTGAGAGGGGGGGTGAATCAGTTCTCACAAATATTTATCTTTTGTTGCATTTAATCTTCTTTAACACTTATAAAAAGATTAATGATATAACCATGAAAGCATGAATCAACAACACAAGAGTAGATACATAATAAACACACATAACACCAAGATTTTTACGTGGAAACACTGTTAAGGGAAAAACCATGGTGGGCGTTAACCCACATGATTTGTTCTTTGTTAAAAGAATAGAAAATGGGAAGGCACTTGCCTTCGGGTGCACTGCCCAGAGGTCACTGCTCAAAGGAGGCTCACTGCCTACAACAACATTTACAATGTTAACACTGAAAGATTGAACTGAGAAACAACATCTTCTTCATGCAAGGTTCAGTTCCATTGAAGCGTGCAACACCTCTACTCTGCCCCCACTCACTTCCTCGCTAGATCCACATCTTCGCTACTTGCTTTCTTTTCCATGACTTCACAACATTATTTTTCTTTATAAAATTAATATTTTATTTTAAGTTACTTAAGTTGGTATTAAAACACTTTATAAATTAAAGTATTATTGTACACACACATTTAAAAAGTGCAAGTGCAAGCATTTATTATTGTTAAGTGTGACTGTGTATAGATAAACTTGCATTTAATAAAATTAGGGTGGGCTTAATTGATGTAAGGGCTTTAAAAGGAACCCCGAGAGTCTTTGTTATGTATGTTCTAGATGATTTTCAGATACTTGGTATTGGGTTTGTGTCTTTTGACAAATTATATTCAGCTAATTGACAAGGTGATGTTCCCTTGCATTTACTGAACTGAGGAGATGTTCCCTTGGTGAATTGTAGAGGTGAAATCATCTCAGATTTCACAACTGAGATTCAAAGTGTATTTGGTTCAATTGTTGAGTTTTCAATATTTGGTCGGAGACCATTTGTGAGTTTCATTGAAGATCTATGTTTGCAGACATTATTGAATAATCTAAAGATATATATGCAGATTTAAGGATTGGGTTTTATGTGCAAATTTCATTAGCTTTATATTTGATATTTGTAAATTCATTAATTTATGAACAAATATAAATTTGTAAAGATGGATCGATAATCTGGCACTTTGTTGTGGAATGTTGCTTAACAGGTTTATCTATTTAAGTGAGAAGAGATTATATTAAGGATAGTTATGACAGTCGTATTCCATGAGATGATCATATAATTTTATCTTATTGTTGTGTCCTTGCTTAAACTAGCCGTCCCATATCTTCCTTGGCATTACTTGAAGAAGCTGTGTGGATTTTTTGGAACAATATTGCACATTATAAGTGATATAGAATTGTAGATAAAAGGAATGAATATTATATATGGCACCAACAAGGAATCATTGGAAACACTAAACGAATATCCAATTAAATACGCTGCTAGTTATCACTGGTAAAAGAAATGGAAGGGACTTGGAAATTTCTTAAGGGAATCATGGATTTTGGCTCTTTCTACTAAAGTCTATCGCATCATGGGTAAGGAGATTATAAGTCTTAAATGAGTTCGTGGAAACATAGGAAGGACTTCATGTTTTAATCTTTGGAGTTGGAGATTATAATATGTACTGGGTGGTGGATTCGAGGAACCATTAACCCATTCAAGTTTATGCCTTCATGCTTATATTGGTTGCAGTTTTTATATTAGCCGATATCTAGATTCATGGGACTCATGTAAATTCTGTGCTACCTACTATGTCCCCTTTGATCTTTATTTGGAGATGTAGGGCCCAGTAATGTGATTTGGGATTTAAATTATAGAATCTAGCTTTCAAATAGACACAGCCAAGAAGGAGTATATACAGTTTATAGATTTGTGGTTTAAAAGAGTGATACTAGTATTTGCTGCCTAATAGGAGACAAACTCTGATAACAGAAGCTTAGTCAACCAATTCCAAGTTTCAATATTGTATTGAGTAGATTTGGGGGTCTTCTAGTTGCATACAAGAGAACTAGTAGTTGGTGGGACCCTAGAAGCACTAAGACAAGTTTACATTGCAAAGGAATCCATAGAAAAGATTTGTGGTTTTTGAGTTTACATTTGTTGTCGGTAAAAAGGGAACAAAATCTGACAAGTGTGGGACCCCCATTCCACTCAGCCAGTCAGCAGGAGAATTCATTAAACTTGAAGGGGAAGTAATGCAATTTTAAAACTTAGAATGATTTTTGTTGTGATCTTTATTGTATTGACTCTAGCTGCCATTAGAAAAGGATCACTGTTGTGGAAGCATATTGAAGCAGCAAACTCTCATTAAGGACAACAAATCATTAAATGTAGTCATGAATCTATGGGCAATGATCAGTGTTGAATATATCACTGTATAGTCCTCGGTCCATTGTCATTCATCCATGGTATGTATTATCTCTATTTTTAAATAGCAGCATAGATAATTGTGTTGGATGTCATTAAGCCCTTCAAATAAATTGTAGTAGGATATTGACTTTTGACAGTGAGGTCTGAAATAGTTTCAATAAATCTATTTGCTATCAAATTGTATGTCCAATGAATATTATTCATTTCAAGTGATTGTAGTTGTTTGCCATAAATATTTTGGCATATGCTATTCTACATTTCATGTTGTTGAAACACAAATTGAAGGTGCATAAATAAAGTCAGATTTTAGACCTAGGATTAGACTGATAAAAAATTGCAAGATTGAGAAAATTGCCTTTAATAGTCATAATTTTAGCATATATCCTAGAAGAGATAGTTTATTTTTACATGTCATCGACTTTGGAATGAACATCAAAGTTGGCCAAACAATCATCTATCTGGAACATTCTCCTAGATAGGCATTTCAAGAAATTATAGTCACAAGACTTAATATGTTACATGCCAACCACTACACTGTTAGTCAAACATAACTGGGACTCAAATCTTCCTCGAACATCATGCCATGCTCCATAAAACTTCTTTTAGATCATCCGCAACATGTACCATGCATCTGATCTACCATGACTGGGAAGAACAGTAACACCCAACGATAAATCTTCATCCACGACCTCAATCCTCAATGCAGACCATCAAAACAATAGGCACTCGATTCAGAGACCACCACAAGCACAATGAAATCAATAGTAACAACCGCACCACCTCAGATCACTAGAAACACTTGCACCTTCATATGAGAACTCAAGAACACCAACTGTTATGACTGTCACATTAGAAAGATTGCTTGCGGACCTCCAAACCATGAACCACTTGAGTTGACGATACATACAGACATCCCAAACACACCTCTAGATCTACAGATCATAATATTCTAATGCAAATCAATCCATACCAAATTTTTATCACTCTTTCAACTCTAAACAACTGTAAAACCTGGTTCTACTCAGATGGCCATAACTTTGCCAATTTTCCATGCAGACCTCTCAAATCTTGACTGGAGCAACTTCAAACAATCCTCTATAAACCTTTAATCTACAGACTCTGATCTTCATCTTACTGGGAATGTAGAGTGATCTACTTCACTGAATGACACTGTCTTCACTGTCTCTGACAGAGAGATATGTAACTCACTTGTTTCTTCCAGAGAGGCTAATTTTTTCAATATCTTCAACATACAAGTCTTCTAAACAAACAATAGAATAAGATATAGTTGACACTAATGACAACAAGGATATGTTGACATCAATGACAACACCGATTAGGCACATATTTGCAACAAAAGCATGGTTGGTTGTGAAAGGATACTCCCAATTTGAGGGTGTTGATTATGGTGAGATGTTTTTGCTAGTTGCAAAAATTACATCGATTATATTTTTTTTGTATATTGTTGTAGCTTATGAATTATTGGTCAAGCAATTGGATGTGAAAATGGAATTCCTTCATGGTGACTTGGAGGAGGACATTTATATGACATGGATAGAGCACTTTGTTGTTAAAGGTAAAGAAACTTTGGTTTGTAAGTTGAAGAAATCCTTATATGATTTGAAATAGAGTCCTTGGATGTGGTACTAGATGTTTGATACATATGTGTTGAGTTTGGGTTTTTTACTTTCTAAATATAATCAGTGTGCTTATCATAAATATGATGATGATCATTTCCTTGTTAGTGCTTTATACATTGATGACATGTTATTTATTAGCATAGGAAAATGTTTGATTTTAGAATGTAGATCTCAACTCTCTACAAAGTTTCAAAGGAAAGATCTTAGTGCAATGAAACACATTCTTGGTATATATATCATATGGGATACACCAAATAGAAATCTTTAGCTAGGTCAGAGCAAGTATGTGAATTCAATTTTCTAAAGGTTTAACATGTAGAATTGTAGAACATTATGTGTTACTATGACATGGTTTGAACAAATTTATCTATAACATATTGTCCTACATCCCCTTAAGAGGTTGAAGACATGAGAAACATTCCTTACCTGAGTGTTATAGGTAGCTTAATGTATGATATGGTCTATACAAGACCAAATGTTTCCCAAGTAGTGTGATTACTTAGCAGATACAAGTCTAATGATGGAATAATTCCTTGGGAGGTAGTCAAAAGAGTTTTTAAATATTTGTGAGGTACCTCGGAGTATTCCTTGAGTTCTAATGATACTAGATATGGGAATTCCCTAGACATTCATGGTTATGTGGATTTAGACTAGGTAGGTGATGTTGATAGTAGAATATTTACTAGTGCTTATGTTTCTACTTTATTCAGTGGTAGAATTAGTTAGATGAGTAAGAAACAAGATGTGGTCATGCTGTCCACTACATACGCTAAGTATATGGTGTAACTCATTCCTATAAATAATCCATTTTTCAAAGATTATGTTCAGATATTGGGTTGAAATAAGGTGCAATGAAAATTTATTGTGATAGTTAGAGTGCAATCTATCTTGCTAAAAATCTAACTCTTCATGGAAGGACCAAGCATATTGATGTTCAGTATATTTTTGTAAGAGATATGGTCAAGGATGGTAGGATGAAGATGGAAAAGATATAAACTTTGACGAGTGCTACAAATTCATTGACTGAACTTGTGAGTGCAGAGAAGCTTAAATGGTGTTCAATGTTTATGGGGTTCTCATCCCTTAGTAGTTGATTTTGTGATGATATGTTACCTCTTGGCTCTTAAAAGGTATTTGACAAGTGGGAGAATTTTATGAAATTTGGTGTCTCATCCTTGTAAATTTCCTAAGTCTATGTATTTATTATTAAACATTTTCCAATAATTATTTGGTATATTTTATAATGTATTTTTGTTAGAACAAGTTGTTAGCTCATGGCTTCCTTTCGCCACAGTAGTGAGAGATGGTATTTTCCACAATATTGGCCTTCAATGAGAGCCTATAATATGGTTTGTTTGTTGGAGTCTTTGATGCAATTGTAATGAAGAAAAATAAGGTGACTGTAAAAGCTAAGAACTTGTTCCGAGATAGGATAAGAAGAGATAACATAGAGACTTTTAATTATTATCTAAGTAACTATGGAGATCTATTATCTCCTTCACAAATAGATAGGACATTTATGATTTCAGAGGGCCTTAGATATCTGTGTTATCTCTGTGAGCCCATTGACTGAATGTAGTTTCTTGGCACACTTGATTGATTTGATAGGTTGTCTCTTTTATTTTTGATATTTTAATGAAAAGGGAGCTACCCCCTTTGGTAGTGCTTGCTGATAAAGAAATATATTTTTTTTGTTAAATAATTTTTGTCCACCAAAAATGTGGCCTGAGACTTTAAATTGGAACTTGTCCCACATGTTAGTACCTTGAATAATGAGTTTTAATATGTAATAGATGAGCTCATTTATTGATAAAATGCAGATCACCTATTTATACAGATTCTATGACAATTGTAAGAGCCATAAATATGAGGGAGTTATTGGAAATCTAAACTAGCTATGACATTTGTCATAAAGTACCTTATTTAGACTAGCTATTGTTGGAAAATATAGGTGCCCAAGTTGGGTGAATGCCTTATGATAGATTGAATGATAACTGTGACAAATTCTTTGAATGTTGTAAAAGGCTAGTTTTAGCTAAGTGCTATTATTATTTTGTCAATGGTTAATCCCACAATAACGAGTCCCACCTTTTGGCCAAGATGGACACTAATATCAACATTTTTAACTAAATCTTAACTTTTTGAGACATATAGCAGCTAAACTGTTAAGAATTTGAAGATGATGTGAACTAGTGATTTGTGGTAACTTAAGTTTAGATTCTATATATATATATATATATATAGAAATAAATTGTGAATCTTTCAACTATTTAGGGTAAAATATGAATTGTTTAATATTTAGTCTCTTAGATGTTTGGATCCTCCTTTCACCCTATACATTCAAGGATCTAGGGTCGAGTGGCAATTCACTATCATACCCTATATCACTATGAGATGTAGGGAAGCTTGGATTAGGCAATTTAATTATAAATTTCTCTTCTCTTATGCTTAATTGACCATTAAAACCCTAATTATAGAAATATGGCAATAAACTGATGAATAACAAAAATATCTCTTACAGATGGAAGTAAAATATCAAATCATAGAGTACCTATTTTTGAGGTTACGAGGAGGAATAGTCAAGGACATTGGAGCGGGTACACAAGTCCAAGATGCCAATTCCTTTGCAGGATCCTGACCTCCTTTTGACAATGATCAACATTGTAACTCCTATTTTTGGAAATTTAGCTAAGGATGATCGTAGAGTGAGCATCCAAGTCCTGGAAATGCTCTAGTGTGCTACTTCTCTTCAGACCTGGAACCTTTGATGTCTTCTAATCCTTCCTGCAACTTCACTTTTCCCAAATGTGACACCTATAACCTACAATCACAAGACTTTGGGAGTGGGTTGTGGTGTTTAGAGGATTGCCTTGGTCAAGCCCTGGAGGACACTTAAGTCTTTGAACACCATTGTCAGATAAAGAGTGCACACCCTTGTGAGGCAGAGGCAAAAAAAAAAGAAATCATAATGAAAACACAATATAATGTCACCTTGTAGTGAATCTCTCATGGGAGGAAGATGCTCTTCATCCCATGAGGAAATTGATGCTCAAATCTACAAATACAAACACACAACCCACACAAGTCTGCTCTTGCAACACAATGAAAGCCTTGAATCACCTTGAGAATGCCTAAAGTTCACAATGATCATCTAGTTTACAAATGCATGCCTAAACATGTTTTTATATGCAACTACAAACACTCCTAAGATTTGTGTAATTCAAACTTATCCTATCGATAAAGGACACAAATAACAGTCATAAACTGACACTTGGAAAATGGGACTACCCCAAAATAGGGAAGAACTAGGGCAAGGATGCCCAAGTCCTCCACCCCTATTTTGGGTAGGGTACAACTCAAGGGGTCCTCCTAGGTCCATTTGTCATGTTACCTAGGGCTCATTCCATCAGGATGCTAAATTATGAAGTAAGATGTCCTAAATGCATACAAAAGACCCAGGAGCTAAACCTTATGAGGGAAAAGCCCCCAAGGGAACATTTTCTGACATTACATTTAGCCCCCACTTTAATGTATGTATAAACACAAGGCCAATACATGCATTAAAGTAAGGTCAACAAACACAACAAACACATCAAGCACTAAGAAGACACGCCAATCACATGGAAAATAGTAATAGGCACACAAAACATGGAGAAGATTGTTACAGTCACGCAAAACATAGAGAAGATGGTAATTGAATAGAAGACACATTAATGGATATAAGACATGGATGATTCTTTTCTTTTCTTTTTCTCATATATATGAAATGTAGATGCAAGTACTGGAAAGTAAAAAAACCTCCCATAATACATGATGCACTCATCAAATAGGTCTTTGTATATATGTGGCAACACACATCCAAGACACGCAAA
Source organism: Cunninghamia lanceolata (assembly GCA_027924645.1). NCBI lineage: Eukaryota > Viridiplantae > Streptophyta > Pinopsida > Cupressales > Cupressaceae > Cunninghamia > Cunninghamia lanceolata. The sequence goes on from BSBN01000888.1 coordinate 18,630,450, forward strand.
ACCTCCCGAAATGTAGGAAGCACAAACCTAATGCACTAGTCTTTATATTGCATATGGGGAAACAAACACACAAAACAAAACAAGCACGCCAAAACACACACACTTGAAGACAGAGAAAACACAGCAGACAAGTAATGGAGTGTACCTATTTCTTAGTCTAACACCACCTTAAGCACATTATAGGCACACACCGACGATTGCACTTTGCCACAACAATCCTTGAAGACATGCTTAAGGGTTGAGTTAGTCACAAAACCTCTCCCCGCCTCTAAAGAGGACTTTTGAAAATGACAAGATGATGCAATCTACTCCAAGAAATACACCATCCTCACCTTTGCAGATGGCTTAAGAAAAAGAGTATGCTTGATATCCCACCTCCGTAGAGGGCTTACATGATTGATTGATTGATTGCAACAAACTCAAGATGCATGAAGCACTCATCGAGCAGGTCTTTGCATCTGAGGACAAACACATTGCTAACATCTATAATAGACAGCTTACCTTATATATGCCCCCACCTTAAGGTTGTTGATATAAGATATCGATATCAAGCATGTTAAGGTAGGAAGAAAACACACAAGGGAACACCAACTTTCACAAAGCCCATGCCCCCCGGAGGTGACATGTACTTTACAATTGCCAAATATTCCCAGAAACACATCCTTACAAGAAAGATGTTAGTGTTTACAACATCATAATAAATAACAACATAAAGAGATAAGGTTATACTATGAATTTAGAGTTTGAGGATAACCATAGGGATATGTCACAAAGCTCTCTGAATCGAGTACCACCAAAGCTAGATTCAAAGACAAACAAAGGTGCATGGAGCAGTAGTATTGTTAAGGTTTGTAAATGCGATAGAAACATCATTAAATTCACTATGTGGAAAGCACGAGTGCTTCCACTAGCCAAGCGTCGGATAAGATATACAACCCAATCATCATTTTAGGACCTAAGTCCATTTTTTTATTTCTCTCAAAAGGGACACTAGGTCCGCATTAGTGTAAATGTTTGTCATCATCCACTCGCTAGATAGAAACACTAGAGGAAGGGAAACAATAGATAAGAGAGGAGAAACAAGTGTCTTAGGGACAGTCACGTAGGAGGGTGCCCCCAAGTCACAAACTGCAATGCTATGTCTTTAAGACATAGCACACAATGATGAAATCAAAGAGAGGCAATATAGAAGAATGTCACAACAGAGGTGGTCTCCTGGTATCCTGGACCTTACAAGAGAATCAAGGGTCATCCTAGGAGGCCTAAACCACACATAACACATCATAGGGGAAGCACATCATGGTGCAAGAGCACCTACCTGACAGCTGGCCTTCATGAGGCAGTTAGTTAATTTGAGTCTTGTTAATGTTTCCAAGAAGGTCTGATAAGACCAATGCATGTAATAAGGTCATGCTGACCATGCTTTACTATTTTTAGTTAGTTTGTTAGACAGTTGTCATGCTGTAGGTACGGTTGGATCTCCCAGCCGCCTAGAGAGATTTCCCAGCCGCTTGGAGTAGGGTCAATAGTACTCGCAGGAAAACCTATTTATGCATGAGGATCGGTTGGTATTGCATATCATCGATCAGACTTTGCGAGAGAGAGACAGAGTATTGTAATAGCATCTTTTGAAATCGAATAAGAGATCCTGTTGTGTTCATTTTCTGTTTGGTCTCCACTGTGTGATCGATTTGCTGTTTTGGGTGGTTTCATGAATTCGCTGATCCATTCCACCGGTTGATTCGTCGGATCGGTGGAATGGCGATGTACAGTAGGTTAGGTTGTAGTTTCCCTTTTCTGTTTGTTCACATGCAGGTGTGCAGGATCGCCGTCGAGAGATGTTGAGAACCCTAGCATGGGTATGTGCTAGGTCGAGCTGATAGAGTTTGGAAGATCACCCTGAGAGTAGATCGGGTCACCCCAGGAGGTTCGGCGGATCAGAACGGTGAAAATCCGCTAAGGCTGGAAATTTGTCAAGACGGCATCATCAGGATAACTTGGTGAATATCCTGCAGTCGCTTCGGGCATCGTCATCCAGGTAGATGGAGATGAGCATGATGCAGTCGAGTGCATGAAGTGAATGTACGTCGGGGTGATCATCATCAGGAGTGCTGAGGAGGAGCATATCGGCGTAAGGTAGAAGATCAGGTTGATCACGGGCCGAAAAAGTTAAGTTTGGCCAACAGCAGGATATGACGTCATCATCATCAGGATATACGTCATAAGGATATTGCGGAGCAGCAGGATATTGAGGAGCTGCATGTGACGTCATCATCATCAGGATAATCGTCATCAGGATATTGGGGTGACGTCAGCATCGAAGGAACGGTGCGTGGAGTTGAGGGTCATCATCAGGATATATGGGAGGAACCTGATGTTCTATATCCTGCTGATTAACATGATGTTGAACATCATGATGCTGAAGATAGTGAAGGTAGAGTTTGGCGGTGAGATGAACAGTGGACGTCAGGAGGATGTTTGCGCTTGCCAGACATGATGATGCTGCCGATAGTCAGATATGATGATGCTGCTGACATGCGAAAGGGCGAAGGCTTGTCTGCAGGAGGATATCGGTCGGCGACAGTAAATATGATGATGCTGACAGTGTAAAGGAAAATATGATGATGATGATGAAGGGTTGCGGACATCCATGCTGTATGTCAAGGTTATAGTGTGGGTGCCTCTACATCATAGTGGAATCAGAGCTCAGCAAAAGGTCTGGGCTGTTGTGTGTTGATTCTGTCACCGAAAGGACAGAGTAGAGGAGTGAGAGGTTGACAAAATGCCTCCAAAAGGTAGTGGTACTGCAAGAGAATTGCAAGAAATGAGGGAAAAACATGCTAGAGAGATGAGGAAGATGAAGGAGCTTGCTGAAGCACTTCAAGCCAGGCTTGTAGCCCTGGAAAAGAACAAAAAGAGGGAAGTGGAAGACAGTGAATCTGAAGAAGATGAAGATGCTGTTGAAGAGTATGAAGAGGTAGCTGAAGATCTGGATGCTGAAGACCAGAAATTTGCAAAACTGTTAAAGGCAGTGCAGAGTGATAAACCTAAGGTAAAGGTTGATGTTTCCAAGTATACTGGAAGTTTGAATGAAGATGAGTTACTGGATTGGATTGCTGCACTTGATAATCACTTTGAATGTGAAGATGTTGCTAAGGATCAGAAGATAAAGATTGCAAAGACCAAGTTAGGAGGTCATGCTTTGGTTTGGTGGGATTATGTACAATCTAAGAGAAGGAAACAAGGGAAGTCAAAGATCACTTCATGGGATAAGATGGTAGCAAGGATCAAAGGTAAATTCTTGCCAAGGGATTATGAAATTCAGATGTTTAAGAAGTTGCAATTTTTAAGGCAGAAGGAAATGGATGTGAAGGCATATACTGAGGAGTTTTATAAATTGAGTATGAGATCTGGTCATCATGAGAATGAGGTAGAAAAGGTGGCTAGGTATTTGGCTGGTTTGAGATTGAACATACAGGATGAGTTAGTTTTAGCTAACCCTAAGAATGTGGAGGATTGTTACCAAATGGCAATCAGGATTGAAGAAAAGATGAATAGGGGACAAGATAAGTCCATGAGAGGAAGAGGAAACAATATGAGGGGAAGAGGATCAGCCCCTACACAAAGGCAAACCAATGAGGGTCAAGAAGACACTGGTAAAGGACAGGGACAGTCTGATTTCAAAGGTGGATGGAAAGGTAATAGAGGCAGATTTGGAGGTGGTAGAGGTTCTACTACATTTTCAGGAAAGTGTTACACCTGTGGTGAGTTTGGTCATCCATCTTTCAAATGTCTAGAAAACAAAGGTTCATCATCCAGAAATGATAGAACAAATGACAAGAGAGTACAACTGGTACAAGAAGAGAAAGTAGAACAAAGTGTGCAGAGTTCAAACACTTATCAAAGAGATAGGGAGCCTGACAATTATGCATATCCTGAGGAGGGAGAAGCATTGATGCTTAGGAGAATTAGTTTGCAGGCATCAAAGGATATGATGCAAAGAAGAGCTCTTTTCAAGACCACATGCAAGAGCAAAGGTAAAGTGTGTAAGGTTGTCATTGATACTAGTTCAACAGACAACATGGTATCTTAGGAAATGGTGGATAAACTGAGTTTGGAAAGGATTCCACACCATCACCCTTACAAGGCATCTTGGGTGAGTGATAGTCAATCACTTTTTGTCTATGAACAGGCATATGTGGATTTTCAGATTGGAGCATATCATGATAGAGTTTTGTGTGACATTTTGCCCATGGAATGTTGTCACCTACTGTTGGGTAGACCATGGCAATTTGATAGAAGGGTACTGTATGATGGGTATGCTAATACCTACACCATCAAGAAAGATGGGAAGACTATTAGGTTGCTACCATTGCAGGCAGATGCTGCAGCACAGGGGGCAGCCAAAATCATTTTAATGGGAAAGAAGGAATTTGTGCAGATGCCTATAGGAGCAGGCATAAAGGCAGTTGAGGACACTGCAGGGAAAGAAGTTGTTAAGGACAACAGGTTGAAGCAAGTTTTAGTTTTGACTGACAGAGGTCAGCAGCAGGTGTAGAAACAGGTTTGCAAATAGCAACCAGTTGAGAGGAATGACAAGGATGTTGTCATAGTTGGGACTATTGTTTTTCCTATAAAGGTTGAAAGGAAGATAGAGTTGAACATTGCAGAAGTTCAAGAGGCAGTTCAGCCAGAGGTTCTGGTCAGACAACCTGACAAACACAAGGTATGTGTGAGAAAGGCCTACATTGATAGGCATGAGGATTTACTTGCAAGAAGGCAAGTTACAGTTCAGCAGTCTTGGAGCAGCCAAGAGCCAGCAGAGGATAAAGCTAGAACAGGTCAGAACACTAACATGACAAAGTGTCAAGGTGGAGGACTTCCACATACTAAACTCATGGGACATGAGTTCTTTTCTGTTGGGGAGTATGGTGCAGGAGCACCTACCTGACAGCTGGCCTTCATGAGGCAGTTAGTTAATTTGAGTCTTGTTAATGTTTCCAAGAAGGTCTGATAAGACCAATGCATGTAATAAGGTCATGCTGACCATGCTTTACTATTTTTAGTTAGTTTGTTAGACAGTTGTCATGCTGTAGGTACGGTTGGATCTCCCAGCCGCCTGGAGAGATTTCCCAGCCGCTTGGAGTCAGGTTAGTAGTACTCGTAGGAAAACCTATTTATGCATGAGGATTCGTTGGTATTGCATATCATCGATCAGACTTTGCGAGAGAGAGACAGAGTATTGTAATAGCATCTTTTGAAATCGAATAAGAGATCCTGTTGTGTTCATTTTCTGTTTGGTCTCCACTGTGTGATCGATTTGCTGTTTTGGGTGGTTTCATGGATTCACTGATCCATTCCACTGGTTGATTCGTCAGATCGGTGGAATGGTGATGTACAGTAGGTTAGGTTGTAGTTTCCCTTTTCTGTTTGTTCGCATGCAGGTGTGCAGGATCGCCGTCGAGAGATGTTGAGAACCCTAGCATGGGTATGTGCTAGGTCGAGCTGATAGAGTTTGGAAGATCACCCTGAGAGTAGATCGGGTCACCCCAGGAGGTTCGGCGGATCAGAATGGTGAAAATCCGCTAAGGCTAGAAATTTGTCAAGACGGCATCATCAGGATAACTTGGTGAATATCCTGCAGTCGCTTCGGGCATCGTCATCCGGGTAGATGGAGATGAGCATGATGCAGTCGAGTGCATGAAGTGAATGTACGTCGGGGTGATCATCATCAGGAGTGCCGAGGAGGAGCGTATCGGCGTAAAGTAGAAGATCAGGTTGATCGCGGGCCGAAAAAGTTAAGTTTGGCCAACAGCAGGATATGACGTCATCATCATCAGGAATACGTCATCAGGATATTGCGGAGCAGCAGGATATTGAGGAGCTGCATGTGACGTCATCATCATCAGGATAATCGTCATCAGGATATTGGGGTGACGTCAGCATCGAAGGAACGATGCGTGGAGTTGAGGGTCATCATCAGGATATATGGGAGGAACCTGATGTTCTATATCCTGCTGATTAACATGATGTTGAACATCATGATGCTGAAGATAGTGAAGGTAGAGTTTGGCGGTGAGATGAACAGTGGACGTCAGGAGGATGTTCGCACTTGCCGGACATGATGATGCTACCAATAGTCAGATATGATGATGCTGCTGACATGTGAAAGGGCGAAGGCTTGTTTGCAGGAGGATATCGGTCGGCGACAGTAAATATGATGATGCTGACAGTGTAAAGGAAAATATGATGATGATGATGAAGGGTTGCGGACATCCATGCTGTATGTCAAGGTTATAGTGTGGGTGCCTCTGCATCACATCATGAGAGAGATAAATGGTTAGAGATACTTACCTATAGGGCCTTTGTGCTAAGTCTCATCATCAAGTAAGTCATCATCATCCTCCCACTTCCTAATGTTAGAAGAAAGTGGGACATAGGGTACCGTAGCCAAATTCATGTCTTGCTCATCATGTTGTGCATCATTAGGATCATTATTGTTTGGTTGTATGTTAGGATCAATGTTTTCTTGTTGAGAGGAAAGGTTTATGGCATATTCGTGTCTTCTTTTTCTTCTTTCTCTTTCTTTTCTATTTCTCTTTCTTCGACCACTTATCTTTTGTAAGACAAGGCCTTGCTCTTTCATAGCTTTTTGCAATTTAGAAGATGAAGCACTGGAATCAAACCTCATTTGTCATGGTGGAATGTTTCATTGTTGACAATGACCTTCCAATCCTTGTAAGGATTTTGGGGGAGAAACCTTAGCATAGGGACCTTGTCCTTTCAGTCTAAAGTTCTCTTCACATGCAAGTTGTTTCTCTTTTGTTGTTTCTTGTATAGAAGGACTAGGTACTAGATGTAACAGTTTTGCCTTGCAGTTTCTATATCCCAAGAATGTAAAGTTTTTTTGTAGTTTTAGTTTGTTGTTAGTTTTGTTGCAAAAGTAATCCAATGTAAAATGATGTTGTGTACTTGAAGGTTTGTATGTATTTCATGGAATGACATGCACTTGTCTGTTCAAAGGAAATTTTACGCATTTATATATAGTTGATGGGACAGCTTTGATAACCTTTAACCAAGGGATTCCAAGTTTGATTTCAAATTTATCAGAAGTGGAGGTAACATCAAACCATTGCTCAACATGTTTCTCAAATACAGTTACCAACAATGATATCTTACCCAAAGGCTTGACAAAGGTTCCCTTATGTGTGTTAATCATCATGTTCGAGGGATCATAAGAACCTTGCATTAGTTGGTGTGAAAAGAGGAACTCTTTAGTAGAAACATTAGTCATGCAATTAGAATAAATAAGAGTTCCATCCATAGGATTTCCCATTATTTTCATAGTGATGTAAAGAGGTCCTTATGAATCTCCAATTGTTCTATCATGAGGTGTAAACACAATTTCAGGTTCAGGGGCTTTTCTTTTCATGTAAGGTCTAGGAGGGAACCTACTGTTGTTGTTTTTGTTGTTATTAGAGGCCATGTTTCTATTTCTCAAACCAAATTTGAAAACTTTTCCAAAAGTATGTCAAAGATAAGTGTGAAGCGATATACCCCAAAATAGCCTCAAATGCTTTATTTTTGTACTCTTTTCAATGCAAATGAATGAAGGAAAGGATGTTGTAAGGATTTTGATCAAGGGCATAAAATTATATGTCTGATATAAGTCCTAAACATCAATATGATCCTTCTCAACACACTCTTGATGGATATCCAAGATAATGCCAAGTCAAAATATAGTGAAAATATGTCAAAATAGGCACTTTTTTCACCAAAACTCAATGCAAAAGAGCATAACAAAAGGTGTTGTGAGGAAAATGGTGATGGAAAGAAAATAATATCAGTAATAACAGCCACTTAATTATAACATATCCATCACAACACACTTTTAGTGCCACTTAAGGTAATACCCTAGTGACAATATAGCAAAAATTGGCTATTTTTCACAGTTTTTCAATTCCAAGACCTAGGAAAGGGGGTGTTGTAAGTAATTTTAGGATTCAAAGAAAATAAAATCAATAATATCAGTCACCTCAATCCATAAAATTGATCACAACATGCTTGGCGTGCAAACTAGGTCAAACCTAAGGGTAAAAATAGACAAAATGTGTAGTTTTTCACCAAAATTTCAATACAAGAGCCCATTAAAAGGATGTTGTGAATATTTTTAGGAGGGGTAGAAAATTATTACCCTGATAACAACCAATTAACACAAAAATACCTTCCACAACATGCCTATGGTGCAAGTTTATGGAGTCGACAAGGCCAAATTTAGTGAAAATCGTTGTTTTGAAGCCCCAGGTTTTAGATCTTGGGAAAAAATGCTATGTGAATGTTTTAACATCTGATTTATGATGAAAATGAATTACTCTCACATCTGAAAATGATTTTCAATCTATAATATTAAAAATGCCAATGCAAGTCTAATGAAAATGCATGAAAATTACTAGTTTTTGTTGAAATTTTCTATGCAAAAATGCAAATATTTTGAATCTAAATGCAAATTTGTACTAAAATGTCAAACTACAGCCAAATGAAAATTTGAATAAACCTATAAAATGAGTAGATAAATTTGAAAGAAGATTTTTCCTACTAACCCTAGGTTTTGGAATTACTAGGTTTAATGAAAATTGTCAAAATTTCTACAAAAGCCTAGCAAATTAATGATGAAAATGCAATGCAAATTATTGAACTTTTGTGTTTTTCTATAGTTTATATTATCTCTAATGTAAAAAAAATGAATTAGGGAAATTTATAAATAATTGATGCAATTTAGTGATCTATATGAAAATGCAAGCTAGGGTTTTCAAATTTTTGCAAATTTTTCATTTTTTTGTAATTTTCTCAATGCAATAAGATGAAGGACTATATGAATGAATGAATGGAATCCAAATCTAAAGACACACACTCAAGAAGTTCCAATTTAAGTCTAAAAACATGGGTTCACAAATATGTTTAGGGTAAATTATGGATTGCTTAATGTTTAGTGTCTTAGATGTTTGAATCCTCCTTTCACCCTATACATTCAAGGATGTAGGGTCGAGTGCCAATTCACTATCATACCCTGGATCACTGTGAGATGTAGGGAAGCTTGGATTAGGGAATTTAATTATGAATTTCTCTTCTCTTATGCTTAATTGACCATTAAAACCCTAATTATGCAAATACAACAATAAACTGACGGATATAGAAAAAGCTCTTGTAAAAGGAAGTAAAATATCAAATCACAAAGTACTTGTTTTCAAGGTTTTGAGGCAAAATAGTCAGGGATATTGGAGTGGGTGCCCAAGTCCAAGATGCTAGTTTTTTTATGGGATCCTAACCTCCTTCTGACACTGATCAGCACTGTAACTCCTGTTTCTGGAAATTCAGCTCCAGAGGACACTAGAACGAGCGCCCAAGTCTTAGAAATTTTCTAGTGTCCTTCTCTTCAAATCTAGAATCTCTGATGTCTACTAATCCTTCCTGTAACTTCACTTTTCCCAAATGTGACACCTGTAATCTGCAATCACAAGACTTTGGGAAGTAGTGGTGTTTAGAGGCTTGCCTCAGTCAAGCCCTGGAGGACACTTAAGTCTCCAAACACCATTGTCAGATAAAAAGTGTGTGCCCTTGTGAGGCAGAGGCAAAAACCAAAAGAAATGATGATGAAAATACAATATAATGTCACCTCGTAGTGAAGCTCTCATGGGAGGAAGATGCTCTTCATTCCATGAGGAAATTGATGCTCAAATCTACAAATACAAACACACAACCCACACAAGTCTACTCTTGCAACACAATGAAAGCCTTGAATCACCTTGAGAATGCCTAAAGTTCATAACGATCATCTAGTTTACAAATGAATGCCTAAAGATGCTTTTATATGCAACTACAAACACTCCCACCAAGATTTTCCTAATTGAAACTTACCGTGTCGGCAAAGGACCCAAATAACAGTCATAAACTGACACCCAAAAAATAGGGTAGGACTAGGGCACAAGCAGCTAAATCCTCCCCCTTATTTTGGGCAAGGTACAGCTCAAGGGGTCCTCCTAGGTCCCATTTGTCATGTTACCTAGGGCTCATTCCATCAGGATGCCAAATTATGAGGTAAGATGTCCTAAACACATGGAAAAGACCTGGGAGCTAAACCTTGAGGGAAAAGCCCCCAAGGGGACATTTTGTGACGTTACATCAATGTCTACATTATAACTAGTTTTTAACATTTTTAGAAAGTAACGTTTATGTCGTCAAGCATAATTTTTTCTATAAAGGATAAAATTCTAAATTTTTAAATATAGGTTTTTAACATCAATATCTAGTGTATGGATATTTTTTCATAATTTTTTGTTACTTAGAGCAAAGAAATCAAATGAAGATAAAAACACAAAATACATGCATACAAACACAAATCTTAACCTTCAAAGTGATCTCCTCCTCCTAGATAAGGTGGAGAGCCTAGCACCCAAAGACTCTTACTTTACCCATGGTTTTACTATGTGAAATGCTCTCAACTAGACTACAAACCACTAAAACCTAGCTCAATTGATGAAGAGACGGAGATATTTTGGCAAAATAAGATTGCTCAATGATCAAATGACTTCGATGAGGGTGTATTTATAGGCTTTTTGGAGGGATATTTGATCCAAGAGTTGAAATTCATTTTGGAGATTAACAGATGAGGATGAATGTGAGGTGGAGGTCTTAGATTAGATCATGGAAAATGGACGGATGAGAATAAAAGTAAATTTTAAATTTGCCTTGGGAAGGTGTGTGTATTAAATGAGGGTAGATGAGGTGGATTAGATGTGAATTTTAAATTCACATGGGGAAGAGGTGAGGATTAAAAATGAGATTTTAATTCATTTTGGGAATAGTGGTAATTAATGAAAGTGGGTGGTGTAAGAGGTCATTTATGGAGTTTATGATGAATGTATATAAAAAATTGTTCTATGTGGCATAAAAATCATTTTTTTATTTAGAGGATGTGGCGAGGAGTGTTAAACAAGTTTTGACCAAACTAATCAAGGTGACAAGTCTTATTAATATGGCTGAAGTAAATTAGGAAGTGGGTTAATTAGGGGTTAAGATTAATTAAATGGTGTTTTATTTAATTAATCCTAGGTCTAGAGGATAGGCATGTCAGACTAGCTAATTAAATAATAGGTATTTAATTAACTATGATAGGGATAGTCTAATGAATAGGCTAAATTAACTAGATAAACATAATTTACCAAATTAATTGGGTTTAATGAAATAGGTGAATTAATTGAATAAATATTTGCACATTTATTTAATTAATTGGGTCAATGGAACCATTGAATTAATTAAATTAATTCAATTTTAGGGGTGAAATGATGAATAATCAAGTGTTGGAGGTAAAAATTAATTAAATAAAAATTTAATTAATTAATTAGAAGGGAAATCAGTGATATTAATGATATTGGAGGTTGATTCAATGGTAAAGACATTTTTAGGTGTTTGCATTTGCCCCTCTTTGATGTGGCATTGTGACCTAGCAGGGATATGGCGTCAAGTCAAAGAAAATTGCCCCAGCTGTCAAAAAGGAATGGAATGGATGAGGGATGCCCCCTCGAGAGGTTGGGTGAATTTTTTTTTTTTTGGTGAGCTCTCAAAAGGAAGAAATGGGGTGAAAAATGGATAGAGGATAGAAAAATAGGTTGATAGGAAGGAAAATGAGCAAAAAAGGTTAAAATTTGCACCCTAGGGAAGAGAAAGTGTGTTGGACGATGACATGACCCTCTATAAATAAAAAAGTGGGCCCAAAGTGCCTCATTTGTACTTATTGAGCCTACATGGAGGAGAGAAGAGGCAAGATGGCAAACTCACTCTTACCATGTTTTGAGCATTTGTCTAAGATTCTTCACTCTTAAATGAGGTCACCAGTAGCTAGCGAGCAGGTATGTGGTTGAACCCTGATCTTGTCAGTTTTTTCATTTTCTTATTTTTTGCATTTATTGTTTTTGGGAAATGTGAGCTATGGTTGGCACCAAATGGGGGACCAAATGGTGCAAAACTATGGAGGGATTGGTACCTTATGCAAATGGAGTGGTTCCAAGTGTACCTAGGGTTTAGATGTGCTTTGGTGCTAAAGTCTCAGACTATGGAGCCATCCTACGAAATGGCGCCACCTCTCTAGGTAGTGGCAGTAGTGCGATTATTAAGAATGGTGCTTCCTGAAGGGGGAGTGGTGCCACCTACAGGGAGGGTGGCACCATTTTGAAGAATGGTGCCACCCATAGGGGGAGCAACACCATTATTAAAAATGGCACCACCCGTAGGGGGAGCCATGCCACTCATTAGAGTGGCACCACCAGAAGGGGTAGCATCACCACTCTTTAGAGTGGCGCCATACCTAAGATGGGCGGTGCCATTTTTCAAAATGGCATCTTAGATAAGGAAAAGGTGGTTGAGGGGGGCTACTCCACGTTGGTGCTAATGAGAAAGTTTGGCTCAAAAAATGAGGAAAATTAGTGCTAAAATGACTTATTTGGAAGAAAAATGAATTTTTTAACTAACCTTTAGCTTGGCTAATGTAGGCAAATGAGGGTATCATGGGTTCATGGGAGCAATGTGTTTTCAGCATGATGCAGTTATTGGATGGCTTTGATGTAGCTACATGGGCTTGAATAATGAGACTAGGTTTGTTTATAGTAGCCGATATGCCCATGATACGATTGCTATAGTAGAGTGGCAGCGACTCGAGACATGTTCCTTCGTCTTGTCGACGGGTGAGATTACCATCACCCTAGAAGATGTTTATTAGATCCTGAAGTTGCCTATTTACAGATCATGGGTGGTATATGATATGAGCAGAGGACAAGTGGTCTTGGATAGATCCTTTTCCCTAGGCCACCCAGAGTTGATGGTAGATTGGTGAGCGATGAGCTATGAGGAGACATTGGCAACTGGGCTGGATCGGTTTACTCTATTTATTTGTGCACTGATCAAAGGTGTAGTGGTGCTAGATCAACCTGCTCGGGGCTTTCTTATATGTTGGGGAGAGATGATAGAGGGGATAGTGCGAGATAAGACATTCTATGTATGGGGGCCATGTATGCTGGGATAGCTATACAACAAGATGCATACTGTGGTATACCATTATGATTTAGCATTGTCAGTTGGGATTACACTGCTACATATGTGGGCCTTTGAGCACATCATGATTACTAGACCATAGGGGGCATACTTCTGATGACCGTTCGAGGCATTTGTATTTTTATACCAGCAGCCCCTCCAATATTCTCATATAGGGCAATAGTGTTATTGGTGGCTTCTTGATGATCTAATTTGGGTCACATGGAAGCCATATATTGGAGTAGGGTCATGGCCTAATGACCATATCCACATGCCATATACATTTTCACAGTGTTATTTGATGGGACGAGGGGACCATACCATTGACATGTACATCCCCTCATAGGTGATGCAATAATTTGGGCTGGAGCAAGATCTTCCATAGGTGATGGCTATCTTTGCTAGGACATGTCGAGATGTTAGATCACCACTAGCTATAGCGCCATAGGTGGCGATAGATGATTTTACATCTTTACATTCCTAGCAATGGGATTGGGATAGCAAAGTGGTCAACACAAGGACTACTACTACATATGACCAGTGGTGGGAAACATGGAGGCTGATCTGGTTGACGGATCTGACTACCAAGCTAGGCTTCATAGTGGAGTCAAGAAAGGAGGGAGATGTGATTGAGGAGGAGCTAATTGTAGAGGATATTAAGGGGGCTGATGATGATGATGATCCTATTGGGATATTAGCAGCAATAGCTTATGAGAAATCTATGGTTGGTAGAGGACAGAGGCTAAGTGAGTAGTTACCCATACGATGGTTGAGGAAAGGGCAAGGAGGATAGACATTGCTACTGCAGGTACCATAGTAGCTGGGTCTGAGTTAGGGATCACCCCAACATTAGGGTCAGATGTTATCCCCACGAGGGTCACCACAGCAGCAGCAAGGACAATAGAGACATGGACAATAGCCATAGGGTAGGGTCTAAATTTGGTAGCAGGCGTAGTAGGAGCAGGGACTGCAGAGATAGGGCAAAGAGAGGACTCGATAGTAGGCACAACAACAGGTGCATGGGGGATAGAGTGGATTGATGCCACCTCATCAGGGACCATTACAGTAGCAGGGATAGTAGGATTAGGATGAGACGCCCATGACTGTGACCTTAGGTGGTGGGACTTCAGTTATAGGGCTAGGTCCTATAGTAGGTGAAAGGGTTAGGCATTAGTTCACCCATGCTAATCTTGAGGAGACAGATATGCTCTGGGATCAGATTGCCAGTTTGGAGGACTCGATGAGACAACAAAGTTAAGAGCTTCAGTAGTTACAGGGGGTTTAGGCCTTATTGGATGGGGTCAGTGGTCGAGATGGGGATCCTTAGATCCTTGTTTTACAGGCTAAGATAGGGAACTAATAGGGATAGCTATAGACATAAGCGGGGCAGTTACAACTAAGCAGGATTTAGAGAGGGTTGGGTGGTAGGAAACAGAGGTGAGGGCTTAGTAGGCTGAGGTGCAGGTGGGGAGTTTGTAGATATAGGTGAGCCATTTGAAGGAGATGATGTTAGGCACTAGCATTGGTTAGATATTTGCACAATCACAGGCTCAGGTTACACGGATGCAGGGACAGATTCAGCGGCTACATATTCAGCTGATAGAATAGAGTAGATAGGCAGAGTACTACTATGGAGCCTATTGCTCTATAGTTCCTGAGGGTCAGCAGATACCTAGCTATAGTGCAAGAAGTGGATCGAGGATGTCTAGGTCACACAGATCCAGGTCTATTCAGTTAGTTCAGCAGCACATGGGACCCCCACCATTACCACCACAACAGTAGTAGTAGCCACAATGACATCCAGGGTCACCTACTAATTCTGCTAGGGGATCATCAGCCTAGTGTTGATGGTTTGATATGTTTTGATGTATTTGGGCCCTTAGAGGCATTTTTGTATCATGACTTTGAGCAATGTATTATTTTTTGCGGTGATATATCTGATGATGCTTATGGATGTTTATTATGATTTTATGTACATGATGTTTATGATGATGTACCCTATCTTTATGATATGCATATGATGATTATGGATATGTGATGGATTGTGATTGTTGTGTTCCTATGGTTTTATACTTTTCATATGATACTTATGCATTATGTATGATATTATGATGATGTTTATGATGTACATGGATGATAATGGATATGTTATGGATTATGTATGGCTATAAAATGGATGTGAAATGGAAATATATGCTCAAATTAATAATCATATATTATGGATGCAATATGAATGAAAATGGAAATATATGCTTAGATTAATAAAAATATATTATGGATGTAATATGAATGAAACTAAAAATATGTGCTCATATTAATAAACATATATTGTGGATACAAAATGAATGTGGTCAGATTACACTTGTGTGAGAGTTTGATTAACTCTTGTATGCAGTATGACTTTTCTATGCTCA
Organism: Cunninghamia lanceolata; assembly: GCA_027924645.1. Classification (NCBI taxonomy): domain Eukaryota; kingdom Viridiplantae; phylum Streptophyta; class Pinopsida; order Cupressales; family Cupressaceae; genus Cunninghamia; species Cunninghamia lanceolata. The sequence continues at coordinate 18,645,947 of BSBN01000888.1, forward strand.
GTACTTCAATTGTTTTGTTTTTGTGTCAAGCAATAGAAATTGTCAGACGATGTGCTATCCAAAAGTCCTAATGAGGATGCAATGGTTAAACGATGTAATCATAATGCAAATGATGAATGAATTAATGCAATGGTCATTGAGATGTTCAAGTTATGATACGTGTTATGTGCATTAACCCTGGGTGATTAGGCTAGATGATGGGGGATAGGTTGGTGAGGGGAATGCTCAGGATAGGTTTGGGGTGGGGAATGGTAATGATAGGTTTGAGATGGGGAATGGTCAGGATAGGTTTGGGATGGGCTGGGGTGGTTTGGAAAGGGGATTATTAGGGTGGTTTTGGGAATCACTAAGTCACTAAACACCACGTCATTAAGGGGAAAATCAGGGTTGGGATGGTTTAGGTTTTGTAGAATAGATTGATGGGGGGAGGGGGAGGGTATGTCATATGGGAGGGGATTAGAGTGAATGGATTAGATGGGGAGAGTGTAGATTAAAATTCTAAGTCCAGATAATATGGTTGGATGGGTAGTGATAGGAAAGAAGATGATATAAGCTAGGTATAGTACTTGCATGACATTATTGAGAGCATTTCTAGGTTTATTATAGCAAAGTAAGATACTTTTCACGAAGGTATGACAGGACCTAGGTGATGATGTTTATCGCACATTTTCATGGACTAGACACACAAACAATAGGTTGATTTCATGCATACCCCATGTAGTAAACCTTCCCTAGATGAGGGAAGGGGACTCATAACATAAATTCTCATAGTACATAGAAGGTATGATTACCTTGATATACAAATGGGAAGCACTATGCTAGAACCAACCGTATCTTCAAGATATGAATATTATTCTTGGAGTGATGAAATCAACCCACAAGCATTGCATATAGAAACAATGACCACTCCTATTCTAGGTGTTACCCACCAAATACCATGATATAATGGGATCAAAGTAGCTTTGCAGATGGCCTAGAATAAGACAAGAGATAAAAATCAATAATCAAAAGACCAACAAATGATGCAAACAACCATTGTATTATCTTACCAAGATCAGTGTTGATATGATTATGGATTCTGTCCATTGTAGGAATGATATATCCTAGGATGCAAATCGGTTGGATATTGTTGGATAAATTTTGAATGGTGGGCAAAATGGATAGTCAAGCCATGTGTGATGATTATAGTTTGTGTGTTGATTGATGATTTTTTGCTTGAGATGTGATGTTGTTTGGAGTGTGCTTAGTGTGTGTATTGTTTGGTGAATTAGTAATATCAGGAGATAGGGACCATCCAAATGGGTTGGATGGGTGCATCTTATGTACTTGAGTACTGGATACTTCCTTCATATTCTAGACTGCCTACATACCCTGTGTACATGGGATCAAGGCACTTTAAGATGTGGGTGAGATGAGTATGTAGTTCTAGTTTGACTTGGTGATGTGGAAATAGTTTGGGATGGATGAGATGATGTTGAAGATTGGTGCAGGGCACCTAGGAGCACCTTGGTTCCTAAAGGCATTTTGATGCATTTTGAGAAGTTATGTTTTTTTGTTCAATGTGTTTTGTAATAAGTCTTTTAACCATTGTTGTTTGGTCCATTTTGTATGGTCAAGAGGTTTGGGGTGACTATATAAACCTTAAATCCTTCTTAGTCCATTTGGACCCTTGTTGTGCCAATTAGGCCTAGAAGGTCTAAGGATTGGTTTTTGAGTTTTTTTTGGTTGTTTTAATGTTTTAGTATGTTGGAAGGAGTTTGTTGATCATTTGGACTCCATTGGATGAGCCAAACAAATCAACCTCCTTGTGTTAATGCAAAACACCATAGTTGTCAAAGGCGTTATGTGTTGGGTCGGTTCAAAAACCACTTTGGGCAGTTAAATGCTGTTGTAGAAGTTGGAAACCAACTTGGATGGGTTAATATGGTGGATATCTAACTCCAGTATGGGGGGAGGAAGTTTTTGTACGGAATTTGGGCACAAAATTCAAGAAAACTGACTCTTTTTTGCTATTTTTCTTGCTATGTACGGACTGTACGGACTTTTCACATGTGAAAATGATATTTTTCTGAAAGCTCTTGGAGTCAGGGTTCCAATGCAACTGGTTTGAGGTCTTGAAGTGGTCGGAGTCAAAAGTTATTGAATTTTCTTTCAAAACTGGTCTAGAAACCCTGTTTTCTAGGGCAGTCCCACAAATTTGGCCCTAGAATGCATTTCCACCGATGAAATTTCATGCCACTCAATGAAATGCAGGCTAGGGGTGTATACTACTTGATTCCAAAAGCATTTTCTGAGAAAAAACAGTTTACTATTTTTAATGTGATGCCCTAGGTCAAATATCTCAATGTATTTGACTGAATTTATGCAATTTATTGTTGTATTTGACAAAACCCTAAGAGGATGAGTGAATGAATGGTGGATTTGTGTTGTTTGGGGATGGTAGATTCATTCCAAGTTCCTGCCCCTGACCTATGCACCCAATTTTGAGCACTTGCTTTGTAACCTAGCCTAAATTGATCAATTAGGCCTAGAGACCTAGTAGGCGTTTTGGATTGCTGGAGTAGAGTTGGAGCAGGAGATTTGGAGGTTTGTTAGGGTCCCCTGAAAGGTGTTCAATTCCATCATTTGTTTGCCTAGACCTTTGGGATTTTGTCAAGTTTTGTTGAGAAAACCTAGTTTGGAGGGCTAGTAGCCTTACTAGTCAAGGTATAGGTTGAAGAGTTTTGGGAAGTTGGAGATCAAACCAACTGCATAGAAGGTGTTTGTTGATCTGTCTTAAGGTTTTGGAGAAGCCTTAGGGGTTGGACAATAGTCTGGACATCAAATCCTTCATATGCCTTGTATGTGCCTTTGGTTGGTTGGTTGGTTGAAGGCTAGTTGAAGTGGGTGAGTGGGCAAAGGACAATAGAGTAAACCTTTGTGTGTTGCTTCCCTTGTGCCACTCTGCATCAAGTGGTATCAGAGCCATCAAAGAGATGGGAGATAGAGAAGAAGAGGAGGAAATTCCTTCAAAGGTGACAAATGCCGAATTGGCAAAGATAGTGAGAGAGGAAGCAGCCAAGAACAAAAGGATGGAGGCTGAGATAGAAAAGTTGAAGAAAGACAAAGAGAAGAAGAAGAAGTCAGAAGTCATCTTAGATTCAGATGAAGAGGATCAAGATGAGGAAGAAGAAGTGCCTATGGAAGAGCCACAAGGAGGCATGTCAGAGAGACAATTCCTAGATGCACTTGGAAAGTTGAGTAGGAAGGACACTAAGGCAGACTTACCTATGTTTCCTGGTAAGATGAATCCAGAGGAGTGCCTTGATTGGATTGAGGCAATGGAGAACTATTTTGAATGTGAAGAAGTGGCAGAAAATCAGAAAGTGAAGATTGCCAAATCAAGAATGAAAGGGCTAGCCTTGAGTTGGTGGAATTTTATTCAAAATGAGAGGATAGAAGATGGTAGGAATCCTATCTCTACATGGAGGAAGATGGTACTTGAAATCAAGAAGCAATTTGTCCCTGAGGATTATGAGGTCAACTTGAACAAGAAGTTGCACAACTTGAGACAAAAGGACATGGACGTAAGCACCTACACAGAGGAGTTTCACAAGATGACATTGAAAGCCAAGATGCCTGAGAATGAAAAACAGAAGCTTGCAAGGTATCTTAATGGCCTCGAGTTCTCCATTCAAGATGAATTAACTCTCTTTAACCTGGAGACAGTCCATAAGTGTTTTCAAATGTCACTGAGGATTGAGGATAAGCAGAGAAGAAAAGGGGATTTTGGCAGCAGTAGCAGAGGCAGAGGAAATCAGAATTTTAGGGGCAGGGGTAGATTTCAAAACAGAGATAATTTCTCTAGATTCCAAGGTGGCGGATCACAAGAAGGCAGCCAAGGGCAGGCTGATAAAAACAGTGCTGATAAGGGTCAGTTTAGGGGTAGAGGTAATGGCAGAGGAAGAAGTGGGGGCAGAGGTCCCAATGTGTTTACTGGAAGGTGTTTCTCTTGCAAGCAGATTGGACATCAGTCCTTTAGGTGCCCGGAGAAGATGGGAAACACTGCTGCAAATCAGAAAGAAAGAAGAGTACAACTCCTTCAAGAAGAGGACTGTCAAAGCACCACAAGTTACCAAACAGCCTCGTCCAAGTCTGCAGCACCTGAGAGTGGAGAATGCATCATGTTTAATAGATCCCTCATCATGCCATCCACCAAGGAGCAGCCCCAAAGAAACAACTTGTTCAGAACCACTTGCAAGGTGAAAGGAAAAGTTTGCAAGGTAATAGTAGATTCAGGTTCTTCTGAAAATTTGGCTTCTAATGAAATGGTGACTAAGTTAGGATTGGAAACAATGCTTCATCCTAACCCCTATAGAGTCTTTTGGCTAACCAAGGAACAACAAATTGTGGTGAAAGAGCAATGTTGGGTTGAATTCAAGATAGGTGAATATCATGATAAGGTTCTTTGTGAGATAGTGGATATGGATGCATGCCACCTTCTTCTTGGAAGGCCTTGGCAACATGACACAAGTGCCCAACATGATGGTAAGAACAATGTGATTCATTTGTCCAAGAATGGTGAAAAGTTTACAATGACTCCTTTGATTGATGATTGCAAAGAGAAAGTCATTTCTAGTTCAGTTATGTTGGTAGGTGAAAAAGAGTTTTTGGCTAACCTCAAGGAAGAGAAAGTGCCATGTTTTGCAGTAGTCATCAAGCCCAAGGATGTGAATCCCAAGAAGGTCAAAGTGTAGCACCCTCTTAGGAGGATTGGACCAAAGGAAGTGGAAGAACTATTGGAGAAGTTTCAGGATGTGATAGCCGATGAAGGCAAGGATGCCCTTCCACCAAAGAGGGAGATTAGTCATTGCATTGATCTCATCCCTGGATCCACCCTACCAAACCAAGCAGCCTACAAGTTGACTCTAGAGAAAAATGCTGAAGTGGCAAGACAAATCCAAGACTTGTTGGATAGAGGGCTTATCAGGAGGAGTATTAGCCCATGTGCAGTACCTGCAGTGCTTGCACCCAAGAAGGAAGGAACATGGAGACTATGCACTGATTCCAGGGCCATCAACAAGATTACTATCAGGTATAGATTTCCAATGCCTAGAATAGAAGATTTAATGGATTGCTTGGGTAGGGCTAAGTATTTTACCAAGATAGATCTAAAAAGTGGTTATCACCAAATCAGGATAAGGGAAGGGGATGAGTGGAAAACCGCCTTCAAAACCAATGAAGGACTATTTGAATGGGTTGTCATGCCTTTTGGCTTGTCAAATGTACCAAGCACCTTCATGAGATTGATGAATGAAGTGCTAAAACCTTTCCTTAACAAGTTTATTGTTGTATATTTGGATGATATACTAATTTTTAGTGACAGCAAGGAAGACCACATAAGGCATATCCATCAAGTGCTCAGGAGGCTTCAAGAGGAGAAGTTGAGAATCAATCTTGACAAATGTGTCTTCCTACAAGAAGAGTTGATATTTTTGGGGTTTGTCATCTCCAAGGGCAGCCTAAAAATGGATCCAAGTAAGGTTGCAGCCATTCTTAATTGGCCAACACCTACAATAGCCTCGGAGGTAAGGAGTTTCCATGGTTTATGCAGCTTTTATAGAAAGTTCATTAGAGGGTTTAGTGGAATTTGTGCTCCACTTGTTGACACCATAAAAGGGGGCAAGAAATGTGTGTTTTTATGGACAAATGAGGCCAACCAAGCCTTTGAACTGTTAAAGAAAAAAATATCAGAAAAACCGGTCCTTGTTCTTCCTGATTTTGACAAGGTCTTTGTGGTAGAATGTGATGCAAGTAAGAGGGCTGTTGGGGGAGTCCTAAGTCAAGATGGGAGGCCTGTAGCATTCTTTAGTGAGAAGTTAAATGAGGCAAAACAAAACTACTCCACCTATGATCTAGAGTTATATGCCATGGTTCAGTCATTGAGGAAATGGAGACACTACTTATTGCCAAAGGAATTTATAGTTTTTACTGACAACCATGCATTAAGCTTCTTGAACAGGGAGCAAAAGTTGAGTCACAGACATGTCAAGTGGATGGAGTACATCCAAGCATACACCTTCTCCATAAAACACAAGAAAGGAGTGGCCAATAAGGTAGCTGATGCCTTAAGTAGGAGAAATCTTGTTGTGCAAACTATTTAGTTGGAAAGTATAGGTATTCATGCCATTAAAGATCAGTATACAGCAGATGAAGACTTCAAAGAACCATACCTATCTTGCAAGGCCATGACAGGAAGGTATAATACTGATTTTTCTGATTTTTTGTTGCAAGATGGATATCTTTTCAAGGGTACCATGTTGTGTATCCCTAGAGGATCTATTAGAGAGAATATAATAAAGGAAAAGCATTGTGGCAGCATGTCAGGTCACTTTGGTATTGATAAGACCCTAGAATTGGTTAGGAGGTACTATTTTTGGCCAAAATTGCCAACCGATGTAAGGAAGTTTGTTGAAACTTGTCAAATTTGCCAAAGAGCAAAGGGGCATACATCAAATGCAGGCTTATACACTCCTCTACCTATTCCTTCAAAGCCTTGGGATTCCATAAGTATGGACTTTGTACTTGGTTTGCCTAGGACAAAGAATGGACATGACAACATTTTTGTGGTTGTAGATAGGTTCTCAAAAATGGCTCACTTCATCCCATGTAGAACCACACATGATGCCTCACACATAGTAGGTCTTTTCTTCAAGGAAATAGTCAGGTTACATGGTTTACCTTTGTCCATAATCTCAGACAGAGAGCCCAAGTTCATTGGACACTTCTGGAGGACACTGTGGAAGAGACTAGGTACAAATTTGTCCTTATCATCTGCCTATCACCCTCAGTCTGATGGACAAACAAAGGTGATTAATAGGTCACTTGGCAACCTCCTAAGATGCCTAACCAAGGAGCAGGGTGCTAGTTGGGATTCAATTTTGGCTCAGGCAGAGTTCTCATACAATGACACTGTCAATAGAAGCACCGGCCTGTCTCCTTTCCAAATTGTTTATGGCACTCACCCAAGGGGTATTTTGGAACTAAGAGAGGTTAAAGGACTAGAAAACAGCAGTGCCTTGGCTGAAGACTTTGTTCAAGTCATGAAAGATGTCCATGAACAAGTACAACAGAAATTGCTGTCCACTTCTAAGAAATATAAACAATTTGCTGACAGAAAAAGAAGGGATTTGCAGTTCAAGGAAGGTGATTTAGTAATGGTTCATCTAAAAAAGGAGAGGCTCCCGGCAGGTAAACACACTAAGCTACTCATGAAGAAGATTGGGCCTTGTGAAGTGCTCAAGAAATGTGGAGAAAATGCCTACAAATTCAGACTTCCGGATGGCATTGCTTTGTCTCCAATTTTTAATGTTTCAGACCTTTATCCCTATAAAGGATCTAATCCTCAGACTGTTGTTGAAGAAGATCAAACTGATCACACACTCCAGGAACTCATTCCTTCATCTCCAAATCAGATTGAGTGCATTTTGGACAAGAGGATTGCAAAACAAACTAGAAGGCACACCTATCATGACTATTTGGTGAAGTGGCTAAACAAACCTCAGGAGGATGCCACTTGGATGAGCAGGGCAGACATTGAGAAGGCAGGTTTCACATTTGACAGCATTCCAACTCAAGAGACTTGAGTTCTCTTTGACAGTGGGTGTATGGTGCAGGGCACCTAGGAGCACCTTGGTTCCTAAAGGCATTTTGATGCATTTTGAGAAGTTATGTTTTTTTGTTCAATGTGTTTTGTAATAAGGCTTTTAGCCATTGTTGTTTGGTCCATTTTGTATGGTCAAGAGGTTTGGGGTGACTATATAAACCTTAAATCCTTCTTAGTCCATTTGGACCCTTGTTGTGCCAATTAGGCCTAGAAGGTCTAAGGATTGGTTTTCGAGTTTTTTTTGGTTGTTTTAATGTTTTAGTATGTTGGAAGGAGTTTGTTGATCATTTGGACTCCATTGGATGAGCCAAACAAATCAACCTCCTTGTGTTAATGCAAAACACCATAGTTGTCAAAGGTGTTATGTGTTGGGTCGGTTCAAAAACTACTTTGGGTAGTTAAATGCTGTTGTAGAAGTTGGAAAACAACTTGGATGGGTTAATATGGTGGATATCTGACTCCAGTATGGGGGGAGGAAGTTTTTGTACGGAATTTGGGCACAAAATTCAAGAAAACTGACAGTTTTTTGCTATTTTTCTTGCTATGTACGGACTGTACGGACTTTTCACGTGTGCAAATGATATTTTTCTGAAAGATCTTGGAGTCAGGGTTCCAATGCAACTAGTTTGAGGTCTTGAAGTGGTCGGAGTCAAAAGTTATTAAATTTTCTTTCAAAACTGGTCTAGAAACCCTGTTTTCTAGGGCAGTCCCACAAATTTGGCCCTAGAATGCATTTCCACTGATGAAATTTCATGCCACTCGGTGAAATGCAGGCTAGGGGTGTATACTACTTGATTCCAAAAGCATTTTCTGAGAAAATACAGTTTACTATTTTTAATGTGATGCCCTAGGTCAAATATCTCTATGTATTTGACTGAATTTATGCAATTTATTATTGTATTTGACAAAACCCTAAGAGGATGAGTGAATGAATGGTGGATTTGTGTTGTTTGGGGATGGTAGAGTCATTCCAAGTTCCTGCCCCTGACCTATGCACCCAATTTTGAGCACTTGCTTTGTAACCTAGCCTAAATTGATCAATTAGGCCTAGAGACCTAGTAGGCGTTCTGGATTGCTGGAGTAGAGTTGGAGCAGGAGATTTGGAGGTTTGTTAGGGTCCCCTGGAAGGTGTTCAATTCCATCATTTGTTTGCCTAGACCTTTGGGATTTTGTCAAATTTTGTTGAGAAAACCTAGTTTGGAGGGCTAGTAGCCTTACTAGTCAAGGTATAGGTTGAAGAGTTTTGGGAAGTTGGAGATCAAACCAACTGCATAGAAGGTGTTTGTTGATCTGTCTTAAGGTTTTGGAGAAGCCTTAGGGGTTGGACAATAGTCTGGACATCAAATCCTTCATATGCCTTGTATGTGCCTTTGGTTGGTTGGTTGGTTGAAGGCTAGTTGAAGTGGGTGAGTGGGCAAAGGACAATAGAGTAAACCTTTGTGTGTTGCTTCCCTTGTGCCACTCTGCATCAAAGATGATGTGTGGGATGGTGATGTGAGAATGTTTTTATATTTTTCTTGCTTTGTATAATGTTTTTGGTGTTTTTGGATTTTGTATTATTTTTGGATTTTTTGGATTTTAGCTGTACAAGAGAAGCATACAAGGATCCTCGTTCTATGAATTAGCTTAGATGGGATGATGTGGGGTGGATGATTGATGTTTTAGAATTCCAAGCCATGGAATGTGTGCAATGTGAAATGTTGTCATGGAAAGAGGACTTATTAGATGGTGGAATTGACTGCTACACATGGCACCTGAGGTAGGTTTTCACCAGGGTTCTTATCCAAGGTGTCACCAAAGTGATTTTCACCATTGGACAACTTTATTGCACTCAATTTTTTTTATTTTTAAATTTTTTTGGTTTTTTTCTATTTTTCTATTTTTTTGTATTTTTACTTTGGGATAATTGATGAGTTATGCATTCCTCTTCAAATGCAGAATAGAGGCTGCCCCTCAAGTGCTGCAAGTTGATATGCCCTTGACCCCTAGCTAGCTATAATAACATATGGTCCCAACCAATTGGGCTCAAAATTTCCCTTTTTGTTGTGCTCCTACAATTTTTTCAAATTTTCCATGAGGACAAGGTCACCTAATTCAAACTTGTGGTTCTTGATTTTCTTATTATAGCTCCTTTGTAGGTAGTTTTTGTATGCCTTAAGATGGTTGAGAGCATCCAAGCATTTCTCATCCAATAATTCTAACTTGTGCAGCCTTGCAACTCAATACTCTTCATCAATGATCACATTCTATAAAGAAACCTTGAGTGATGGGACCTTGACCTCAATAGGTAAGATAGATTCAGAACCAAATACTAGAGAATGTGGTATGGCTCTTGTAGGTGTGTGGATACTAGTATGATAGGACCATAGGGCAGGGTTGAGTTGGAGTTGCCAATCACAACTAGCTTCATTAACCATCGTCTTTAGAATGCACAAGATGGTTTTGTTAGAGGCTTCATCTTGACCATTACCTAAGGGATAGTATGGAGTGGAGAAGTGGTGTTGGATCTAGAATTTCTCACACAAAGTGTGAACTTCCTAGTTTTTAAATGGTTTCCTGTTATCTTTGATGATGGAATGGGAAATGTCATATCAACATATTATGTAATGGAGAATGAATTTGGCTATTTGGATACCTATCATGAAAGTGAGTGGAATTGCTTCAACCCACTTGGTAAAGTATTTGATGGTGGTGATAATGAACTTATGACCATTGGATGATGGAGGCTGCATCTTACCAAAAAGATTGAGTCCCCATTGTGAAAAAGGCCATGGAGTTGTTATTGGCTACAACTCTTGCAATGGTGCATGGATGAGGTCCCCATGTTGCTGGCACGACAAACATTTCTTCATGAACCTGTAACTATCTCACTCCATGGTCAACCAGTTGTATCCCGTTCTTAAGATCTTCTTGGCTAGAGTAGGTCCACTAGAGTGTGCCCCACAAATGCCTTCATGTACCTCTTGTAAGGCCACCTCAGCTTCCCTAGAGTCAATACATCGTAAAAGCGTACCATCAGGGCTCCTTTTTTAGAGGGTGTCTCCTAGAAGGGTGAAGTGGGAGGCTCAATGGATGAAGCTTTTATGTTGTGAGGATGATAGGTTGGGTGGCATGATGTTATCATAAAGGTACATGCAAGTCTCTTGATACCAAGGAGATAGAGGACCAACAATGTCACATACAAGTTCTAATTGTGGGAGATCATAAGCTAGGATGGGGAGTTCTTTGATCAGGAACTCACATTTCTTGATATCTTTCTTCATATCCACCATAGATTGTATCATGGCCATGGCATCTATTGCTTTGTTATTCAACCTTGGGATCTATTCAAAATGGATATCGTGGAAGTATTCTTTAAAGCCATCAACCATTCTTTTATAGGGCAAGATCTTGTCATCCTTAGTCTTGTATTCATTATTCACTTGTCGAATGACCAATTGGGAATCTCCGTAGACCATCAACTTCTGGATCTTTCACTAGATCATCATGTAGAGTCCTATGATGAGGGCCTCATATTCTACTACATTGTTTGTACATGGAAATGTGATCTTGTATGATTTTTGGATGGTGTCTCCTTGAGAAGTAACAAACAAAATGCCTGCCCCTAAGCCTCAATATAGATTCATCTCGAAGCTCTACAAGTAGTGGTTATTCTATTAGGATTGGTGCATCAGCTAATTGATTAGAAATTACCAATCCTTTAAGGGATTTCCTCTCTGTGTATTCAATATCAAACTCACTCGGGAGCATTACCCATTTAGCCATTCTTCCTTTAAGGGTTGCTCTAGTCAACAGATACTTTAGCAGATCAATCTTGGCAATGAGCTTAGTCTTGTGACTAAGCATGTAGTGTCTCAACTTTTGTGAAGTGAAGATGATAGCTAGGCATTCTCATTCAATTGGAGTATAATTTAGATCATAGGACACCAAGCTACGACTAATATAATATATGGCTCTTTCTTTTCCTTATTCATTGTGTTGTGCAAATAAGGCCCCTATAGCTGTTTCTATTGTTGAAATATACAAAGGAGGCTTTCTCCTTGTTTTGGTGGAATAAGGACACGTGGGTTAGTGAGGTATTCTTTCAGCTAATCAAAAGAATTCTAACACTAATTATCCCACACAAAATCTGTGTTCTTGCAGAGAAGATGTTGGAACGACTGGCATTTATTAGAAAGTTGTGCTATAAACTGTCAGATGGATTGAAGATTTCCCTATAGACTTTACAGCTATTTAAGTGTCTTCAGTGGAGGCATCTCCATTATAGCTTTGAAATTGGCAGGGTCTACTTCGATTCATCTTCTCAACACTATAATTTTCTTGAAAGTGACCTCGAAGACACATTTCTTTGGATTCAGCCGCACATTGTACTATTCTAGCATATTAAAGTTCTTGGCCAACACATTTAAGTGTTCTTCTCTGGTTTTATATTTTCCTAATAGATCATCAACGTAGTCTTCCATTATGCTATGGAAAAGATCATGGAATATGACTGTCATTGCCCATTGATATATGGCACCTACATTCTTCAAGCTGAAAGGCATCATGACCCAGCAGTATATCCCCCATTGGCATATGAAGGATGTTTTATATGGTCTTCCTCTATGATCCTGATTTGATTGTACCCTGAGAAATCATCCATTAGAGACAACATCTCATGACCTATTGTGAGATCCACTGTTATGTCGATGTTTGGTAGCAGAAAGTCATCCTTAGGGAAAGCTTTATTAAGTTATCTAAAATTTGTGCAGCACTAGATGCCCCCAGTGACTTTGGCTACATGTATAATTTTGGATACCCACTCAGGGTAGTGTATTAGATGGGTAAACCCCACATCTAGGAATTTCTTAAGCTTTGCTTTGACAAGATGTGCAATTTGAGGATTCATCTTTCTTAGATTTTGTTTCATTGGTTTCACATCAAGACATACCGCAAGATGATGAACAACTAGGGCAGGATCTAGTCCCGACATGTCAACATAGGTTGATGGAAACTTATGATTTCTTTGTTTGAAAAAGGATAAGAAATTCTCCTATTCTTTTGCTATAAGGGATTCTTCTCTGAATATGATTTTTAGTGCTTCTTCTATCCCAAGATTCATTTCTTGTGATGCTTCCACTAGGATTGGTGATCTCTTTGTATATAGCTCAGCCACCTTGTGAAGACGCATGCTCTCATCTCCTAGCACCTCATGGAGGTTTTCATTAGGTGATACAACCTTTATTTTGATGTTTTCCTCACCTGAAAGTGTCACAGAGTTGTTTTTAGTAGGAGGTGTTATTTTGACTTTTATGTTTTTTTTACTAAGAGCATGGGTAGTTTCTCTAAAGCAAGAAAATGTGTTGAGTTACATGATGTATCTAACTTTGTGGTCTCCAAGGGGAAATGATCTCTGACCCCCATCATCTCAACTATTACTTCATCATTCTATGCAACATCAAGGATGGGAGGTCCTTGTTGGTCCTAATCTATAAGTTGGGGGTAAATAAGAGGTAAGTCACAGGAGGTGGATGGAGTGGTGGTTAGGGTATATATGGTGTATACATAGGATTCAAAGAATTTGGAAAAATCACTAAAGGAGTCTTGATTGTCTACTTCGTTGATGTTATCGACCGTAGGGTAGACCTTAGCAACCTCACCTAAGATATATTCGCCATTAGCAAGGATGGATTCTTGATTCCCATACCCTAATGCATGAAGACACAGGTTTATTATTTCTTCAATTGGCTCCACAATCCCCTACTCATGAGGGCCTATACCACCTTGTCCTTTATAGCCCATATACTTGACAATCTTCAGACCCTTTCCATAGATTTCCACTAGGATAGTAGGGGCTTCTCATTCTGCTTCTTCTTTGTATAACCATGAGGATATATCTTTAAAAACATCCTAGTCAAGGAGGTGCCTCTTATCGAAGGTGGGTGATGATTTGCATTTGTTGGTTACCATGGAGATTTCTTCTTCTCTAGGAGCACCAAATGTCTTAGGAGTGGGCAATAGTCCTACACAAAAGGCACTATGTAGGTCATATTCGCCACACCCCATGTCACTTACCTTGATCTTTACTTTAGGTGGTGGGGATGTCTTTGATGTAGTGGCAATGTTGGAGGGATCGATGTATGAGGCAAAGGAAGTAGGATTAGCTTGTAAGGTAGATTTCTTAGTGACATTATTATATGGGTAGAAGGTGAGGTCGTGTCCTTCCAAAAATTTGCAATATTGGAATAGAGAAGCATCGACATTGATAGTAACTTCTATGCTATTATGGGGGAATTTCAAGAATTGGTGGAATGTGGAAGCAACATCTTGCATGGCATGGATCCATGGTCGACCAAGGAGAATATTGTAGGAAAGGTCAAGATCAAGCACCTAACACTTGGTTTCCAAGATCTTCTGCCCCACTTGGATAGAGAGTTTGATGGTACCTTCAGACAGTGTCTCAGTATCATCATACCCCTTAATACTTATACATTCACTAGTATCCACAACTACATTGGATTATCCTAAATGTTTTAAAAATTTTAGAGTGCACAGGTTTAGGTCAGAGCCACCATCTACTAAGACTCTTTTTATGATGTGTTTGTGGATGCAGACTTCAATTGTAGGTCATTATGTAGGTCATTGGAGGTAGGAACATCCTTTTTAGGGAAGGTGAGATGGTGCGGTGAGGTGAGGTGGCTCACCATTACTTGGGATTGATCCATATTCAAGTTGGTGGGGACATGATTTTTTATTAAGGCTTTGTCGAGGATTTCTTTGTGAAGGGGAGATGTATGGAGCAACTCAAGGATGGAAATTTGTGTGGGGGTTGTGCCTAGATGATCTAGGAGGTTATATTTGTAGGAAGATGGTAGATTGGTAGATGTAGATGTGGAGGGTTGTCATTGGTGGGTGCCCCATGGATAGATACATGGTTGCAGTGAGTAGTGATAGCACAATTTGGAGTCTTGGCTCAAATGTTGATGGTGTTGATGCAATTGGAAGAATCTTCTAATCGACCCATGACAGAGTCAAAAGAAGTGAGAGACGGTACAATCTTGAAGGCTTGGTTGGATGAGGATGATTTTCCTTTGTTGTGGTCAGGTAGAGGATCCTTGTAAGCTCCTAGGTTAGCATTTGGTGATTTCTTAGGTGGTTCCTCAATGGTAATGTCTTCCCTATCAATGAGATCTTGCACGTAGTGCTTTAGCCTCATGCATTTTGATGTTTTGTGTCCTTTCATGTAATGATTCTCACAAAAGATATTTTAATCAAACCAAGAGGGTTTGAATTGATTCTAATCATAAGGTCTAATAGGGGGTAAGATGATCAAATCTTCCTTCACAAGGTTGTTCAAAAAAATCTCAATAGGCTGCCCTAAGGGTGTGAATTTTATCTTGGGGTTATTATTTTGTTTATGTGGTCCCTTGGGGACATTGACATTGTTTGTGGTGGATGTGTATGGTAGCATTTTATTTTATACATGTTGAACGACCTTTATGTTGGTGATACCATCGTTGAGAGTATTTTTATTCTTTCCCCAAAAGCGGGGTTTGTCACTTGAAGGTGCATTGGTGTTTGTGTTCTTGCTAACCTTGTTGTTGTGATTGCTGACTTTGTTATTGTTATTGTAAAGTTTAATGGGGCCTTTAGTGATGAGGGCTCTTTAAATTTTGGTGCCCTTGTTAATGACCTCTTTAAAGGTAGATGCACATTGTATTTGTAGATGGAACTCCATTTCATGACTTAGGTTGGTGACAAACATGGTAATTCAAGTTGTTTCTCTGGCATATGCCATGGGAGCTTGCTTTCTAAGCCTCTCCATCTTTGTAAAAAGGTGGAAAATGACTCTCCACTCTTTGTTTTGGTGTTGCATGAGTCGATCATTTATATTTCATGTTCAAAGTTGTAGGAGAAATGGTTTACAAACTTCTCTGTGAGTTCATTGAAGGTCCTAATGCTAGGAGGAAGATGAGTAAACCATTCAATGGCTTGGCCACTGAGTCTTTGTGGGAAGAGTCTCATCAAATAAGTGTCATCATATGAGACCTCTAGGCAAGCGATGTAGAACCACTGAAGGTGTTCTCTAGGATTTCCCTTTCCTTTGTACTTGTCAAATTTGGGTGTTTCAAAGTTTTTAGGAAAGGGAGGCATATATAATCTCCTATCAAATGGGTAAGGGCAAATATCCTCAAAAGAATATTTCTTCCTTTTGTTACCATGTTGTATGTTTTCAACCTTTTGGATCAACGCTTGTACAACGCTAGCTAAATCTTGAGATGGTGGTTGTGAAATATGGTTTTGTTGATTTTGCATGAGTTGTTAGAGAAAGGGTGGAATTTGATTTTGAGGTATTATTTGATGTTGGGATGTTTGACTTTCGGAATTTTAATTTTGGAGTGTGAGATGTTGTTGGTATGCAAGAAGTTGTTGTAAGATGTGTGCGTAGAGATGTTGGTTTTGGTTGGGATTGTGTTGTGTGGTTTGGATGGATAATACAATGTGTGCTTGGGTTATGGGGTTTTGTACATATGTGGAATTAGATGATGGGTTGGCACATGGGTTGGTATTAGTTGTGTTAGGGGGGTGTTGCAAAAATAAGTGGTTTATGAAGGCTATAGTGTTTGTGTCGAGTTGAGGGGTGCTAGTGGTAACACTTGTGTGTGTGGTGTTGTTAGGAATGCTTAGAGTGATATGTGGCATAGATGATGTGATAGTAGATGGTGATAAGTTTGAGATATTTTGTGTGGTTGATGCATTTCTTGGGATTGTGTATTTGGTAACATTAGAGTTCGTGGGAATTGTAGATGTAGTGACATTAGAGATTTGAGATATGTTAGGGTTGATATGTGATTTGGATGGTTGTGCCGACATGGTGACATTGGGTATCATAGCACCATTTCCAAGAAGAAATTCAAGATATCTATTAGGGTGTAATCTTAGGACTCTATCAAGTATATACATAGAATTAACATCTTGTGTAAAGTCTAAGATATCTTGATCTACTTGGTTGGTGTTCGATGGTTGTGTTTGTGATGGGAAGGGGAAAGGATTTAGCATAGTGGTAGCATCATATAATGGCACTTGTTGGATGATAGGAACATTATTTTAGTTAGTTTCTGGCATCCCTATGCCAAAGTTGTTTCTAATATGGGTCATTTCTTGATTCTTCTTGGCTTGTGATCTTGTTACGGACATACAATGGTGTGGATTTGACCATGGGTGGATCAAGTTCAAGACCTTAGAGAATAGGTTTGATTTAATGGACCTAAAGATAAGTGGGAGTGAAGATGTGAATGCTTGGAGAATAGAGATGGAAAGGGTAATGAGATGATTGGGATTTTTTTGGGGAATCAAAGATTTAGATTGTTGAGAATAATATCCTTAAAGTCTAAATCTAAGGATAATGGTGTGAATATAGGTTTTAGCTTTTAGAGAATCAAATCCCAAATAAAAGTGGCAACCTAAGGAAGGTAAATGTTAAAATTATGAGGATGGTGGAACAACCTTTGAGGTTAAGACCTAAAAGGAAGTAGTTGAATTGATTTTACCAATTTGGACAAAAACGATTAAAAGAGGTAGATTGGTTTGGGATGTAGGAGAAAAATATTTTGGGAAGATTTGGAGGATATGACTAAGGATAATAATCAACCAAGGAGACCTTAGATGAATAGGGTGAATGGTTTTGGATAGTAATCAACTAACAAAGCCTTAGGTGATTTGGATGTATGGATGATGTTGGATGTTGGATAAAATTTTGATGATGTCGGGGGCATACTCAAATAAAAAGGTGAGCTTGAATAGGTCTAGATCTTAGGATTTTTGTAAAGATGAATGTTTCTCTTTCAAATAAGGTAGACTAATGACCTTATGTGAAAAGGAATGGGTATTCTACTTGAAGGTAGACTAATGACCAACAAGAAAAATAGGATAATAAAGGATGACAAGATCTAGGTAAATTTCTTTGCTTAATGTTTTGATTGGAATATAATTGTGGATTTGATTGAAAGATTGATTTTTGATGCTTGGATGGTTTTGATTTTTGGAAGTTTAGATTTTAAGGTTTTTGGATAATGGTTGTATGAATAAAGTATAGGTCCAAAAGATGAAAATCAATATGTAAGGCTAAATTGGATTATGTATGGAGATGGGATTACAAAAAGGGGGATTCTAGTTGGGCTTAGTGATTTGATTGATAGTGACGGTTCCAATTAGGAAAGTGATTATTCTCTAAGGTCAATATGGGAATATGGGTGAAAATGATTATGGGTGATGGTTGAAGGTAGACTTGGTTTTGGTGGATTTTTTACAAAGTTGTGAGGCCAACACTTTTACATTTCTGTACATCTGACTATTTAGCTTACTGTTGTTGGTATTTTTACATTTATGGGACTGTTGTTCCCAGATTTTCAAACTATTAAACCTTATTATGTTAAAGGAAAACTAATTGGGTGATGTTAGTTAGATGTTTGCTTTAAGAGAAAACAAATTGGGTGATGTTATATAAATGTTTATTCTAGTAGGAAAACTAATTGGATGATGTTAGATAGAAAATTGTCATGTGATTTCATTATGTTGATAAGAACTATGGTATGCTTTAGAAATACATGTATTAAATTTGCTTCGGCTATGATATGCATATGTGGAATTAACTTTGAGATTGAGTGTGCAGGTATTTCTAACAAAACCACAGATACAGGAGATTATTCCACACCATATGTTGCAATCCCTTGTGAAGCTGATCTAGTTCCACGAGGAACCAAGATCAACTCTGTGTTTGGTGCAATGTTGTAATATTGTCTTGCATGAGGTTGAATGGGTTAAGTCTACCCTTTTGTAAAATTAAGTTATGATTTGTGTTGTAAGAATTGTATTTGAAGTTTATTTTTTTAATTTAAATTTTTGAGACCCTTTTCTTGTGTCTTAACTTGACCCTAGGTGTCCTAACTAAGTTTAAATTGATCCTGGGTTATACCCCATGGGTCTAGGGTCACTTTTGACTTAGGTAACCCTTAGTTAACCTCCGTATGGTCACCTTAACTTCACAGTGAAGTTAAGTGACGAATTTAGAGGCATGTGAAGGATAGGATGAGTGGGATCAACACTCAAGCCCATCCTTTCTCCATTTCCAAGGCATGAAATGACTCCATGGTCCACAAATAAAGGAGGGACTTATCTTCTTCTTCCTTCACCTTTGGTGAGAGTTCCCATGAAGTGGTGTGGTCCTTCATGGGTGGGGATATTTTTTTAATTCCAGTTGGGATAGTGGGGATATTTTTTTAATTCCACTTGGGATGGTGGGGATATTTTTTTAATTCCACTTGGGATCGTGGGGATATTTTTTTAATTCCACTTAGGATGGTGGAAAAAGGAGTGGGGATATTTAAATATTATAATCTTAAAAAATTCATAAATATTACAATCTTTAATTCATTTTTGTCCTCACATGTGAATTTAAAATTCACAAATAATGTGAGCCCTTGATGTCATAATCCACTCTTCCCAAACAAACAAATTTTTAATTCATCCACTATGAATTTAAAATTCACAAATAATGTGAGCCCTTGATGTCATAATCCACTCTTCCCAAAAAAATAAATTTTTAATTCATCCACTATGAATTTAAAATTCATAAATAATGTGAGCCCTTGATCTCAACTCTTGATCCTCACCTTCCATTCCCTTTTTAGAAAATCTATAAATAGAACCCTTCTCTAAGCAATGAGGGAGACTGGATTTTTGCAGGGGAACTTGATTCTTGCAGGGGAACTTCATTCTTGCAGGGGGGGACTTCATTCTTGCATTCTTATCATACCTAATTTCTTCTTCTGGCATCCTCATAATGCTCAATTCCTTCTCTATTCTCCTCTTCATAGCCTCATAATGCTGAAATTATTCTAGCCATCCTATATCCTCCATTCATTATCCCTTACTTGTGATCATAGAGAGATTGTGTTGTTTTTGAGAAGGAAAGATTGGGAGAAGACACTAAGTGTGGAGCTCTTCATCAACTTCATCCATTAAAGGGCTTTTTAATGTTGGTTTTCATGACTTTTCCTATGTATTTCTATTTGTTGCATGAAGGATGTGTGAAAATTATATGTTTTGCTTGTGTTGTAAATTTTGTTATTGTGGGAAAATTTTATTGGGTTGTCAACATAGCTTCTTCCACTTGGGAGAAATGCTCATCAACTGTGGGGTGTTGATAGAGCGTCTTCCACATGGGAGAAATGCTCATCAAGTGTGGGGTAAGGGAGGAGTGATCCTCCTCGAGTGCATGCCTTGTTTCTTTTGAGATGTTGAAAGCCTTGAGGGCATTTGTGTAAATTTGAGAAAATTGGTTATATGGCTTGAGAGCCAAATATGATATTCCTTGGAATCTGATGATCTTGTTTGGCTTGAGGCCATGAGAAAAATTGTGTTGAAATATTGTGAAGGGTGATACTCTAGAGTTGAGTGTGTCCACTCTCTTACCCCTCTGTAAACTCACCTTTTTTGAGTTTTTGTGTTGTATAAATATCCATGGGTGTATGTGTGTTTCGGTGTGTTGTTGTTTTTTTTTTTTTTTTTTACCTGTTGTGAAGTGGACTTGAATTTACCTAGGTGCGTGGATGATCTCCCTAGCTCAGGGGTGACCCTCTTGCGGGTCTACGGTAGGGAGGAGAGCAGCTTGTGTGGTGTTTCTTTCATTGTGTGATATGCAGGTTTCTGGGAACTTATTGTGAAGCTTGAAAAAGATTATTGGATCTTAGAAAATATTTTATTTTCCTTAAGTCTTATGGACAGTTTGATCTTTTAATAGCTCCTTCTTTGTCACTTTTCCAAAAGGAGAAATTATCTCCCTATTGATGTATAAATTGTTATTTTTGGAGTTGTGAGGAAATCCTCTGTGATTGGATTGTTGATTGTATTCTACTCTTCATTAAGTTTTACCATTTTAAAATGAGGAAAGGAAGAGGAAATTTGTTTTTAAAAGGATATTAGAATTGTCTAGTTCCTTCTACTTCTACTTGCAAAGTTGTGAGTTAGTTGATGTTTTAAGTAAGTTTGTAAAAGTATTATTCCTGTGCAAGCTTAGTAGAAATATTAGTTTTAAATTTTGTTAAAAGTCAAGTTGTAATTTTGCTACCATGAAAGAAATGAAATTTGGGTTGCAGTATTGCTTTTGAAATTATCACCACCTTGAAGGTCTCTTCCTAGGGTGGGGACCATTTTACTATTCAATTTTCAATATTTACTATTCACTTTCCACTAATCACTATTCATTTTTACTATTCACTATGTACTTTTACTCTTCGCTTTTCACTATTCATTGAAGGCAAACTTATGTATTTTAAAACATTTGACTTGAAATAGAAATTTTAATCTAAGAAAGTGGGATTTATTTATGCATAATAATACAAATTGAACAGATGTTTAAACTCTGAGTTGCAATTCAGAAATACATTGTTTATACAATTACAATTTAAAAAGAGCATACGTGAATATATTTTAATTTTAAGGAAGAGTTTCTCAGAAGTTTTAACAATTATCCCAAATTAAATGACAGGAAAATGAAGAGGAAAGTATGATCCCTTCATTTACAAAGGACACTAAAAATAAACACAAACAAGCCATCACAGGCATTCCATGAGTGGCCATTTTAAACTCAACTGTAGATTTAGAGAATAAATGTCCAATTGAGAAAAAAAAAGACAGAGAAAGAACAGCTAACCTTGGAAAACAAAGAGGAGAAAATGCATGGCATTTCTGAATAGGGATAAGAGAACTAAGTAAGTTTAACCTAATGTTAAACCTGTTGAGGAACAAGTTGATTAATAAAATTAAATCAAACGTTGAACTAAAACCTAGAGCGGAACCCTAGGGAGACTGAGTCAAGCAAAGTTAACCAACCTTGTGTAAGTGATCTGGTTTACCAAGAAATTAGGAATAATGTAAAGGCTGTAGTGTTATTGTTGTTCGATAAAGAACGTGAAGAAAAAAAAAAAGATAACATAAGAAGATCTTGCACAACGGGAAGGGGAATGAGATAGAAATACAATCAAAATTAAATTTTAGAGAAACGGTAAAATGAACGTGATAGAAATACAATCAAAATTAAATTCCAAGAAAAGGAAGAGAGGGCAAATGAATGAGCTTGGTTGAAAATGCTAAGTCTGAGAAATTAATATTAAATTCTAGAAAATGGAAAGAAGAATCAAATGACCGTACTTTGCAAAAAAATGATCTATCACCTAAAACAACTGTTGTTCAAATATATTTCGTGAGATTAACCTAAGTCAGGAAACCACACATTTCCTTGCATAGTATGTGCACATATGTATTTGGTATGCTGCCGACAACTATATTGTTTTTGCCTTAAGCGTACGCCACCGAGCACGCCTACACGTGCGAGGGGATTTCTAGGGAAGAGTGGGAAAATTTTTGGTATTTCATTTCATGACCACATGGCGCATGTGGACATGACATGTGTGATGCATGTTGTGACTGCATGGAAAATGTGGGCATGACATTTGGTATCAGAGCCAAGTTTAAACACTTGGCATAATTGGGCACATTATTATTCTACAACATCGATTAATTAAAGTCTACCATGTTTTGTAGGATGCCTGCCCGATGTGCTCGAGGAGCACAATCACGCAAGACAGCATCTATTGAGGTGCATAGTGATTCCTTGGGTAAGGGACAAGGACCCACAGTTATAGCAGATCCACCCATACCACAAGCACCAACTATACCACAGGCACCACTCATACCACAGGCACCACCTGTACCACAGTTACCACCAGTAATTGACCTAGGCCCACAGATTCTTTAGACACTGCAGGCCTTGTTAGGGCGGTTACCATCAGCTATTCCAGAACCACATAGTGAGCCTCACGTTGATCCACGAGAAGAGCCATGTAATGAGCCATGTGCAGAATCGTGTGCTGAGCCATATGTGAAACCTCGCATAGATCCATTAGAGGTGCCATGCATGGAGGATTTCATTGAGATTCTAGACACTACAGTAGAAGAGGTAGGGTTAGCCTACCATGCATGGAGTAGGAGTCCCCTGAGACACTCGAAACGAGATGAGACCAGTAGGGTAGGACAGGTATACCATGGACCGTATGAGTATGGATTAGATGAGCCCATTATAGGGCTCAGAGACAGAGGAGATCCCATTAGAGATTTGCTTAGGCTCAACCCACCTACTTTTGCAGAAGCTACTGAGGGAGCTGTGGCCGAGGCTTGGTTGATTAGTCTGGACAGGTGTTTCACGTCAGGACCTTACAAGAGCAACATGAAAGCATGAGTGGCAGTGCATCTCTTGAAAGATGCAACAGCTACCTGGTGGTGCACTGAGGAGTGCAAGCGCTGACTATCCCTAGATACACTCACTTGGGATATCTTCATAGAGCGCTTTAATGCATGATATTTGTCAGAGCATTACAGACAGCGCAGGATTGATGAGTTCCATGAGTTACAATAGAGAGGACTCACTGTTGCTCAATATGAGAGCCGGTTCATCGAGCTTTCTTGTTACGCGGAGTACCTCCAGGATGAGAAACTCTTGGTACACAAATTCATCAGAGGCCTAAATCACGGGATAGAAGGACTAGTATGTATGGCAAATCCCCAAACCATGAGCGAGACTATAGAAAAGGCTCTTATTGTAGAGGAAATTCAGGGACGAGGGCAGAATTCATGCCCACAGTATCAAGGTCGTAATCCCCAACAACAACAGAATTTTTATAGACCGTAATTTACACCACAGAGAGGAGGGTTTTATTCCTCATCATTACCTCCTAGGCCTCCATAGTAGCATCAGCAAAAATCTAGGGCCCAACAGAGGGCTCAGGGGGGATAGAACCATGGATGGCAGCAGTAGGGCCAGCGTAGAGACCAGAGAAGTAGGGATCTTCTGCAGAACCCACAAGGTCTCAGCAATCAAACAGAGGGTCACAGGGGTCCACTAGGCAGATCGGAATAGCAGTCAGGTAGGACTCAGTCTGTATAGTTACAAGCTAGGGGCCCATGCTATGTATGTGGTGGGGCAGGGCATTTAGCCAGGAAGTGTCCACAGCGATTTACAGCAGTTGGACAGCCCCATGTAGGAGGATCTAAGTAGACTGTAGGTGATATGGGTAGATTCCACCACATGTTTGCAGCAGTTGACAACTGTCAGGCTAATTTCCAAGCTTTATTCATTGAGACAGCAGGTACGATTAGGGATTTCCCTATCTCTATTCTTTTTGACTCTGGAGCTACCGATTCTTTCCTGTCTACCTCGTTAGTGGAATGTTGCAGGCTAGTGGCTTATAGGAAAGACATTACGTGGGAGGTTGAGTTGGCCTCTGGGGTCAAGATGTCAGTAGATACTATGGTTAGAGATTGTGAGATCTCCTTAGGTTCCTTCACTACAACATGTGACCTTAGGGTTATTCCATTAGGATCCTATGAAGTAGTTCTAGGTATGTACTGGCTTGCGGCTCATAGAGCTAAACTAGATTATCACTAGAGGACGATTAGTTGCTTAGATAATCATGGCACACTGGTCGAGATAGTGGGTGTTCAGAAGCCCACGACAGTTCGTATGATATCTACTCAGTAGCTTAAGTGCTGCATGTGGAAGGGTTGTTAGATGTTTGCTATTACGGTCAGTGACAAATCAAAGGATGAGCCTAAGGTTACCTTAGATGATCACCCTATCTTGAGAGACTTTGCCGACGTATTCCCACTGGAGTTACTAGTTATGCCTCCACACAGAGAGGTCGATTTCCACATCGACTTAGTGCCAGGTGCAGAACCCGTGTCTCGTGCACCCTACAGGATGACTACACATCAGCTTACAGAACTTAAACTACAGTTAGAAGAGTTACTTGAAAAGGGGCACATCTGACCTAGCATTTCACCCTGGGTGCACCGGTCATCTTTGTGAAGAAGAAGGATGGGTCTCTTCGACTATGCATGGATTATAGGTAGTTGAACAAGGTGACGGTGAAGAACCATTATCCTCTGCCTAGGATTGATGACCTCTTTGATCAGATGTAGGGAGCCAGAGTGTTCTCAAAAATTAATTTAAAATCTAGGTATCACCAATTGCGCATCACAGAGGTAGACATTCATAAGACTGCTTTTCGAAGCAGATATGGCCATTATGAGTTCACTGTGGTACCCTTCTATTTGACGAATGCCCCTGCACTATTCATGAGTCTCATGAACGAGGTGTTTCGTACTTACTTGGATCGGTTCATGATCATATTTCTTGATAATATTTTAATTTGTTCGCGAACCAAGGAGGAACATGTGGATCATTTGCGTCAAGTTTTGCAGTGCTTACGAGAGCAGCAGCTTTATGGCAACCTGGCGAAGTGTGCCTTCTTCAGGACAGAGGTGCAATACTTGGGGCACATCTTATTAAGCAATGGCATCTCCATATATCCATCGAAGATCAGAGCAATTCAGGACTGGCCAGTACCCACCAGTGTGATAGAAGTCAGGAGCTTTATGGGATTAGCCGGTTATTACCGTAGATTTGTCAAGGGCTTTTCTAGGATAGCACATCCCATCACTTCCCTTCAGTGAAAAGGGAAAAGTTTCACTTGGACTGAGTAGTGTGAGAAGGCCTTTGGGATCCTCAAGGAGCGTCTTACCAGTGCTCCCATTTTAGCAGTTCTAGATCCTGCAGAGGATTTTGTTGTTTGTACAGATGCATCATTAGAGGGTTTGGGAGCTGTGCTTATGCAGGGAGGTAGAGTGATTGCATACAAATCACGCAAACATAAGACACATAAACTAAACTAGCCTACTCACGATTTAGAGCTCACAGTAGTTATTCATGCTCTTGTTCGTTGGAGACATTTTCTCTTAGGTCGATGCTTTGAGCTCCATTCAGATCACCATAGCTTACAGTATATTTTTACATAGCCAAATCTGAATGCTCACCAGCAGCATTGGATGGATTTCTTATGCGAGTACGACTTTGATGTCCACTACATCAAAGGGAAGTAGAACGTGGTTGCTGACGCTTTAAGTCAGAGGCACCATGAGATCCTGACCTTAACATTAAAGGTGATCTTGAGGGACCGCATCTTACAACATCTGTCAGGGGACGAGTGGTTTCTTGAGGTGCAGCAAGAAATTTAGAATCAGGGGGCCCTTATGGGTAAATTCACATGATATTCCCTTGAGTCTGATGGTTTGCTTAGACATCGGCAGTGTATCTATGTACCCCGTACAGGTGACCTGCATACAGTGATTCTTTTATAGGCTCATAGAGCACCTTATGCAGCACATCAAGGAGTGAAGAAGATGCATACCGATTTGTGACAGTTATATCATTGGGCTGGGATGAGACGAGACATTGCAGAATATGTTGCCTTGAGTGTCAGAAGGCTAAGGTTGAGCATCAACATCTAGCAGGACTATTGTACCCTCACAAGATACCTGAGTGGCAATGGGACACCATTTCCATGGACTTTATCGTTGGTCTACCTATGTCATCACATCGTCATGATGCCATCATGGTGACAGTTGACAAGTTGACCAAGGTGGTGCATTTCTCACCTATACGCACAACGTACAATGCACCATCAGTGGCGAGAGTGTTCTTAGATCAAATTGTTAGACTTCACGGAGTACCTCACCGCATCATTTCTGATAGAGACTCTATATTCACTTCATCATTTTGGAGAGCCTTACATCAAGCATTGGGCACACAGCTCAACTTCAGTTCAGCATACCATCCAGAGACTGACAGACAGACAGAGAGAGTTAATCACGTGTTAGAAGATATGCTTCATATGTATGTTATGGACCATCAATCTAGATGGGAGGAGTATCTGTATCTAGTTGAGTTTGCCTACAATAATGGGCATCACAGCTCGTTGGGTATGCCTCCTTTCTAGGCTTTATACGAAAGATCGTGTAGGACACCATTGAGTTGGGATCGGATAGAGGATAGGGTCGCCATTGGTCCAGAACTAGTTCAGGACATGGAGCAGCAGATTGCACTAATTAAACAGAGACTTCAAGAGGCACAGGATAGACTGAAGAAGTATGCCGATGCAAAGAGAACTGATTAGAGCTTCTCACTAGGTGACAGGGTATTTTTGAGAGTGTGACCGCACAAGAGTCCAATCCATTACGGATAGGGCTCTAAACTCACACCTCAATTTGTAGGACTTTTTGAGATTTTGGAGTGAATAGGACCTGTAGCCTATCATCTCACCTTGCCACCTAGCCTATTGCGTATCCATGATATTTTTCATGTTTCAGTTTTACGTCGTTATATCTCTGACTTATCTCATGTATTGGATTGGAGTGCTCTTCAGGTAGAGGCAGACGAACAACTGGCATTGGAGCTAATTCACATATTGGCTCGTCGGATGCTGGGCCTTCGAGGTCGAGAGCTGGACCAGGTTAAGGTCCAATGGGACATGATGGACGAGGTCACTGCAACATGGGAGGATGCAGCGAAACTAAGGACTCTGTATCCTCACCTCTTTGATAACTTCCAGGAGGAAGTACAATCTTAGGGGGGAGGATGTGAGGCCAACACTTTTGCATTTCTGTACATCTGACTATTTAGCTTACTATTGTTGGTATTTTTACATTTATGGGACTGTTGTTCCTAGATTTTTAAACTATTAAACCTTATTATGTTAAACGAAAACTAGTTGGGTGATGTTAGTTAGATGTTTTCTTTAAGAGAAAACAAATTAGGTGATGTTATATAGATGTTTATTCTAGTAGGAAAACTAATTGGGTGATGTTAGATAGAAAATTGTCATGTGATTTTATTATGTTGATAAGAACTATGGTATGCTTTAGAAATACATGTATTAAATTTGCTTCAGCTATGATATGTATATGTGGAATTAACTTTGAGATTGAGTGTGCAGGTATTTCTAACAAAACCACAGATACATGAGATTATTCCACACCGTATGTCATAATCCCTTGTGAAGCCGATCTAGTTCCACGAGGAACCAAGATCAACTCTGTGTTTGGTGTAATGTTGTAATGTTATAATATTGTCTTGCATGAGGTTGAATGGGTTAGGTCTACCCTTTTGTAAAATTGAATTATTATTTGTGTTGTAAGAATTGTATTTGAATTTCATTTTTTTTAATTTAAATTTTTGAGACCCTTTTGTTGTGTCTTAATTTGACCCTGGGTGTCCTAACTAAGTTTAAATTGACCCTGGGTTATACCCCATGGGTCTAGGGTCACTTTTGACTTGGGTAACACTTAGTTAACCTCCGTATGGTCACCTTAACTTCACAATGAAGTTAAGTGACGAATTTAGAGGCATGTGAAGGATAGGATAAGTGGGATCAACACTCAAGCCTATCCTTTCTCTATTTCCAAGGCATGAAATAACTCCATGGTCCACAAATAAAGGAGGGACTTATATTCTTGTTCCCTCACTTTTGGTCAGAGTTCCCATGAAGTGGTGTGGTCCTTCATGGGTGGGGATATTTTTTTAATTCCACTTGGGATAGTGGGGATATTTTTTTAATTCCACTTGGGATGGTGAGGATATTTTTTTAATTCCACTTGGGATAGTGGGGATATTTTTTTAATTCCACTTAGGATAGTGGAAAAAGGAGTGGGGATATTTAAATATTATAATCTTAAAAAATTCATAAATATTACAATCTATAATTCATTTTTGTCCTCACATGTGAATTTAAAATTCACAAATAATGTGAGCCCTTGATGTCATAATCCACTCTTCCCAAACAAATGAATTTTTAATTCATCCACTATGAATTTAAAATTCACAAATAATGTGAGCCCTTGATGTCATAATTCACTCTTCCCAAAAAAATAAATTTTTAATTCATCCACTATGAATTTAAAATTCATAAATAATGTGAGCCCTTGATCTCAACTCCTGGTCCTCACCTTCCATTCCCTTTTTAGAAAATCTATAAATAGGACCCTTCTCTAAGCAATGAGGGAGACCAGATTTTTGCAGGAGAACTTGGTTCTTGCAGGGGAACTTGATTCTTATAGGGGGACTTCATTCTTGCATTCTTATCATGCTTAATTTCTTCTTCTGGCATCCTCATAATGCCCAATTCCTTCTCTATTCTCCTCTTCCTAGCCTCATAATGCTGAAATTATTCTAGCCATCCTATATCCTCCATTCATTATCCCTTGGTTGTGATCATAGAGAGATTGTGTTGTTTTTGAGAAGGAGAGATTGGGAGAGGACACTAAGTGTGAAGCTCTTCATTAACTTCTTCCATTAAAGGGCTTTTTAAGGTTGGTTTTCATGACTTTTCCTTTGTATTTCTATTTGTTGCATGAAGGATGTGTGAAAATTATATATTTTGCTTGTGTTGTAAATTTTGTTATTGTGGAAAAATTTTATTGGGTTGTTGACAGAGCTTCTTCCACTTGGGAGAAATGCTCATCAACTGTGGGGTGTTGACAGAGCATCTTCCACTTGGGAAAAATGCTCATCAAGTGCGGGGTAAGGGAGGAGTGATCCTCCTCAAGTGCATGCCTTGTTTCTTTTGAGATGTTGAAAGCCTTGAGGGCATTTGTGTGAATTTGAGAAAATTGGTTATATGGCTTGAGAGCCAAATATGATATTCCTTGGAATCTGATGATCTTGTTTGGCTTGAGGCCATGAGAAAAATTGTGTTGAAATATTGTGAAGGGTGATACTCTAGAGTTGAGTGTGTCCACTCTCTTACCCCTCTATAAACTCACCTTTGTTGAGTTCTTGTGTTGTGTAAATATCTATGGGTGTATGTGTGTTTCAGTGTGTTGTTTTATTTTTGTTTTTTTTACCTGTTGTGAAGTGGATTTGAATTTCCCTAGGTGTGTGTATAATCTCCCTAGCTCAGGGGTGACCCTCTTGCGGGTCTACGGTAGGGAGGAGAGCAGCTTGTGTGGTGTTTCTTTCATTGTGTGATATGCAGGTTTCTGGGAACTTATTGTGAAGCTTGGAGAAGATTATTGGATCTTAGAAAATATTTTATTTTCCTTAAGTCTTATGGAGAGCCTGATCTTTTAATAGCTCCTTCCTTGTTGCTTTTCCAAAAGGAGAAATTATCTCCCTATTGATGTATAAATTGTTATTTTTGGAGTTGTGAGGAAATCTTCTATGATTGGATTGTTGATTGTATTCTACTCTTCATTAAGTTTTACCATTTTAAAATGAGGAAAGGAAGAGGAAATTTGTTTTTAAAAGGATATTAGAATTGTCTAGTTCCTTCTACTTCTACTTGCAAAGTTGTGAGTTAGTTGATGTCTTAAGTAAGTTTGTAAAAGTATTATTCCTGTGCAAGCTTAGTAGAAATATTTGTTTTAAATTTTGTTAAAAGTCAAGTTGTAATTTTGCTACCATGAAAGAAATGAAATTTGGGTTGCAGTATTGCTTTTGAAATTATCACCACCTTGAAGGTCTCTTCCTAGGGTGGGGACCATTTTACTTTTTAATTTTCACTATTTACTATTCACTTTCCACTAATCACTATTCATTTTTACTATTCACTATTTACTTTTACTATTCACTTTTCACTATTCATTGAAGGCAAACTTATGTAGTTTAAAACATTTGACTTGAAATAGAAATTTTAATCAGAGAAAGTGGGATTTATTTATGCATAATAATATGAATTGAACAGATGTTTAAATTCTGAGTTGCAATTTAGAAATACATTGTTTATACAATTACAATTTAAAAAGAGCATAGGTGAATATATTTTAATTTTAAGGAAGAGTTTCTCAGAAGTTTTAACAATTATCCCAAATTAAATGATAGGAAAATGAAGAGGAAAGTATGATCCCTTCATTTACAAAGGACACTGAAAATAAATGCAAACAAGCCATCACAGGCATTCCATGAGTGGCCATTTTAAACTCAACTGTAGATTTAGAGAATAAACGTCTAATTGAGACAAAAAAAAGATAGAGAAAGAACAGCTAACCTTGGAAAACAAAGAGGAGAAAATGCATGGCATTTCCAAATAGGGCTAAGAGAAGTAATTTTAACCTAACATTAAACCAGTTTAGGAACAAGTTGATTAATAAAATTAAATCAAACGTTGAACTAAAACCTAGAGCGGAACCCTAGGGAGACTGAGTCAAGTGAAGTTAACCAACCCTATGTAAGTGATCTGGTTTACCAAGAAATTATGAATAATGTAAAGACTGTAGTGTTATTGCTATTTGATAAAGAACGTGAAGAAAAAAAATAGGATAACATAAGAAGATCTTGCACAACGGGAAGGGGAATGAGATAGAAATCCAATCAAAATTAAATTTCAGAGAAATGGTAAAATGAACATGATAGAAATACAATCAAAATTAAATTCCAAGAAAAGGAAGAGAGGACAAATGAACGAGCTTGGTTGAAAATGCTAAGTCTGAGAAATTAATATTAAATTCCAGAAAATGGAAAGAAGATTCAAATGACCGTGCTTTGCAAAAAAATGATCTATCACCTAAAACAACTGTTGTTCAAATATATTTTGTGAGATTAACCTAAGTCAGGAAACCATGCATTTCCTTGCGTAGTGTGTGCACATATGTATTTGGTACACCACCAACAACTATATTGTTTTTGCCTTAAGCTTACGCCACCGAGCACGCCTACATGTGTGAGGGGATTTCTAGGGAAGAGTGGGAAAATTTTTGGTATTTCATGTCATGACCACATGGTACATGTGGACATGACATGTGTGATGCATGTTGTGACTGCATGGGAAATGTGGGCATGACAAAAGTAGTTGTAGATTGTGATTGGGCAAGTCCCAAGGACTCCAAGAATGTTTGGTAGACATTCATGTAACCTAATTTGCAAATGGTACCAAAGCACAAGGATAAGGTATCACAATAGGTAGAAATGATGCCAAGGGTCAAGTAAATAGCACCAAAACAGTGAGCTTTTGGCGACTATGAAAATGGTAACAAAACAAATTTTTTAGGCTCCAAACTATGAAGTTTTAGTGCCAAAATGGGACAGTGATTTCAATTTTTCTCAGGTATTTTGGTAAATTTTGGCAAAATCCTAGGTTTTGGTCTCAAAATTTTAGATTTGGAAAGTCAAAGGATAGATTTTTGGTGATGTCAAAAGTTGCAATGGTTGAATGACTTAGGAAGTTTCAAATAATGTCAATGATGGTTTCTTAGCAAGCATACAAACACTCCAAACAAGAGAATATAATGGCTAAGGGTTTTCATGTTGAATGTGGTAAATCGAACATTCATCAAGAACTCGTACAACTTGAGTCAGGAAAAAGATACTACTTGTTGATTCCCTACGTGGATTTCTCCATATACTAAGACAAGTGTCATAGATCAATAAGTTTCCAATTAAAGATTGGAAACTGTTCATATAAAGATAAAGATTAAATCAAGACTAAAAGACAAATCGGCTCAAGATTATGATTGTGAAGTAATAGTGAACATGGATGATGAAGTCATAAGCAATAAGAATCATCAAAATTTATATTATAAAAGGAATAGTGATCATGATATGGCTGGATCGATGTTTAAGAGGAATTATTATCTCCTTGATATTCATATTACTACCAAGACACTGACATAAACAAGAGGATCATAATTCATAAAGAGTTAAAGATCACTCTATTATTAGGAATAAAAGATCATGTGGTGGCGTCTATGAGAGGATTGACTAATATTAACAATAAACAAAGATTAAATGAAGAGACGGGCTCTTAACCAACACACCTTCTCACATTTGCATCCCTCTAAGACTTTATAAGGACCCTTGAGGCAGCATCAAAGGCATCAATCAAAGCATCCTTCCTATCATGCAAAGGAAGAACATTCCAATCTACAAATATCTAAATAAAATAATACTCTCACAATAGATATAATCCTTTCAAGTTAGACAATATAAAGATTACATCTCATCAAGGACTTTGCAGAAATCATAGTCTAAGGAATTGCAATAGCAAGTAAGCATCTCAACATTATTGTTCTTTCTATAGCTCTGATCGACTATCATAATCAAGTATGAGGGTTCATTTATATTCTTGATTGTCATTTATAAATATATCAATTATGATGGCACTAATTTATAAAATGTCATCACTAACATTGCAATATGTAGATAGTTATATACCATTATTCATAATGATATATCTTATATGTGATTTATTAACCTCATATGGGAGGAAGAGAGGAAAGTGCCATGAGGCCACTCATGGGTATTTTAGAGACCTTTGTCATATGACGTATAAGGTACCCATAGTGCAAAGGATATGTATCACATAGAGTCTTTGTCACATGAGGTATAAGGTACCCATAGTGCAAAGGATATGTATCACATAGAGTCTTTGTCACATGAGGTATAAGGTACCCATAGTGCAAGGATAGTGATGTAATGGCCTTGGCTACTTTGATGTAAGGCATCATAAGAGTACCAAGGAGTCTCATAGAGGCCTTGACTCTGAAAGTATTAAGGATACCACTTGAGTCTAAGGATAGAAGACAATAGAGCCCCATGGTGGATAATGACAACTCCCGTCTCATCTCTCATAGGTTGTTAATGAGTAACATATGAAGAGATAGTAAGTTGCAATATATGTGGCTAAAGATCATAGATCATGTGAAATGTCATGATAGAGAATATGCAAGGCATATCGATAATGATCATGAGAGTAACATGTGAATATGAATGATAGATAATGTGCATTGAAACTATCATAAGATTAGCAATAGTTATATGCATTGAAAGTAATTATAGATTCATAATAATGATGTGCATTGAAAGTAATCATAGATTGATGATAATAATGTATGATTGAAGTAATCAATGACGAACTCAAGTTATGAATTGGCATTTGATTAGAAATGATAGAAACAATGTTCTTATGTTAATGGATTTAAATGAAAAATGTACTAATGTTCTCTTTTTGCAAGTTAAAATTTGTGAACAAGGTAGAGAAATTTTGGCTTGTAACAAGGGGTCTTTACAATTAGTATCAGAGCAGTC
Organism: Cunninghamia lanceolata; assembly: GCA_027924645.1. Classification (NCBI taxonomy): domain Eukaryota; kingdom Viridiplantae; phylum Streptophyta; class Pinopsida; order Cupressales; family Cupressaceae; genus Cunninghamia; species Cunninghamia lanceolata. The sequence goes on from BSBN01000888.1 coordinate 18,679,543, forward strand.
ATCCTGCCATCCTGTGTGTACTATGTGTGTCTTACATGCATTTAAGTGTATACTTGTGATTTATGTGAATTCAAGTGTTTTCAAAGGTTGAATTTGTGACTTGTGTATGCTTTGAAACACATGTTAAAGTGAATACTTTGTGTATTACGTGTAGTCACATGAGTATACTTGGTGACTTTGGAATGGTGGACAGGTCAATGGTGTAGTATGGGATGCATCGAATCCCCTTGACAATTGTTTGATACTATACTTATATGTATTAATGCATTATGTATTGCTGATATGATTATGGGAGTATAATATGTTACCTATATTTGTAAGTCAAAAAATGATGTGATTTTGATTACACTATTCTACATATACCTTCGCTATGATGGAGAAGAAGAAAAAAAGGAAACGAAATGAGGGCCCTCTTCTAGGTATGCCACCCGGGGGGGACGTAATGAGCCCACATGGGCCAGAGGGGTTCTACCTTCAGTATGAAGGGTACTACCTCTGGGCTTAGGGAGTCGCTACCAGGACACCTTAATAATCTCTCTCCTAGCATGGCATATGTAGAGAGGGCAATCATGAGAATAACGAACTTCATATGAATGTCATGTACCACATGAGTCCAAGGTGATCTATCACGAATGCCATGCGCCTCGTTAGATTGAAGGTACCTTATATGAATGGCATGCACCACATAAGGCATGTTCAGAAATGGCAGACTTCATATGAATGGCATGCACCACATTAGATCGAAAGTACCTTATATGAATGGCATACACCACATAAGGACAACAACACTATCATCAACTTGCTTAAGCAATCAAAGTCTTATTTACAACATCATTAGATTCATCTTTTAAGATTTTCATCAATATTATTTCATTCCAAATCTCCAATCTCAGATTATGAATACTCCCAAAGTTTTCTTTAACATTAGATAATTTGTCTTTCTTGCATTCATTTGATTAACTACATTTCCTCAATCATATTGCTATTCAAAATCAAATCAAACCTTCTTTGATCATGACATCATATAATCAAATACTCTGCAAAGAACATAACTCTTCTCAACCTTGAGGTCAATAATATATAAGACCGAATCTCGTAACCAAAGATCAAGATGAATCTTGGAATCTCAATACTCCCAAATCTTCTTAATCTATCCCATCATTGATATTCAAAACATCAAACAAATGCTCTTTTAATCACAAATTCTCTTTCATGGAATCATAATCAAAATCTCTTCACTAAGGCATGTTCAAACCATGATTTCATCTCAACACGTAGACATAAAAAGGTGAAAAATAATGAAAGAAATAATTGTGATTGCTTGAGGACAAGCAATCTTAAGGAGGGAGGCCTGTCATAGATCAATAAGTTTCCAATTAATGATTCAAAACCATTCATATAAAGATAAAGATTAAATCAAGACTAAAAGACAACTCAGCTCAAGATTGAGATTGTGAAGTAATAGTGAACATGGATGATGAAGTCATAAGTAATAAGAATCATCAAAATTTATATTATAAAAGGAATAGTGATCATCATATGGCTGCATCGATGGTTAAGAGGAATTGTTATCTCCTTAATATTCACATTACTACCAAGACACCAACATAAGCAAGAGGATCAAGATTCATAAAGAGTTAAAGATCATTCTATTATAAGGAATAAAAGATCACGAGAGGATTGACTAATATTAATAATAAACAAAGATTAAATGAAGAGACAAGCTCTTAACCAACGCACCTTGTCACATTCGCATCCCTCTAAGACTTTATAAGGGACCCTTGAGGCAGCGTCAAAGGCATGAATTGAAGTATTCTTCTTATCATCCAAAGGAAGAACATTCTAGTCTACAAATATCTAAATAAAATAATACTCTCACAATAGATATAATCCTTTCATGTTAGACAATATAAAGATTACATCTGATCAAGGACTTTGCAGAAATCACAGCCCAAGGAATTTCAACAGCAAGTAAGCATCTCAACATTATTGTTCTTTCTATAGCTCTGATCAACTATCATAATCAGGTATGAGAGTTCATTTATATTCTTGATTGTCATTCATAAATATATCAATTATGATTTCACTGATTTATAAATAGTCATCACTAACATTGTAATGTGTAGATAGTTATATTCCATTATTCATAATGATATGTCTTATATTTAATTATCCATATGTGATTTATTAACCTCATATGGGAGGAAGAGAGGAAAGTGCCAAGAGGCCACTCATGGGTATTTTAGAGACCTTTGTCACATGAGGTATAAGGTACCCATAGTGCAAAGGATATGTATGACATAGAATCCTTGTCACATGAGGTATAATGTACCCATAGTGCAAGGATAGTGATGTAATGGCCTTGGCTACTTTGATGTAAGGCATCATAAGAGTACCAAGGAGTCTCATAGAGACCTTGACTCTAAAGGTATTAAGGATACCAATTGAGTCTAAGGATAGGAGACATTAGTGCCCCATGGTAGATAACGGCAACTCCCATCTCATCTCTCATAGGCTGTTAATGAGTAACATATGAAGAGATAGCAAGTTGTAATATATTTGGATAAAGATCAAAGATCATTTGAAATGTCATGATAGAGAATATGCAAGGCATATTGATAATGATCATGAGAGTAACATGTGAAATATGAATGATAGATAATGTGCATTGAAGCAATCATAAGATTAGCAATAGTGATATGCATTGAAAGTAATTATAGATTCGTAATAATGACATGCATTGAAAGTAATCATAGATTGATGATAGTAATGTATGATGAAAGTAATCAATTATAAACTAAAGTTATGAATTGGCATATGATTGTAGAAATAATAGAAACAATGTTCTTATGTGAATGAATTTAAATGAAAAATGTACTAGTGTTCTCTTTTTGTAAGTTGAAATCTGTGAACAAGGTAGAGAAATTTTGGCTTGTAACAATGGGACATTACAACAAGGCATACGGCTAGAGAAATTGGTGACACTATCTTCCCCTTACATGGCACGGGCACACCAATCTCTCTCACCCTTCTATCCTATGAACCGAAGGAATTCTTGTCTCTACAATGAATAGTACATATAGGGCGACTTTAGAGGTCCGACCACCTACACCAATAAGTAAAGGGTTTTGTGTCTCTAAAACAGAGGTGTTTATTGGGGGAACATTCAAGATATCAGCATGTTATGAGCATCTAGTAAACCACTTAAAGTTTTAACTAGTCCTACTAGCAATATCATATACACAAGATATGAATTCTTTTCTAACTAACACCGAACAGTAAGCGCTAATAGTGATTAAGACTTGGCTTTCACCTTATCCTATTTTGTATAGAAGACCGAATGGAAGTACCACTTGGGGTCGCCAATGAGTTCTCCTTGAGGATGTGTCTCAAGGGCAGGGCCACTCTAAGAAAAATAAAAAGAGAGTAGAACCATTTCTCTTCACCCAAGATCCTTTGAAGGTGAGGGGAGAGGATACTTTGATTCTATCCCTTGGGTTTAACACAAGTGTACAAGCATACAATACATGTCAAACAAAGCTATGTTCTTTTTAAGATCCAAAACGAAGTGTACCTATGATTGTTTGCAAACAAGGTTAATTTTAATGCACCAAATATAAATGTTTCTAAGCTAACAAAATCCTACAAAAGATGTTAGTAGTTTCAGTTTCAAGTCTTGGACAAATGTTATTTCACCTACAGAACACTGTCCAACACCTGAATAGATCCCAAGATTAGCATAGAATAAGGTACCAAAACAGAATGAAATGGAGTAACAGAATAGATAAATAGCACTATAGAAAACACAAATGGCACTAAACAGTTATTAGTGAATTATTATGATTGACAACAAATGAGAATCCAAGATGGCACCATAAGAAAGATAAATGGTGTTGATTGTAAAAATGGTGCCAAAATCGAATGAAAAGGCACTACAGGATAGGAATATAGTGCCAAACAAGGTTTTAGATCATTTTACTTTGTTTGTTTAGTTTGATAGCATCGAATTGGGTGGATATAACACCAAAGTGATGTAGAGCTTTAAAACCTTGTTCAAAAACCCATTAGTTTTAATAACATCAACTCAAACAAGATAAAAACTCTTTTCCTTGCATTAGCCACACACAAAAAACCATATGAGAGTTAAAAAACCAAGTTAAAATCAAGCAAAATGAGCTAGGGTTAGATGGAAATGCATTAGATGTACCCGTATACAAATTTTGACATAATAGCCCCATATTCCTACGTATTTCCTGTTGAAACAAAGAGCATCTTAACCTAAAAGCTCAGGAAACATTCAAAAAGGCCACAAAAAGTTAAACTACAAGACCAAAGTTATTGTGGATGTTGTGTGAAAAAAAGCATCAAAATAGTCAAAAATGGTGCCAGGAGATGAGGAAATGGCATCACTGTAGGAAGAAATGGTGTCAAATAGAGAGTCTTTAGTGCCAAACCTGCAAAAACACGTCTTCTTGCACAAAAACTCAAACAAAAGTTTGTATATTGGGACCATGGGGTCCAACCACACGTGCCAAATGAGAGCAAATAAATCAAATGAGGATAAAAACATAAAATATATGCATAAAAATACAAATCTTATACCTACAAAGTGATCTCCTCCTCCTAGATAAGGTGGAGAGCCTACCACCCAAAGACTCTTTCTTTACCCATGGTTTTACTATGTGAAATGCTCTCAACTAGACTACAAATCACTAAAACCTAGCTCAATTGATGAAGAGATGGAGAGATTTTGGCATAATAAGTTTGCTGAAATTGTGGATGATCAAATGGCTTGAATGAGGGTGTACTTAAAGGCTTTTTCAAGGGATATTTGATCCAAGGGTTGAAATTCACTTTGGAGATCAATGGATGAGGATGAATGTGAGGTGGAGGTCTTAGATTAAATAATGGAAAATGGAGGGATGAGAATAAAAGTAAATTTTAAATTCACATGGGGATGAGGTGAGGATTAAAAATAGTTTTTTAATTGATGAAGGGGGTAAATCATAAAACACACAATAACAAAAATTACACGCAGAAAATAGAATGATATTTTATTAATATGGGCAAAACATTACATTACAGAAGCTCAAATACAATCAGAGGATGAATCCCCTACAAGATGCAACTTATTACAGCTCCCTCTCTCAAGGCTTTGGAATCTTCAGCCTTCTGTAATCTTGATGAAGGGGGTAAATCATAAAACACACAATAACAGAAATTGCACACAAAAAATAGAATGATATTTTATTAACATGGGCAAAATATTACATTATAGAAGCTCAAATACAATCAAATGATGAATCCCCTATAGGGTGCAACACATTACAACTCCCTCTCTCAAGGCTCTGGAATCTTCAGCCTTCTATAATTCCCAAATCAACCAGGGTTTCTAATTTCCCCACATTTCTTGACTCTACACCTTCCACCTTAACTCTACTACCATAATGGTTCCCAAAAATGGTTATATATAGCCCTTTTTGGTGACCACCAACTTAATTTTGAAATTTGCATCTCCCTCCAAAAATAGGTCAACTTCGCAAGGCCATAACTTTTGATCCGACTGTTGGATTTTCAATTATAATACCTTTTCGGAAAGCTCTCAAAAAGATGATGGAGCACAAGCAGAACCAATAGGTAGACTACTTGGGTTTCCCACCAAATTTAGGGCCCATTTGGAGCCTCTAAGTGCCTTAAATTCGACTTTGAATATTTCAATAGGATTTTTGGAATTTGAAATTTTAATATCTCACAAATGACAAATGATATTGAATTAATTTTCTCACCATTAGCTTCAATTCAGCATTCTGGATGTCCATGTGAGATTTTGTATCCAATCGTGCAGAAATGCAAACTTACTAAAAATAGTAACCCTGCCAAATTTAGCCCTTATTAAAAAGAAACAACACAATTTTTTTTTGGTTGATGCAAGATTGCTCTTAGACCCTGGATGCCCCTGCATCATTAATTCATTTTGGGAAGAATGGTACTTAATGAAAGTGGTTGGTGTAAGATATCATTTATGGGGTTTATGACAAATGTATATAAAAAATTATTTTATGTTGAATAAAAATTAATTTTTTATTTAGAGGATGTGGGGAGGAGTGTTAAACAAGGTTTAACCAAACTAATCAAGGTGATCAGTCTAATTAATATGGCTGTAGTAAATTAGGGAGTGGGTTAATTAGGGGTTAAAATTAATTAAATGGTGTTTTATTTAATTAATCCTAGGTCTGGAGGATAGGTAGGTTAGACTAGCTAATTACATAATAGGTATTTAATTAACTAGGGTAGGGATAGGCTAATTAATAGGCTAAATTAACTAGATAAACATAATTTAGATAATTAATTGGGTTTAATGAAATAGGTGAATTAATCCAATAAATATTTGCACATTTATTTAATTAATTGGGTTAATGGAACCATTGAATTAATTAAATTAATTCAATATTAGGGGTGAAATGATGAATAATCAAGTGTTGGAAGTAATAATTAATTAAATAAAAATTTAATTAATTAATTAGAAGGGAAATCAGTGATATTAGTGATGTCAGAGGTTGGCCAAATGTTGAAGACATTTTTAGGTGTCTACATTTACATTGTTTTTTAAATTAATTTTTGAAGAGTAACTATTATTTGGACATAGGTGTATGTTGTCAAGCATAACATGTGTATATATCAAATTTTGATATTTTCCTAGTGAAACAAGGACATCAATACCTAGTGCAAAGGTATTTTTTGAATATTTCACTATCTTTTCACCTATGTGTAACGAAGAACTTGATGTTCAATCAAAAACCTATGTTTAGTAAAAATTAAAAATTAAATACATAATAAAATGAAAATATATCAAAATTATACTTATTGGAAAGCTCATTTAGAGGACTATGATCTTGCAAATTATCTTGTAGAGTTAATTATATTTGAAGGTCTAACCTGAGGTTTGAAACTAGATTTTCTGAGGAAGTTTTGATGCAAACACAAAAGTGTCTAGGTAATCATCTTCGTTCGAAGGTCCTTCGAATGAAGGTACCTATGAACGAACATTTTACCTTCATTCATAGGTACCTTTGAACAAAGGTACATTAAAAAAAACTGAGCTGGAATATAATATTTAAATACCTTTGAACAAAGGTCACTGAATAAAAATATGGCCGCACATTTTTAGCAGTCAACCTTCGAACGAAGGCTAATTTTGCTAACATTTAACAAAATGTATGTATTCAAATTACATGTATATATACATGGTCATTTTATGATTTTAATATCAAAAAGTAAAGGAAAATTCGTGGTCTATTTGAACTTGGTCAAAATTTTCAAGTGCTTTATAAATTTGGAACATGGAATTGGCAATGAAATTATCAAGATCATATTTTGCAAATCCGTGCAGAAGATGGGGAATAAAAGGACAAGGAAAAATAAGACTGCATGATATCTTTCAATGCAAAGGGAACAAAAACTATGTGAAGAAAGGATGCAAAGATATTATGCTCAAAGAGAAGGTGTGTATATTTTCTATAAATTTTTTTTTTTAATTAAATCATCTTCTAGATAAGATTAAGATCAATATGATCAAATTGTTTTCAATTAAAGTAATTTTTCAATTCAAGTATGTTTTAAATATATTCATTTATTTAAATGTTGTGGATTCTATTACCATTCTTAATTCCTCTACTAGAACCACTATGTTCACTAAGTCTACTTAACTAAACTATAAACCCTATTTACCCTAGAAAACCTAAATCCTAAACCCTAAATATTATTGTGCTAAATATATGACTAGATGTTTTGGCTAAATTTTCTTCCACTAAATTAACTAATCAAATTTCTTTCTACTATATTTTTGTACCTTACTTGCGAAGTGAATCTATGATCTAAAGCCTAGGTCCTATCTAGGACCCTACCTCAATGGAGACATACATGTAATTTGACTATCCTCAAAACATCCCTAGTCCTAACTTGTTTAAGTCTAAAACCCTAAATCCTAACCTCTAAGTTCCTTAAGTATTATAATTACAAATAAATTATTATAGTTATAAATTAAAGACTTGTGAGAGTTTCTTATATACCCTAAACTCCTAAACCCTAAACCTTATTTGTCCATTAAATATTATTGAGTTTTAAATCTAAATGTATATATAATAATATTAAACTAATATTTTATATGTACATGCATGCATATATATGACAAATTGAACTACTATATTATATACATGTGCATATGATTATTGTAGCCCTTTAGGAATTTTGCACCACATTCACGAACCATGGTTCTAAGATATATTATTGATTCATACGATGTATGTAGTTAACTTGATTCAACAAAACATGTAATATTATCTCCTCCTCTACTACTATAAATTATATATTGATCTATAATTTTGTAGTTGCACACTTAAATCTTTACTACATTGAATCTATTTTTAGGTTAAATGATCTAGTAATTTAATATCTACCTATAAGTTTACTTGACCTTAGAGACATATAAATTATAATTTGAGAAATTAGCAATTAGTTAAGGAGTTAATTTAAGATTTTGATTAGAAAATACTCCTAGAATAGGACATGAAAAGATAACTTTACATAGAACTTGTGCACATGCCCATCCATACATGGACATATCATTCTAGATGTCATTTCCATTTACATGTTTATTTTCTCTTCTTGTACCAATACTTTGACATGCATGCAGTTGATCGGTAGTATAATTGTAATTCAAAGTTGGAGAAAATTCTAAGGATGAATGCTACATCCCTAATAGTTTCTCATTATGTAAGTTTATAATCACCTTCATGAGCTTTATCCATGTAGTTTAATAATCTAACTTTTATATATATTTCTAAAATCTTCTCTTTTATATGATATGTGTAGGGGCTCAACATACAAAAACTGGAGTAGAGGTCCAACCTAATTTAGTTATTGGAGTAGAGGAGTCCAAATCACACATATTTGATGTCAGGGAGGAGATTGGGCAAGCACACATAATTGATGTTATAGAGGAGGCCCATACACACTTTGATGTTGGACAGGGGTAAAGATTGCTTCCTTCTACCGATATGCATACTATGAATCTAATTAAAGAGGTGAAGAGAAAAAATTCTTACAAAAATATAGATCATTTTCTTGAAATGGATATAGAGAAATTGAAATTTTATGCTAAACAACCCAGTCAAACTACTAAGAGGGTATTGACAAGAAATTCAAAGGAAATAATTGAGTCTTATTTCAAAAATAATGATACACTTGGTCAAGACCAACTATTATCAACATTGCTTCTTCATGATGACCTAAAAGAGCCATTAGAATTGATGGATGTAGATTTCACAAAAAGAGGAAAAGATGCCTAGAAAAATATATTATTGAAAATGTTAAAAAATGTTTGGGTTCCATTGGGAAACAATCTTGATTAGTGGACAAGAGGATTTCAAGAAGAGTGATGTTGACATCTATTGTAAGTACACAAATGTCAAGAAAGCTTCAACTCTCTTCACTTTCAAGTAAAATTGGCTTAAGTAGAAAGACACTAACAAGATATGTGAAAAGGAGAAAGGTTTTGGATGATTCTACTATAGAAGGCAATTGGACATTGATGTGTAGGGCTCCTCATTCTGACAATATTGAAGATGGTATTAATAACTTGATCTCAAGTTTTTGGCATGAACTTACTCACCCCTAATTAAATAAAAGAGATGTTCTAAAACACAAGATCAATCTTGGAGACAATTTTGAATTGCATACAAAACATTGGTTAGACATAACACAACATGAGATGTATGTGATGTTTTATGATGCAAATCCTCATTGAAAGATTGGACAAACAATGTTTGTGAAGGTAAACAAGGTTTGTGAAACTTGTTGTTGTCATTATCATATAGAATTTGATCTTTACTATTAGGTGTTTCAAAAGATTAGAGAAGAAAGTGATGGTTCTCAAAATGCATGAGAAAATGATCCGGATATGTCCAGATGATCACAATTCGAATGTGGTATGCCGAAGGGTGTATGGGCAACCATATCCCAGTTTTTGTATGATATTAAACCAAAATTTGTGGATTCAAAGTACTTTTCAATTTCAAGTAGAAAATGTGGCTATGTGCATAACCTTTGTATTGATTTAACCATTTTCAAATTTTACCTTTACCAGGTCCATGACAATTGAAGAGGTATTTCTTGAAACACAAAAGTATTGGCCATCATGGGATAATAGAACTAATCTTAACTGCATAAAGATAGTGGCTACAAGTGTTCCATTAAATGTGATAGACTTGGGGCTATGGTCAAGCATTCTAATGGAAACCTCCCTAATGAAGATCAGGATATCTAGGAATTTTACAATGTAAAAGGTGGAACTTGGTATGGGTTGGTCTAGATCAGGTGGCTTTACTAGAGCCTCATGAAATGGAGCTTGTGTTAGGATTTGATGTTGGCCACACACATGGTGCTTCTACAAGGAAAGAGTGTGTACAATCCCTTGGAAATGCCTTTCAAGTAGAAACAGTGTGATACCATCTTTATGTTTTCAAGCATATTTATCCAAAGGGTACAAATGTCCTTTCTCTATTCTCTAGAATTGGGGGTGAAAAAGTTTCTTTGCATCCAACTAGGGTATACAACTCAATTATGTAGTATCTGCAATTTTTTTTTGCAAATTCCTGTAGATAAAACATAACACGGGGACCTAGGAGCTAAACTAGGAGGTAAAAAGGCATGTGTCCCCTTTTTACTCCATAACAATAGTTAAGTCCAATAGTTGCATAGACATTACTAGGGGATGCATATTTTTACATTTAGGTACATGTGGGACCTCCTCTCTAGTAACATCATCACAAATTGAACTACATTGTTGCTAGGTTCACCATCCCCATTAAGAAAATAATTAAATGTGTAAGGCCACTTTGTAGATGACTGTCATATTGATAAGACCTTACTAAGAACAAATTATTCCATTAATTTGAGATTGTAGATTTCATTTTAATAAACTATTTGTTTGATTTAATTAAGAATCCCATTTAGATGATTATTTGTTAAATAATTATTTATGGCAATGAAGTAGCTCGTTTATGATATTACACAAACAATTACCTAGCTAAATCAAAACACAAGGGAAAATAAATATTCTATTTTGTTAGATTATAACTTGGGTGCATGTGTAATATTTAATTAATTAAATTACTAGATTAATAATTAATTTGTATAATTCTTTTATAAGGTTAAAATGTGTTTTATTTTTGTTGTTGAGTTGTAAATATTTTTAAAGGGATATTATTTTTGTATTTACTTATTGTTAGTGGGGTTAAATTTAATAAACTAAGGAGTGAGTGGGGAAAGAAGAAGAAAATGCAAATTATTGTGTTTGTTTTATTCCATGATCAAGAAAAGTCTAGAAGGGGGATGTAAGGATTATTATAATATTTCTAGAGGAATTTTAGGGCAAACTTTAAGGAAGGGTATTGAGATGTTTCATTTTCAACATTTCAAAGTTTATAATCATTAACAAAGAGTAACCAAAGTTAATTTATTTTATTTTTATCTTGGATGCATTGGGCTGCTAAATATCAATTTCCAATCAAAAGTAATACATGTATGATAGTGGCCCAACTATCTCCCAAGTGCTCTTCTGCATGGTTTCCACCTTTTAACCTACCTTTAAAATTCCAGCAACCCAAAAAAGAGAAAAGAGGGAGAAATTACATTCATAGGTGGAGGTAAAAGGTCAGAGGTTTGCAAATGAATGGAGGAATCGAAAACACTGAGAAAAAAAATAAGGGGATTTTAGTGAGGGGATCATGATGGAACTGGAAGGATTGATATAAAATGAGACTATGGGGGATTGTTGCCAAATGCCTTTGAAGGAGCTTAACCAAGCAAGATACTGGTTGAATCAAGATCTCTTCAATATTATATATTGTATCAATATGAGATCCAGGTATGTTTGTGGTTGGCGTTATGTTTCATTGAATTAAATTTAAGATAAATTCTCATTTTGTTTTCCATTAAATGTATAAATATTAGCTTCATGATATTTTAGTTTATTGTTCTCTCCTACATTTCTTAGCCATATATGAATGTGGTTTAATGTCTCTATATAACACATGATATAAATTCATTTTTTTAGCTGTGTTATTTTGCACAAATATGTTTGGTCCTTTATGCCTCTGACTTGGGCCTTAATGAATCAGATTGCATTCACATTTTGATAGACTGGGACATCAAATTTCCTTTATTAAAAGATTTGAAAATTTATTAGAATTAGTGCCATCTTCATGTAGCTACTGCTCACCCTACTCAACTTCTTTTAGGGAGTTTGAAACATGTCTAAAACATCCATTCTTTATTCTTTGATGAATGCTTCTTCCCATTTGCAAGATCTTAAAATTGACACAGACGAGAGAGTGCGAGCTAAGGTTGCTGAGTTGTATTTACACCTAGGAGATGCATCTGTTCAAAAATTTCTTAAGTCTTTTCAACAATTCCATTGGAGAGTAATATGCTTCACTGCAGTCCATGAGACCACATTTCTTTGGGTCATCTATTAAACAAATTATGCCTTTCTTTAGTGATTCCACATCTTGCATACATGTTTCCTTGTGTCGTTGCAACTCTAGCATGTGACAAAAAAATTCCCCTCCCATTATACTTTGATAAATGTCCCTTTATTATTATTGGAGATCTGATATCTTGCACATAATTATAGTGGTAGCCTATTTTTTTTAGATTACTACATTTAGCATTACCAATAATCTCCATGTGAAGATTACCCTATTTAAAATAATGAAAATATTTCATTTCTCTCACTATATTTTCTATTGAAATAATCTTGGGGATAAGTTTCACTATAGTTGAGCAATCAACATAAACTTAAAGGTTCTTAGCAACTCTAATAGTTATTCTAGGGGGTGTGGGTAACAAACCAAATGCTAATTCCAATGTTTCACTATGATGGCAGAGAAATAATTCTACTTTCTCTTTTTTTCATAGCAGTAAGTGTTGGAATCTAAAAAACAATTACCTTGTTGCCTTCACCTTCCAAGCCAATTTCCCAAACATTTCATAGAATAATGTATAATTTTATTGTTATAATATTGTTGTCACTACTATTACTAATATTAGTGTCGCTGCTGTTACTAATATTAGTGATCAATTTTAAAGTTGTTATACTCTTGTAGTTGTTGTCATTACTGAAACTATTGATTTTATTCATGTTCTACTAATGTCACTATTTTCATAGCTGAAACTAGTGATTTTATTGATGTTCTACTAATGTCATTGTTGTCATAACTGAAACTATTAATTTTATTGTTCTACTAATGTCACTGCTGTCATAACTGAAACTATTTATTTTATTGTTGTTCTATTAATGTCACTGCTATCACAACTAAAACAATTGCTTTTAAATTGCCAATATACTGATGTCACTCCTATCATAGCTGAAAACTATTCATTTCATTGTTGTTATACTACTACTGTCATTGCTGACACTATTAATTTTATTGTGGTTATCCTACTATCTTGATATATATGTATATGTATATATATATGTATATATATGTATATATATATATATATATGTATATATATATATATATATGTATATATATATATATGTATATATGTACATTTATATATATATATATGTATATATATACATATATATATATATGTATAGATATACATATATATATATATATACATATATACATATATATATACATATGATTATAACAGGAGCAATATATATATATATATATATATATATATATATTGCTCCTGTTATAATCCTATGTAAAGTTTTGTTTATCAAAGATCCTTGATACCCACTCAATATTAGTCTCTAAGCTCCATGTACATGTGACATGTATATAATGATATAGTGAGAGTGTAGCTACTTATACACATGCATGTAATTCATCCCTTAAGAACTAATTTTGAATTTCTATTTTTGAATTCACTTATTATGATCATGTTATTTTCTATTTGGAAGTAACATGAATTGTCTTGAAATTAGAGACAATATTGACTATGGTAAAATATTGTCTTTTTCTATTATACATTAGAAATTATTGAAAGAAATTTTAAACTAAGATATGCTTAACCCTAAATTAGCCTAATTATTTAGTCAACATCTTATGAAAACTTACACATATGGTTGTACAGGGAAATAATACATATATTAAATATATTATTACATCATATATTAATTTAGATGAAATCTTTAGTTATGATTAAATAAAAATTTCAACAAAAGCATGTTTTATTCTTATCTATTTCTAGATAAAATTTTATGTAACTTGGGTGTGAAGATTCCATTATTATAATTACATTTATAAGTTCTTTGACATCTAAATTCATGGTAGGAGAATTTCACTATGTTATAGTAAATTGGAATAAAGATGTTTTAATTATAGAATTCCTTGGTGTCACTTCCAGGACATGTTGGAATAACTTTGTTATTTGGGTGAAGTGATAATTCTTTCGGTATAATCTTGGTATTAAGAATAGATAAATTAAGATATGGAAATAAGTCAATATGTGTCGCTTCAATAGATCATTTGTGATAAAACATACATGCCTTAAGTTTCTTCTTGATGACATCTAGGTCTATATCCTAGAGTTAATTGATTCTTCATGTGCAAGTTGGCCATGACCCTAAAATAGTTGCATGTGAAAACTTGGATATCTTATATGATTGCCTTGTGATAATATTCTACCCCAAACTATTTATTTCTCTTATTATTGTGTGCAAATAGAGAAACTAAGAATATGTGTGTTAAAATGTTAAATGTTGAGATTATTGTATCTTTTATTAGAAAAACAAGTTGTTTTGAAAAGTCAAGTTTTCTGAACTACAAAGCCTCTGTACTTTCACGTAGGAAAGCCCATTTGGGATGAGCCCCCAAGGCTTAGGTCGGGCCCTTAGGACCTATTTCTGCACACTTTCATTCAATCATGTATAGTCTTTCTTTGAAATGTTACACTAAAAAAAAAATTACTCTAACCATTTTTACAAATTATAAGGTATTGTCTTTTGTAATATTGTTACTATGTTATTTTCACTTAGTTATGGCCATTGTGTGTGGTTGTTTCTGAATAAATATGGTTGTAAGCTATGTGTTTTTATGTTGTGTCCATGTCGATATGATGTGGGCATTACATCTTCTCTAAAAAGATGATCATAGAAACCAGAAGCAAGCTTTTGTATTATCACTATTCA
Source organism: Cunninghamia lanceolata (assembly GCA_027924645.1). Classification (NCBI taxonomy): domain Eukaryota; kingdom Viridiplantae; phylum Streptophyta; class Pinopsida; order Cupressales; family Cupressaceae; genus Cunninghamia; species Cunninghamia lanceolata. The sequence continues at coordinate 18,694,754 of BSBN01000888.1, forward strand.
AATACCTAATATGTATTGCCCAAAGAGTGGGTCTTCATCTGCTTGCTCAATGCTTATGATAGAAAGAGGAGCTTTTTAGTCATGGGTGTAGATGATATGGTGGGCTGGGAATGTGGCTCTTAATGTGGCATTAAGCAAGAGTGCTCACTAGTTTGACCCATTGGAGGTTATATGAATAATGTGTTATATGAATGGCATGAGTTTATGACATGAGTATACGTTTGTCTAGTCACTTCTTTACTTCTACCCCCATCTTCTCACCCCTTTTTCTTTGTGTGGTACTTTATTGGCATGATTACCAGGTGCCTAATTTATCCTCTATGTGAACCACATGCTTATGATGTGTTCATGTGAATTATGTGTCATGTGGTACCCCTTGTGAGGTCGTGTATATGAGCCTTCTTTCCCTATTGTTGTTATGCTTGTGTATAGCCATGTGATCATCTCTGAGCACGGGGGTGGACCCTTGAGGTTCCACATGGTAGGGTGGTGTTGTACCCACCATTGGGGATCCAGATATTGACATCAGTTTTGGCAAGGATGTCGGCAAGGGGTTGCTCCATTCTTCTCTCTAGTTCTAGTATATTTCTTATGTATTGTATAACTCGGTGATCCAAGTGAGATGTAATGTAAACATGTATTAATATAGTTTGTTCTTGTGAGACACTCTTAATCTGGAGCTCATTATAATTAAAGCATTTGATGTACTCTTCTATAATAGATTTATTGTGTTAATCTTCTGCTCATGTTATCTATTTTGGCGATAGGATGATGTTGCACTTCATGTTCAGAGGCAGTTTAGAGTATTGTTATACCTATATGTTTATCTTATGTTTTAAAAAAAATGTTGTGCCCTTTCTGGGCTCTTGTTTCTTGGGTGCCTGGTTGGGTCATTACAAAATAGGAATTAGCCTCTCCTTTTCATTACGCCATACATATTTAGTAAAACCTTAACAACATCTTGAGAAAGTATCTCCTCACATCTAGATGGATATGACTCAATTTCCTATTCAAAGAGAACATCTATGGGCTTATATTATAAATTTTCTTGAGCTAATGAGGATACTGTAATACTTTCCTTAACATTGTCTTGAAATTTGGAATCATAAACATAAGTTTATGGAGCATTATCGAGATTTACATGAGGGATAAATAAACTTAATTTCACCTTATGAGTGTTGAACGCATTTGAGTAAAGGCTCGTTTACTAGACCTAGGTGTAAGATTTATATGAACAAGTACACATTTCTAAAATGAATGGGTAGTCATTTAAGAATAGGTATGCATTCCTAATAAGTATTAATTTTTTCTCCACCTCGCGAGCTCACTTTTTTTCTTTCTTCAAACAATGAGATCGATTAGATAAAGCACTGCACAACACATGCCAACATCATGAAATGCTGACAACACCTATTTTTGACCTTGTCTCTCCACAAGAGGAAATTTAGTATGTTCTCATGTAGGTGGATTTCTTATTTATGTGTTTTTTTAAATTTCTTTTTTAATGTTTTTACCAATTTTTGAATTTAAATTTTGGTTTCAAACCTAAAATCCTAAACCAAACTATGTTAATAAAAATAAAAACCCTAGTACCTATTCTAAACCTTAGGACCTTTAAACCATAATATGTAAACTATAAATTTAGGGTTTAGGGTTTGTAGCTTAGAGGTTAATTTAATTTATGATACAATAAAAACCCTTGAAATATCAATTTATCTATTGATTGATATATCAATTAATAGGTTGATTGATATTTCTATGATTTAGGGTTTGTGATTGATTTAAAGGTTAATTTAATTTAATTGATGATGCATTACAAATTAGAGGTTAATTTAATTTAGTTTATGATACAATATCTAAACCCTAGAAATATTGAAAAAAGAAAAAAAATAAATGAAAGAAAATAAAACCAAAAACAATGAAAAACAAAAAATATAAAAAATATAAAAACTAAAAACAAACCAAAAGAAAAACAAAACAAAATAAAATGGAATAAAATGAAACCTTTATTTCTAGTCAATTCATATAATTTAATATGTTTCAATTGAAAGCCTAGATAAATTATATATGAACTAATATTGATCAACATATCAATTTGATATCAATATCAGTGGATATATACCAACAATAATATTATATAACATTTAATAAGATGATCTACATTTTAAAGAAATGGAGCTTGAGGGATCACATTTTTAAGGATTGGAGGTGGCCAAATGGTACTAAACTTACATGTTTCTTCTTGACAATGTTTATAGACCTTCACTACCTCCCTTCTAGTATGACCCCTAACTTAATGATAAATGAAAATGCTCCTTCTATATAACCCTAGGTGGATTAGGCTAAGTGGCTCTATTTGAAAATTCAAAGCCTAACTTACTCGCTAGAAGCTTCTTCACTTCAAACTCCTTATGTGAAATTATATTCACTTCCTTCACTACAACAATCCCCCTTTTCAACTTATGTAAGAAGTCCCTTAAACACACTTTTTGTTTTCTTGCCTTCTACTTACTACGCTTGGTCCCGCATCTTTGATGCCTTGTATGCTACCCTCCAAGGGTTATCTATCTGTTAAAATAATGTATCTAAAACTTGTAGACAACTAATTATTCATTACATTTGGAATGATAACTGTTATGTTATTTTTACAAATCCAATTTATTGTATGTAGATCAGCATTCTATCACTTGTACTCTAACCTATGTTTTGAGATGAAAAATCTTATGCACTTATTGAATTCACATGAACAACTAAGAATTTTAGAGAAAAATCAAGAGAAGTTTTCTAAGAAGCTTGACAAGATAGGTAAGAGTTTTGATGACCTATTCCAAGTTAGGAATACTCTCAAGGATAAGGACAAACTTAACATCTATCTGAATTTCAATATACCAAAGACATCCATCAAACCTTTAGCCATATAACCAAATATAATAATGTCAACATTGGCACTCCTATTATAAGAGAATTTGAATGATAATTAATTGTAACTTACCATCTATTGTGATTTTTTTCAAATACTATTATAATATGTTTATGCTTTGTTGAGATTATTAATACTAAAACTCTCTTATAATATTATGAACTTAATTCAATGCAAAATATCTTGAACTTACCCTACTTGATGAAAAAATTCTCTATTACGTTTTTAAAAAAAAAAAATCATCATTAAGATTCTATTTAGAGTTTTGATATAATGTGTCACTTATAGTGGTCATGTACACACTCAATAAAAAGGGTGTTAAAGAAAATTTTTGTCAACCATTGAGAATTATGAATTCTATAACAAACAAATTTATGGTAATATTGCATCCAATAGGAGACTATGACCACAAAGATTTAATAGAATATACAACACCTATGAAAATTGCCAAGGACACAACTATCAAGAATCCAGGATTTAGCCATCTAATTAATTTACTATTTATTTAAATAATAAATGTTATCCTTTTATCCCATGATTTTACCATTAATCTATCATAAAATTACCCTTGGATCTTCCTACACATGTCAAGTGAAATTTAGGCAATATAAGAGTTTTTAACATCAAGGGATTTTAATTAGAGTTTAAAGGGACAATATAGTACCTCATCAACTATCCTTTCATTTCTGTTATATGTAATCTTCTAGAGATACAATATAAAATTCTAATCTATTTGGCTTGTGCATTAAGGGAAAGAGCATTAGGGATATACCTAAATCACATTAGCCATAAAGTGTATATTTTATACAATTATTTGATAATTCAAGATAAATAAACTAAAAATAGTGCCTATCATTTTAATAATGTTAATCCCATGAAGTGGGATTCCATGTAAATGTGGGAGGATAATTATTATCCCTTAGACCTAAGATAAATTTTGAGTATCAATATCAAAAGTTTCTAAATGCTTGAATCTAATGTGATACTTAGGTTCATGTAGAGATATAGGCTACATTGAGAGTAGCTTAGAGGATAGTATTGGAAAAACCCCAAATAGTTGTTTAGGGTTTCTCTCTTAGATTTTATTAATCATGAAGAATGTGTGCCTACTATGGTGGTACAATCTAGGAGACTTTCCTCCTTGGTTACATTATAATCAAATTATCCCTTCTTCATAATATCTGTTTTCACATACATTTGTGCACAGTAGGAAAAATTTGACCGATATATTGAAGTAATGGCTCTATGCTCACCATAACACTTACATAACATAAGCCTCAACTTCATGAAGTTATTAATGTTTATATAGCATATTAGATAATTTCATCAACTTGCTTGTTCATAAGATCTAAATACTCTTCCACTCCACATATCTATATGTAGCTAGTTACCATTAGATTTTGAAAACATAATAAAAACCTTTGCTATGTCATTTATAAGTCAACTTATATTTGTCTAACATTTATAAAATTTTGTCAAATACACATCCTTATAGATATGATTAGACCTAGGATTATTCCCCTTGTTTGTCAAAATTATTCAAGTATTGGGTTCATAGTTCCATATTATAACGTAGCCAAAGAATTCAAGAATGAAAATGAGAAAATAATAGAAAAAATAAATATTAAACTATTGATCTCAAGTATTGAACTAAGGGAGAAAACTATTAAACTCAAGTATTACACAAAATAAGCATATTACAATAGTAAAATATGAGAAAACAAAAAGAGGAATTTATGGTAAATAATTAGAAAGAAATTAAATTACTGAAATGAAAGTGTAAGAAATAATTTAAGCAATTGTTTAGGGAATTATATTAGATCTTAGAAGAGGTACTAAATCAATTATATGTTTTCTATGTGAATTTGCATGTCTGGGTGGATATAAATGTCTTGAAATTTCAAAAATACCAAAGACAAACATCAAGAAGAACTGGAGTATTGTTGAAAAAGTTCTAACACATCATAAAATTAAAAAAACCTAGTAATATCAAATTTATATTGACTCATATCAATTGATATGTACACCAAAAATTTGATGCATATTAAATTTAATATGTTACAATTTAGAAACCCTAGAAATATCAATTGATATCGATCATTAAATGCAAAGTGTAATTAAATAGGATTGTTATATGAATTTCATACATGATATTTTGAATTATAAATTGAATGCATGTATGTAAATCAATGATAGTTATTACAAATCAAATGCAATGTATTATTATCAAACATGTATAAATATTTCTTAATGATAGTTATTTTAAACAATTCAAATGTTTCAAAATTTGTATGAATTTGAATTACAAAATTATTTATTTATATATTTTCAAGTTTTAAATGAATAAATATTTTGCATTTAATATTTCAATGTGCATGTAATTAAATTTATATTTCCTTTTCATTATTGTAGCTAGTTTAGGTTTAGTCGTATTGAGATCATTTACTATCTAACATGATTTTTTACTACAAAATTATTGAAAAATGAATTTCCATCTACCAAAACAACTCCCACCTCAAAGTTCCCCACACCCCAACCCCCACTCAACAAAAAACCCCACCCACTCCATTTGATCAGGCTCACTTCCCAACAACGATAAATTAGAACATAACCACTCTATACGAAAAAAATATTTTATCCAAAATGAGACAAACATGTTCCCACATATTGCACATATTTCATCTTGGAAGAAAACCATTGTTGATTTTGTTAGATCTATTTATGCAGATCTAGATAGAATTTGTCTTTGGAGGGAGGAGTGGAGGAAGTTCTATACAAATGGAATTTTCTACAGATAGATCCTTGATTTATATATTTCTAAGCATACCATAGCCCTATCTTTTATTGATTGTTCAACAAATAAACCCACCCCTCCAAATAGAAAAAGAATTAAAATTACATGGTGTAGGCTTCCTCAAATTGTAATAAACTTATGGGAGCAGTTTAGGATGGTATTTAACCATGTGCCAAATGGCAATTCTAAGGTACCATTATATTTTTGACAAAATTATGGGTTGAGCTTGAAATGGACTTAAAACCCAATTATTTTGACATCAAATAATTATAAGGTGTTGATGATGGCATGTGATCTAGTATAGGCCAGAGGCATGTGTTGATCTAAATTAATGTGTGCCTGCTCCACCCATTGCTGATCTTTCTTCACTTGCTATTCCTACACCCATTCACCACCAAGTACTGGTATTAGCATAAGGGGAGTTGAGTATGCTCCAAGGAAACTTAACTAACCAAGCTACCCTAATGGTAGTTGAAGTCAATGCTAGAGAACATGGAGGAGATGGTGTTGCTCTTAGCACCTCATGAATGCCAACACCATTGCAATCTACAACAATTTTTTGTTAGAATTGCAATCACCCATGTCATGGTCTTGTTTGTGCATCCACATTGGGGGCTATACTAGAGGAGGAGACTTTCTTAGCTATACTCTTTGGTCCTCTTATAGAGGTATGCCACATTTTATGTACATGCTAATGTACATTAAAATTAATAAATAGATATCTATTTTAAAATATCAATTATTAATTTATTTTGTGAATTATATATTCTATTGTTTGGTGTAAATGAACAGCTTGGCCACATCATCTCAATTAGATCATTTTGTCCTAATGGCTATAAAACTTGGCACACCTTACGTGGTAGAGAAATAAATTTCCCTTAACCGACTATAGTTCATTAAATATGTTTAATTAGATTCAAAAAATTAGATACTACTTAATAATTATATTATAATTAAAATGTGAATCATTTTTATAGTAGATAGGAGGTTACGACACTTCCATGTTAGACCAAACTTATGCTTTGGTGAGTTCTACTCCAACATCAACTACTATGTCCAAGTCATACCTGGTGTATAATTAAAAATTACATTTGTACTTTGAATTCACATGAAGTAAAATTTTATAATTTTAAATTCATTGTTGAAAATATACATGTAGATATATATAGGATGATGGCACTATTAGGGCAATAGAAAGTCCTATCATTAATGAGTATAGATAAATTCACAAGCCATCCATAGCATTTTAGGTCCTACTACTAAATCATACATAATTTCTAGGTCTTTTATTGTTGTATTTTATAAATATTCAAGCCTAATTCATGTTTTATTTAAATATAGAAATTAGTAGGTAAGAATTTTGGTAAAAAATTATAGCTAGACTAAGGGAGCAGGGTTTGAAACATGATGAGAAGCATGTGGTATTTATGCACACAAGTCTAGATTTAAATATTTAATTTCATGGTTTTGTTTTTAAATATTTCATTTAAATAATATGCTTGCAATTTTGACATTAATTTATTTGAACCTTTTTGTCTTGTACTACTTGAGCCACCATCTATTTCATGTGGAACTAAGAGGCTTCTTGAATTTTGTGATGATATAACTTAGAGTGTACAATGTTTCATTTATTTCATGGACCATTACTATTCAATATTTATTTCATAGGCTATGACTATTTCAATATTTATCTCATAGACTATTTTAATATTTATCTCATAGACTATTTCTGTTATTTTTTGATAGATAATTTTAGTATATATTTCATAGACTATTTTAGTATTTTATTGAATGGTCTAAGTATGTATATTTATTTTATTTTATAGACTATTTACTTACAATCATGCATCTAATTGTAAAATTGCAAGTCCTAATTCTAATTCTAAGTCAAAATTATAATTACATGTCCTAATTCCAAGTCTTAATTCTAATGTGGCAGCCAATTACTATTAAATATTAAATTCCTAAATGCATGTCCTACTAGTAATTCTAAGATGAAAGTACAATTTAATTTCCCAATTGCAAGTCTAATTCTAATGTGATAGGTGAAATTACATTTAAACATTAAAGTCTTGATTGCAATTCTTAATTACTATTTAAGATGAAATTGCAATTATATGTCCAAATTGTAAGTCCTAATTCTAATGTGGCAAAAAAAATACAATTAAACATTGATGCTCTAATTCTATTTCTAAGCCAAAATTACAATTTCATGTCCTTACTGCATGTCCTCATTCTAATGTGATAGTCAAAATCACAACTCTTAAAGTCATAATTACAATTCTATGGCATAGATGAAGGCATTGTCAGGTCATAAGCATTTACTAAGACATCTGAGAGTTTTTGGTAGTGATGCATATGCACATGTGCCTAGGGAGAAGTGAACAAAGTTGCAGAACAAGTTTGTTAAGTATATCATCATTGGTCATACCTACAATGTGAAAGGATACAAGCTTTGGGATCTAGTTGCATAGAATGTAATTTATAGTAGAAATGTTATTTTTAGAGAAATTAAGCCTTCTTTTATTGTCTTGTAGCTAGAGAAAACCAAACAGAAGAAAGATGTGATTTATCTTTTTTCAACACTTGAGAAAGTTGAATTGAGGCCCCAAGATAGACAAGAAGTTGAGGAGATCTCATCATGATTTAAATCTTTAAAAGAGGAGGAAGAACCTCCACCTCAACTTGTCTGAAGGTCTACAAGTAGAAAACAATCACATGAAAGGTAAGGGTATTCTCTGGATGATTGGAGATATATATTTGTTTTGAATATTAACATCAAGGAATTGAGATCTGCATAAGAGGCATTAGGCATAAACGATATAGTCTTGGAAGATATACATGGATGATGAAATAGTAGCACTAAAAATGAATCATACATGGGGCCTCGTGCCATTAGCTAAAGGGGTAAGTGTAAAGAGTTGTGGGACCAAAAAGTTGCCATATGACTTTTTGGTCCAATTCAAGTGCGTTATAATACACATGTTTTGAACTATCAAAAGTAACAAAAAAATAGAAGAGGTCACAACTCATTTCATCCTTTGACAAGCAAAAAATAGGCTTTAGAGTGTGAGCACATTAGAAGAAGGATTCAAGCAATTTCTGAGTGGAATAGACATTTTCACCATGCCACCTCACCAATCTCACTCTTCAGGATGTCATCAACGAAGTGTAGAGAGTGAAGCAGCTGAACAAGGTAGAGTTTGATTGATTTTTGTGAATTTGAAAAGAAAATTTTAGTTCTACAATGTTTGATTGGGTTTTTGTGTTGAATTTATAGTCAATGAGGAACACTAATCCAATAGAGGAGGCTCAAAATAACCCCCAAAAACCTCAAAATCCCCACCTTCACATCCTTACCAATAAAGAGGCACACAAGAAAAATATTTAGGGAAAATTGAATAAAAAGCATCTTGAAACCCTAATTGAAACATTAAATAGTCCAAGTGCAAGCACCAATCATAAGAGAGCCCTTTCCAAGTCATTAGAGGTGACTATTTCTCACATTGAATTAGTGAGAAGCCAAATCACTGAATGGAATGTGATGCAGAGGCATCCACACTAAAACCTTGACATACAGCATGGATGTCTGCAACCCTTCATCATCATCATATTTCCCTTAACACTGTCAGCATCATCATATTTTCTCTGCCGACCGATATCCTCCTGCAGACAAACCTTCGACCTTTCGCCTGTCAGCAGCATCATCATATCTGACTATCGGCAGCATCATCATATTCGGCAAGCGCAAACATCCTCCTGATGTTCACTGTTCATCTTACCGCCAACCTCTTTCTTCATCATCATGATGTTCAACATCATGTTCATCAGCAGGATATAGAACATCCGGTTCCTCCCATATATCCTGATGATGACAACCTCATGCACCTTTCCTTCGATGCTTACGTCACCCTGATATCCTGATGACGATTATCCTGATGACGATGACGTCACATGCCGCTCCTTCAATATCCTGCTGCCCGATATCCTGGTGACGATTATCCTGATGACGATGACGTCACATGCAGTTCCTTCAATATCCTGCTGTCGGCCAAACTTAACATTATCGGCCCGCGATGGTTTTATCAACCCGATCTTCTACCTTATGCTGATACGCTCCTCCTCGGCAACACCTGACGATGATCACCCCACAACACATTCACCTTATGCAATCTACTGCATCATGCTCATCTCCATCTACTTGGATGACGCCTGAAGTAACTACAGGATATTCGTAGAAATATCCTGATGATGCCGTTGCGATGGATTTTCCAACCTTAGTGAATTTCGATCCGCCGAACCTCCTGGGATGACCCGATCTACTTCCTGGACAACTTTCTAGACTCTAACAACCAGCACGACCTAGCACATACCCATGCTAGGGTCCTCAACACCTTTCGACGACGATCCTGCACACCTGCATGCAAACGAACAAAAAATGCAGACTAAACCCTAAACTACTGTACATAGCCATTCCACCGATTCGACGAATCAACCGGTGGAATGGATCATCGAATCCATATAACCACCAAAATAGCAACTCGATTACACAATGAACACAAACAGGATCTTTATTGATTTCAAAAGATGCAAATACAATATTCAGTCTCTCTCTGCAATCTAACTCCTCTGCTCAATGCAATACTATCTCTAAAACCAACTGATCCTCATGCATAAATAGGATCTCTTGCGAGTACTACTGACCCGACTCCAAGCGGCTGGGAAATCTCTCCAGGCGGCTGGGAGATCCAACCGGACCTACAGCATAACAGCTGTCTTAACAAACTATCTAAAAATAGTAAAGTATGGTCAACATGACCTTATTACATGCATTGGTCCTATCAGACCTTCTTGGAAACATTAACAAGACTCAAAACAAACTAACTGCCTCATGGAGGCCAGCTGTCAGGTAGGTGCTCCTACACCATACTCCCCAACAGAAAAGAACTCATGTCCCATGAGTTTAGTTGTGGAAGTCCTCCACCTTTATACTTTGTCATGTCAGTGTTCTGACCTGTTCCAGCTTTATCCTCTGCTGTCTCTTGGCTGCTCCAAGACTTCTGAACTATAACTTGCTTTCTTGCAAGTAAATCCTCATGCCTGTCAATGTAGGCCCTTCTCTCACATACCTTGTGTTTGTCAGGTTGTCTGACCAGAACCTCTATCTGAACTGCCTCTTGAACTTCTGCAATGTTCAACTCTATCTTTCTTTCAACCTTTATAGGACAAACAATAGTCCCAACTATGACAACATCCTTGTCATTCCTCTCAATTGGTTGCTATTTGCAAACCTGTTTCTACACCTGCTGCTGACCTCTGTCAGTCAAAACTGAAACTTTCTTCAACCTGTTGTCCTTAACAACTCCTTTCCCTGCGGTGTCCTCAACTGCCTTTATGCCTGCTCCTATAGGCATCTGCACAAATTCCTTCTTTCCCACTAAAATGATTTTGGCTGCCCCCTGTGCTGCAGCATCTGCCTGCAATGGCATCAACATAATAGTCTTCCCATCTTTCTTGATGGTGTAGGTATTAGCATACCCATCATACAGTACCCTCCTATCAAATTGCCATGGTCTACCCAACAGTAGGTGACAACATTCCATGGGCAAAATGTCACACAAAACTCTATCATGATATGCTCCAATCTGAAAATCAACATATGCCTGTTCATAGACAAAAAGTGATTGACTATCACTCACCCAAGATGCCTTGTAAGGGTGATGGTGTGGAATCCTTTCCAAATTCAGTTTATCCACCATTTCCTGAGATACCATGTTGTCTGTTGAACCAGTATCAATGACAACCTTACATACTTTACCTTTGCTCTTGCATGTGGTCTTGAAAAGAGCTCTTCTTTGCATCATATCCTTTGATGCCTGCAAACTAATTCTCCTTAGCATCAATGCTTCTCCCTCCTCAGGATATCCATAACCATCAGGAACTCTATCTGTTTGCTCTACTTTCTCTTCTTGCACAAGTTGTACTCTCTTGTCATTCATTCTGTCATTTCTGGATGATGAACCTTTGCTTTCTGGACATTTGAAAAATGGATGACCAAACTCACCACAGGTGTAACACTTTCCTGAAAATGTAGTAGAACCTCTACCACCTCCAAATCTGCCTTTATTACCTTTCCATCCACCTCTGAAATCAGACTGTCCCTGTCCTTTACCAGTGTCTTCTTGACCCTCATTGGTTTGCCTTGTTGTAGGGGCTGATCCTCTTCCCCTCACATTGTTTCCTCTTCCTCTCATGGACTTATCTTGTCCCCTATTCATCTTTTCTTCAATCCTGATTGCCATTTGGTAACAATCCTCCACACTCTTAGGGTTAGCTAAAACTAACTCATCCTGTATGTTCAATCTCAAACCAGCCAAGTACCTAGCCACCTTTTCTACCTCATTCTCATGATGACCAGATCTCATACTCAACTTATAAAACTCCTCAGTATATGCCTTCACATCCATTTCCTTCTGCCTTAAAAATTGTAGCTTCTTAAACATCTGAATTTCATAATCCTTTGGCAAGAATTTACCTTTGATCCTTGCTACCATTTTATCCCATGAAGTGATCTTTGACTTCCCTTGTTTCCTTCTCTCGGATTGTACATAATCCCACCATACCAAAGCATGACCTCCTAACTTGGTCTTTGCAATCTTTACCTTCTGATCTTCAACAACATCTTCACATTCAAAGTGATTATCAAGTGCAGCAATCCAATCCAGTAACTCATCTTCATTCAAACTTCCATTATACTTGGAAACATCAACCTTTACCTTAGGTTTATCACTCTGCACTGCCTTTAACAGTTTTGCAAATCTATGGTCTTCAGCATCTAGATCTTCAGCTACCTCTTCATACTCTTCAACAGTATCTTCATCTTCTTCAGATTCACTGTCGTCCACTTCCCTCTTTTTGTTCTTTTCGAGGGCTACAAGCCTGGCTTGAAGTGCTTCAGCAAGCTCCTTCATCTTCCTCATCTCTCTGGCATGTTTTTCCTTCATCTCCTGCAATTCCCTTGCAGTACCACTACCTTTCGGAGGAATTTTGTCAACCTCTCACTCCTTTACCTCTGTCCTTTCAGTGACAGAACCAACTCTACCTCTGCCCTTTCAGTGACAGAATCAACACACAACAGCCTAGACCTTTTGCTGAGCTCTGATACCACTATGATGCAGAGGCATCCACACTAAAACCTTGACATATAGCATGGATGTCCGCAACCCTTCATCATCATCATATTTCCCTTAACACTGTCAGCATCATCATATTTTCTCTGCCGACCGATATCCTCCTGCAGACAAACCTTCGACCTTTCGCCTGTCAGCAGCATCATCACATCCAACTATCGGCAGCATCATCATATTCAGCAAGCGCAAACATCCTCCTGATGTTCACTGTTCATCTTACCGCCAACCTCTTTCTTCATCATCATGATGTTCAACATCATGTTCATCAGCAGGATATAGAACATCCGGTTCCTCCCATATATCCTGATGACGACAACCTCATGCACCTTTCCTTCGATGCTTACGTCACCCTGATATCCTGATGACGATTATCCTGATGACGATGACGTCACATGCAGTTCCTTCAATATCCTGCTGTCGGCCAAACTTAACATTATCGGCCCGCGATGGTTTTATCAACCCGATCTTCTACCATATGCCGATACGCTCCTCCTCGGCAACACCTGACGATGATCACCCCAAAACACATTCACCTTATGTAATCTACTGCATCATGCTCATCTCCATCTACTCGGATGACGCCCGAAGTAACTGCAGGATATTCGCAGAAATATCCTGATGATGCCGTTGCGATGGATTTTCCAACCTTAGCGAATTTTGATCCACCAAACCTCCTGGGATGACCCGATCTACTTCCTGGACAACTTTCCAGACTCTAACAACCAGCACGACCTAGCACATACCCATGCTAGGGTCCTCAACACCTTTCGATGACGATCCTGCACACCTGCATGCAAACGAACAAAAAATGTAGACTAAACCCTAAACTACTGTACATAGCCATTCCACCGATTCGACGAATCAACCGGTGGAATGGATCATCGAATCCATATAACCACCAAAACAGCAACTCGATTACACAATGAACACAAACAGGATCTTTATTGATTTCAAAAGATGCAAATACAATATTCAGTCTCTCTCTACAATCTAACTCCTCTGCTCAATGCAATACTATCTCTAAAACCAACCAATCCTCATGCATAAATAGGATCTCTTGCGAGTACTACTGACCCGACTCCAAGCGGCTAGGAAATCTCTCCAGGCGGCTGGGAGATCCAATCGGACCTACAACATAACAGCTGTCTTAACAAACTATCTAAAAATAGTAAAGTATGGTCAACATGACCTTATTACATGCATTGGTCCTATCAGACCTTCTTGGAAACATTAACAAGACTCAAAACAAACTAACTGCCTCATGGAGGCCAGCTATCAGGTAGGTGCTCCTGCACCAGAATGACTATAGGGAGAGGAGTCAACAATACTGTGCTGACAAATTGTCCTAGAAATATGTAAAGGACAAAAAAATTACAAAATCTGCATTATGTTCATAATTTATCAATCCTAAAACTAGCTAAACACTAGAAGAGACTTGGAAACACTTCCCTATTCTATGGTGTGTGAACAAAGATATATCCTGAAACATTTGTGCTAGATGCTACATGGTCTTTGATAAGTGTCCATATAATAACAATGAGGTTCCACAATATTTCTTGAGGAGACTCTATTGTGAGTTCATCCTCAAGGAGATTCCTAATTACTTCGACATTTGAGAGTTCCAAGGAAAAGGTGGTGGTTCTACCCAAGATAGAGAGGGGGCACATCGTGACCAAAACTGCATACCTAGACCTATCATTAGGCTAGCACATGCCTAACTCCCTTTGACTTTGAAAGAGAGTGTTGAGGTGGAGATACTGCATTCATTGAGTTCTCTCACCTAGTCTCTAGCATAGTATGATGTTGATCTCACCCAGGTCGATGAGGTTCAGAGTAGCGGGCATCATTTGTCCCCACATCTTTGAAGTTCATGTGGGAACTTGTGCGATTATGGGCGCTAGACTCTTGGCAGGATGCTGTAATGTAGGGGTAGTAGCTAGTAATGGACGCATCCATATTTGATGAGATTTTTCTTAGATGACCTCTTACAACATACGTTGTGTATATTTTCTCCCAGGTAATTTTTTACAAGGTTCATCCTGATTTAATATATTTGTATATGTAATTTATAACTAATTTTATATGACTATCTATATTATAAGTCAAAATTAATGTATGTAATTGTCTAAAATGTGAAATTCTAAGGTCAGAGTCTTCATCTTGTATCTGTTAGTTGTCCAATGTAGGGTTACGAGAGGAGGTCGAGTGAGCAGGTATGTAATTTATCACATGATCATAAATATAGTGCATATATAAATGGTAATCCTATTTAGTGACAATTTGATAATCCACAGGGAGCTTCACCAACACCTCCATATTTTCCTTGGTCCCCTGGATGTAGAACCACTTTCACGAAGGTAAATTTAACCATTTGTAATCATTATACATTTAAATAATGTTATGTATCTATTTTGGTCAAAATAACCTTGATCTCTATTTTGAGATGTTGAATATGGAGACTCCTCATCTTCATCACTCAACAGAGGTGGCCATTGCTATAGTTGTGTTGTCTACAAATCCTTTAATTGAGGTATGAGGTAGTAACATGTAAATGTCATTTTGTATTTCTTGTTTTATCTCATGTCATTTGATGTACATAAATGATAGTTATGTTTAGAAAATTTTTCTTCTTGATGCTTCTCACAGGAGGTCACAACTCCAACCTATCTAGCTATGGACATAAAGAGAGAAAAATGATATAGAGGGATCATCAGCTAGCAGTAAGTGATCAATTACATATGGGATGCTATATATTTCATGTTTTCTATATTAATGTGCATATTGTTTGATTGTATTAAGAAGTGGAGCTGCAAAAATCTTTGTCAAGGAGGTCAAGTCAATGGGAGAGAGAGAGAGGATGAATCACTGATTGACTCTCCATCTTCACGCCAAGCAAGGGTCACTAATTATTTGATAGCATTTCATAGGAAAATAGATTTTGTGACATTTTTTTGTATGCCTAGATGGATTTGTATAAATACTTTTGTATGTTACCGATGTATATCTTTGTATATGCCTATATGGATTTGTTTGTATGTACCTATATGGATTTATCTATAGACTAGATGTTATGTTGATGACATTATCTATATGATAGTTTACATTAAATATTTAATATGCTGATCAATTATCGTTATAGGAATTTTGCATTACACGTTCAAATTGCATTTTCTTTAAAGTTTATAAATCCTTTTCAAAAATCCATTTTCTACATATCTTGTAATCATTGCATTTCATGAGATTGTGGATTTATTACAAAATGGATTTACACCCACGAATTGCACTTTCTTGAGAGTTTTTAAAGCATTTTTGAAAAAATCCATTTTGTGCATATATCTTGCAATCATTGCATTCAAAGAGACATCATTTATTTGAGGCATCATTTCAAATAGTTCACCTTCTTGGTCTATGCTTCATCACTTTGCATACATGGCTCATAGGGCAGTTGTAGTTACAATATCCAACAAAATTCCCATATCCTTTATGCTTTGATGGATGTCCATACCCTGTTCTGAAGATCCCATATCAACATAGACAAGGTGGATGCTAGCTAAGGTTGTGGAATTTGGCTTTACACCTACCAATTACATTTACTTGAAATTTTCTAAAGCCTTTTCAAAAAAATCCATTTTGTGCATATATCTTGCAATCATTGCATTCCATGAAACAACATTTCTTTGAGGCATCATGTCAAATAGTTCACACACCTTGTGTATGATTTCAGACTTTGCATACATGTCTACAAGAGAAACTACAAATACAAAATGTGATACAATTCCTATATCCTTTGTGATTTGATGGATATCCACACCATGTTTTGCAGATCCCATTTTTGGATAGGTAAGGAGGATGTTGGATAAGGTTGTGGAATTTGGTTTTAGACGTGCCAATTGTATTTTCTTGAAAGTTGGTAAAGCCTTTTTGTAAAAAATCATTTTGTGCATATCTTGCAATCATTGCATTCTAGGAGACAAGATTTCTTTGAGGCATCATGTCAAACAGTTCACCTACCTTGTCTATACTTCCACACTTTGCATACATATCTCCTAGGGCAGTTGCAACTACAGTGTATGTCAATATTCCCATATCCTTTATGCTTTGATGGATGTCCATACCTTGTTCTAAAGATCCCATTTTGGCATAGACAGGGATAATGTTGGCTAAGGTTGTAGAATTTGGCTTTACACCCACTAATTACATTTGCTTGAAAATTTCTAAAGCCTTTCTAAAAAAATCCATTTTGTGCTTATATCTTACAATCATTGCATTCCATGAGATAGCATTTCTTTGAGGCATCATGTCAAACAGTTCACATGTCTTGTCTATGCTTCATCACTTTCCATACATGTCTCATAAGGTAGAGGCAAGTACAACATCTGACAAAATTCCCATATCCTTTATGCTTTGATGGATGTTCATAGCCTTTTTTGATGATCCCATATGGGCATAGATAAGGAGTGTTAGGGTTAGCCGGCAGAAGATATCAATTAAATACAAATAAAGATTAAATAGAGAAATGAAAATACACAGAAATAATAACAACGAGAGACAAGTTTTAACGTGGGTCACCCAAACTCGGGCTACATCCACCAAACAGAGAGTCCAATATTATTATCTAGTAAATCAAACTGATTACAATCAACAATCCCTACAACTCAATACCGCTGCAAAATACTACAATACAATATCAAAAAACCCTAACCCTTAGTCACTTTTTATCAATCTTTTTGTCAGTTACAAAATAGGGTTTTCTTATGTCGGTCAATGAAAAATTTAACTCCCGGTGCATTATAAAATAATAAAAACTGTGTGAGGTTTTTCATACAATTTAGCTAAAGCTTTCATCAGACCATCTGTTGTTTGCGCTGCCCCTTGACCCTGTCTTGGGGGCGCTGCCCCCAAACCTCCATAAGGGGCACTACCCCTTGACCCCGTAGGAATTTGGGGGGGAAACCACTCTGATAAAAGTGGGGTAAATATAACCTCCGAGTTTGATTAGGCTCCATTTAACAACAATCTCCCACTTGGAGACTGATCAGACTCAACACCATATCATCTCCCACTTGGAGATTGATCATAACAGCACTGACCCTGTAGCTCCCACTAGAAATAAGCACCTGAGACTCTGCTGTTCTGTTTTTGGTTATTTTCAGTCTAGAAGAACAACCAAAGCTGAAGAGGAGCTTAGCTTCTCCCTTGTTACTACCTTTGTAAACATATCTGCTGGATTGTCATCTGTATGTATCTTTGCTAGCTGTAACTGTCCATCATCCAACACCGACCGAATGAAGTGATACCTCAATTGTATGTGTTTGGTCTTTGAATGCAAGGCAAAATTCTTTGCAAGATGTATGGTACTCTGGCTATCTATAAACAAATAACTGTTAACCTATTATGTGCCCAATTCATTCATGAAAGATTGCAGCCATATCATCTCCTTGCTTGCCTCTGTTGCAGCTACATATTCTGCCTTTGTGGTGGATAAAGCAACGACCTTTTGTAACCTGGAAATCCAGCTCACCGTTGTTCCACCTACAGTAAAGACATAACCTGTAGTACTCCACCTGGTATCAATATCCCTTGCCAAATCTGAGTCTACATAAACTGCTAAATCAGTATTAGAGCCCCCAAAACATAAGTGTTTATTAGATGTACCTCTCAAATATCTGAGAATCCATTTTACCGCATTCCAATGCTCTAATCCAGGATGACTCATATACTTGCTAACGACTCTACAACATGTGCAATATCCGGTCTCGTGCATACCATGGCATACATTAAACTTCCTACAGCTGAAGCATAGGGTACCTCGAACATTTTCTCTTCCTCCTCTTGTGTCTTAGGACACATCTCCTTGGTCAATTTCAAATGACTAGGCAAAGGTGTGCTGACAGCTTTTGCATTCTCCATGTGGAATCTCTGCAACACTTTTTCAACATAAGCAACCTGAGATAGAGTCAATTTTCTGTTCTTTCTATCTCTATAAATTTTCATACCAAGGATTTGTTTGGCTGCCCCAAAATCCTTCATAGCAAATGACTGTGCTAACTGCTGTTTTAACTCTCTTATGTGATCATTGTGAGACCCAACTACAAGCATGTCATCAACATATAAACATAAAATAATGTAGCTGTCATTATCCAACCTCTTAAAATAAATACAGTGGTTAGAATTACACTTGATGTAGCCTTGCTCAGCCATAAAACTATCAAATTTCAAATACCATTGCCGAGGTGCTTGTTTCAGGCCATACAAACTCTTCTTCAATCTACACACTAGTTTCTTCTTACCTTTGACCTCAAATCCTTGGGGCTGTTCCATATATATCTCCTCCTCCAAATCACCATGGAGAAAGGCAGTTTTAACATCTAGCTGTTCCAAATGTAAATCTTCAGCAGCCACAATACTTAAAATAGTACGAATAGAAGTCATCTTGACAACTGGAGAAAATATCTCATCAAATTCAATGCCCTTTTTCTGTGCAAATCCTTTTACAACTAACTTGGCCTTAAATCTTTTCTTACCTCCATCTTTCTCTTTCAGCCAGTAAACCCATTTATTTGGTAAAGCTTTTTTACCTGCAGGTAACTTACATAATTCCCAAGTCTAATTTTTTAGCAAGGAGTCCATTTCTTCTTTCATTGCAAGCTCCCACTGAACCTATGTATCCACCTACATAGCTTCATCATACCCTTCTGGTTCACCAGCATCTGTTAACAAAATAGAATACAAAGAGGGAGAAAACCTTTCAGGAGGTCTACTTATCCTTGTTGACCATCTAACATTCACTGGAGTTTGTGGTATTTCTAGTTGCTGTTGCAGAGCATGAGGAACCACTGGAACATCACTATTTGGAGGATCATCTAGCACCACATAATCCTTTTCTTTCTTCTCATGCTACTGCAACTGATCTTTGTACAACACCTTCTCATGGAATATAACATCCCTGCTTCTCACAATTTTTTGATTTTTAAAATCGCAAAGCCTATAACTAAATTCATCAATGCCATATCCAACAAAGGTACACCTTTTTGATTTTCAATCTAGCTTGGTTCTATTTTCAGAATCTATATGTGCAAATGCTTCACAGCTGAAGGTTTTCAGAAAAGAATAACTCACCTTCTTGCCTGTCCATGCTTCCTCTGGAATACCACAGCCCAAAAGAACTGAAGGACTTCTGTTAATTAAATATACAGCAGTGTTGACAGCCTCTGCCCACATGTTTAAAGGCAGCCCAGTATGCAATCTCATGGTTCTTGCACACTCCATTATTGTCCTATTCATGCGTTCAACCACTCCATTTTCCTGTGGAGTCCCTGGAACCGTTTTCTGCCTACGAATTCCTTTAAAGGAACAATAATCTTCAAATTCTTTGCTGCAATACTCACCGCCATTATTAGATCTGAGACATTTTAATCTTTTACCTGTCTCATTCTCAGCCAAGCTTCTCCATTTCTTAAATGTTTCAAATACATCAGATTTCTGTCTAAGGAAATAAATCCAGACCTTCCTAGTTGCATCATCTATGAATGTAACATAATACTGAGAGCCACCGAGAGAAGATACCTGAGCTGGTCCCCATACATCTGTATGCACAAGCTCCAATTTTTCATTTTTCTTTTGCCTCCCATCCTTGAGAAAATTGACTCTCTTTTGTTTTCCATACACACAACTTTCACAGAAATCCATATTAATACATTTCAGACCTGGTAAAACTTTCTTAGAATGAAGTACCTTCCCTTTTTCACTCATATGCCCAAGTCTGTTATGCCACAGTGTTGTCTCAGAACCTACAGCAACTTTTCTAGTCTCTTCCTACAAACCTGTGGCAACTGTTCCTGAACCTATTTATTTTTTCTCTGTAACAGCTAAGGTAGAAGGAACAGTATGATCTGTACAAAGATATAAGGTGACTACTTTCACACCTTTTGCTACTACTAAGGCACCTTTTGAAACCTTCCCATTTTTATCAGTAAATGTAATAATGCAGCCTTGTTCAGTTAGCTACCGTGCTGAAATTAAATTCCTACTGAGCCTTGGAACATGCCTTACCTCTTGTAGTAGCCAATGATTCCCATTCTGCAACTTAATCTTGATTCTTGCCTTTCCAACAATCTGACAAGGTTCATTATCTCCCAAATAAACCAACCCAAAATCTCCTTAGACATAATCAAGAAAATAACTTCTATGGGGTGTAGCATGAAATGAGGCCTCTGAATCTAAAACCCATGAATCATCAGCATTATCAAGGGAATGAATCAAAGCGTCATCTTCAAATTTAGTACTTACCACATTTACTTCCTTATTGCCTTCTTGTTTGTCTCCTTCTTTCTTCTTTCGAGACCAACAATCTTTCTTTAGATGACCTGGTTTTCCACAGTACCAGCAATCCTTCTGTCCTCTGGTTTGGGATATTTTGTCCTTTAATTTTCCTTGTGACTTCCCATGACCTCCAAAACTTTTTCCTCTCTCCTTTGATCTACCCCTACTTTCTGCATTCAAAACACTACCTAATTTGGATCCACCTAAGCTTTTCTTAGGAATTTCCTCACTCAGAATAACACCAACAACATCATCAAATTTTAGGGTATTTGAACTAGAAACAGAGTTACTAACCACCACTACCAAACTATCCCAGCTTTTAGGCAATGAACATAATATCAAGAGAGCTCTAACTTCTTCATCAAATTTTACATTTATAGAAGTCAATTGACTGACAATCGTATTAAATTCAATTAAATGACCTGTCACAGATCCACCTTCAACCATTTTCAAATTAAACAACTACTTCATGAGAAATACCTTATTTGAGGCTGAGGGTTTTTCATACAATTTAGCCAAAGCTTTCATCAGACCATCTGTTGTCTTCACTTCCATTATATTGAATGCCACTGATGGTGCCAGGCACAACCAAATGGTTCCTAGTCCCTTTCTATCAAGAAGATTCCAATCCTCATCAAACATTGTTGCCGATTTCTTCGCTACTCCTTCCAATGGCCTCCATAAATCCTTTTGATAGAGGTAATCCTCCATCTGCATCTTCCATAACTGATAGTTCTGCCCATTGAATTTATCAACCTTCATTTTACCCTCGTCCGCCATTGCTCCCACTCAATTGTGAGACTTTCCTATAGACAATAATCAAACACAACCCGCTTTGATACCACTTGTTAGGGTTAGTCGGTAGAAGATATCAATTAAATGCAAATAAAGATTAAACAGAGAAATAGAAATACATAGAAATAATAACAATGAGAGACAAGTTTTAACGTGGTTCACCCAAACTTGGGCTACATCCACCAAACAGAGAGTCCAATATTATTATCTAGTAAATCAAACCGATTACAATCAGCAATCCCTACAACTCAATACCACTGCAAAAAAGCTACAATACAATATCAAAAAACCCTAACCCTTAGCTGCTTTTTATCAAGCTTTTTGTCAGTTACAAAATAGGGTTTTCTTATGTCGGTCAATGAAAAAATTAACTCCCGGTGCATTATAAAATAATAAAAACTGTGTGAGGTTTTTTATACAATTTAGCCAAAGCTTTCATCAAACCATTTGTTGTTTGCACTACCCCTTGACCCCGTCTTGGGGGCACTACCCCCAAACCCCCGCAAGGGGCGCTGCCCCTTGACCCCGTAGGAATTTCGGGGGGAAACCGCACCAATAAAAGTGGGGTAAATATAACCTCTGAGTTTGATTAGGCTCCATATAACAACAAGGAGGATGCTAGCTTTGGTTTTACACCCACCATTTGCATTTTCTTGAAAGTTTCTAAAGGCTTTTAAAAAATCTATTTTGTGCATATCTTGCAATCATTACATTCCATGAGACAACATTTCTTTGAGGCATCGTGTCAAGTAGTTCACCTGCCTTGTCTATGCTTCCACACTTTGTATACATGTCTCCTAGGGTACTTGTAACTACATCTATCAAAATTCTTTTACCCTTTATTCTTTCATAGCTATCCATACCATAGAAGCAAATAGTAAGTACAGTTCACAACAATAGTCTCTCTGACCTCTTGAAATACCTCTTAATTTTATAGCAGTGACAAGCGTTTTAGGACAAGAATGTCTTGTCTGAATAATGTTTCACATTAATCACTTTTATCATTAATATTTCATATAATGTTGACTACAGTGTTGTTGTCTATATTAATTGACCACAATGCCAATAAGGATGCTACAAAACACCATAATGATAAAAAATGTATAGGTCAAAATAATGCCAGAATGCTATTGATTAGTGATCATATGAAGATTACTAATCACAAAAGGATAGTTATGTCCAAGGACAATGATGAAGACAACCATCTCAACTAGAACAACATTATTAACGAGTACTATGTAATTATGAAAATCACCAAACAATTGCCTCAATAATAGACCTATTTTACAAATTAAATAATGACAACAATATTCATTGATCAGTACAAATGACAACACTAACATCTGTGATGGAATAATAATGACAAGATAAAGGAAAGCATAATCATTTAACTATTTTGTCTAGTAATGACTATGCGCATAAATCATAAATAATGAAATAAGTGTTTGTTGTTGTCAAAGGTAAAATGATTATCACTAATCACAATAACAATATCATAATATATCAAGATATATTGCAATATATCAAGATATTTTAAAGATATATGCTTCTATGGTCCATACCGTATTTGAAAGGTCCTAATTTGGCATAGGTAGGGAGGATTCTTGCAAAGGTTATGGAATTTGGCTTTACATGTGCCAATTGCATTTTCTTGAATGTTTATAAAGCCTTTTTAAAAAATCCATTTTTTGCATATCGTTCAATCATTGCATTCCATGAGATGGCATCTCATTGAGGTTTCATGTCAAACTATTCACATGACTTATCTATGCTTCCCTACTTTGCATACATGTCTACAAGGGTAGCTACAAATACAACATGTGAAAAAATTCATATATCCTTTATGCTTTGATGGTTGTCTATACCCTGTTATGAAGATCCCATTTTTGCATACACAAGGAGGATGGTGGATAAGATTGTGGAATTTGGATTTATATCCGCCAATTGCATTTGATTGAAAGTTTCTAAAGCATTTTTGAAAAAAATCATTTTGTGCATATCTTGCAATCCTTGCATTCCATGAGACAACATTTTTTTCAGGCATCATGTCATATAGTTTATGTTTATTCTCCATGCTTCCACACTTTGCATAATGTATCCTAGGGCAGCTTTAACTGCATCATCTATCAAAATTCTCATATCCTTTATTCTTTGATGGATGTCCATACCATGTTCTCAAGATCCCATATGTGAATAGACAAGGACGATGTTGGCTAAGATTGTGGAATGGATTTACACGCATGAATTGCACTTTCTTGAAATTTTCTAAAGCCTTTTTGAAAAAATCCATGTTGTGCATATATCTTGCAATCATTGCATTCCATGATACATCATTTCTTTGAGGCATCATGTCAAATAGTTCGCCTACCTATTCTATGCTTCATCAATTTGCATACATGTCTCATAGGATAGTTACAACTACAACATTTGATGAAATTCTCATATCCTTTATGCTTTGATGGATATCCATATCGTATTCCAAAGATCCCATATCAGCATAGACAAGGTGGATGCTAGCTATGGTTGTGGAATTTGGCTTTACACCTGCCAATTACATTTTCTTGAGAATTTCTAAAGCCTTTTTGAAAAAATCCATTTTGTGCATATATCTTGCAATCATTGCAATCCATGAGACAACATTTCTTTGAGGCATCATGTCAAATAGTTCATGTTCCTTGTCTATGCTTCCACACTTTGGATACATGACTCCTGGGACAATTGCAACTAAAACATCTATCAAAATTCTTTTATCCTTTATTCTTTCATTGTTGTGCATACCTTGTCACAAAGATCCTAATTTGGCATAGGTAGGGAGAATGCTTGCAATGGTTATAGAATTTCATTTTACACATGCCAATTGCATTTTATTGAAAGTTTGTATATCCCTTAATTTCGCATGGAAATGGATAAACTATGTTTTCATCTTATAATGGATAATGGATGTGTTCTCTGTACAATTTTCAAGAAATGTGAGGGCTAAAGTTACATTGCCTCATAAACTTTACCTTCTTGTCCTTAATCACCTTAAAGTAGTCTTGTTAGCTCACACTCATCGGTTAGTGAGTGAAGTTAGCTACGATTTAGAATAGAAATTATGTAAATACATGTGATAACAACTCTTATAGATCTTATGAAAATTTCTCATTACCTACATTGACTGTACATTTGTCTTTGTCTTACAAAAGGGAGGAGAGAGAGAGAGAGAGAGAGAGAGAGAGAGAGAGAGAGAGAGAGAGAGAGAGATTTGGCATGATTCACATATGCTCATTTCACCTTCTATATATGGTTTATATACTTTGTATATCCTCATTTCACCTTTCTACATTTTCTTTACACCTTCCACTTTGCATACATGTCTATTAAGGCAATTGCAACTCAACCATCTCACAAAATTCCCATATCCCTTATGCTTTGATGGATGTAATTAGAACACATTCCATACCTTGTGGGGTTGAATTGACTTTGCCAATGCATCACTGTGGGAAAGTGAATTCTAGGGGAGGTATCTTTTCATTGACGAAGCCTCCTCATCATTATCAACTACATCAAACACAAACAATCTTTCAAGAGCCCTAAGACAAAAAAGGCATCAAACATTGTACCGACTGTTTTGTCAAACCATGACACCTAGGAACATCTTCTTTGCATGTATAGGTGGATGTTAGGTTCACCTAAAAATACCTACCTAGTTTTTTTTAAATCAATTTTGTTTGCCTACGGTGGCAAGGAACACATTGTTCCTAAATGCTTTATTTTCATGCAATAGAAAGGTGCTAGGAGTGATATTCTGCATTCCACAACTTGTGGAGCTGAACCAACTATACCAATGCATAAGTCTAGATGGGTAAATGCTAGGGGAGGTCTCATTTCATGTGCCAAGTGTCACAGTTATTTAGGGCAGAAAGCTACCGGCAAAGTCACTTAAGATCCCTAAGACCAAAATACCGCAAGACATTGAGGGAGTAGTTCTTTGAATTTGTGGCAGCTAGGAATTTTCCATTTGGACATACACATGTGTATGGAGTATGTCCATAATAACCTCTCCTAGTTTATGTCAACTCCAACCCATTTGACCATGTTGAAATCAAATGCATTCATGCAAAATGCTTCAGTTTGATATAGTGGAAATGTGCTAGGAGTGAGATTTTGCATTGCACACCTTGTGGGGCCGAATTGACTATGTCAATGCATTGGGGGTGGGTAGGTAAATGTTAGTGGAGGTCTCATTTCTTGTGCCAAGTGTCTCAATCCTTTGGGGTAGTAGGCTACCAGCAAAGTCACTTAAGATCCAAAGAGTAAAAAACTAAAAAACTTTGACAGAGTAGTTCTTAGAGTTCGTGGTATATGGGAGTATTTAATTTGGACCTATAGGTGTACATGGGTTCTATCCACAATAACCTCTCCCAGTTTTAGTCAACTCCAATATGTTTGATCGTCTTGCAAAATGTTTTAGTTTCATACAACACAAACTTGCGTAGAGCCATATTTTTATTCTGCTCATTATAGAGAGAAATAAACCATGCCAACACATTGGGGTGGACAGGTAAATTGTAGTGGAGGTCTCATTTCAATAGCCAAGTGTCAAAATTGTTCTAGGTAGCAGGCTACTGACAAAGTCACTTATGATCCCTAAGAGTAAAAAACTACCAAACTTTGATGGAGTAGTTCTTATAATTCATGATAGCTGAGAATGTTTCATTCAGACCTAAAGTTGCATGTGGGGTCCATCCATAATAACCTCTCCCAGTTTTGATCAACTCCAATAAGTTTGACCATACATAAATCAAATGCATTCTTCCAAAATGCTTCTGTTTCATGTGGTGGAAAGGGGGAGTGAGATTTTGCATTACATAGCTTAGCAAGATGAACCAACTATGCCAACATGTCAAGGTGGGAAGTTAAATATTTGGGGCAGTTTCATATCATGAGAAACTATCTCAGTCGTTTGGGGTGGCAAGCTACCAACAAAGCCACTTAAGATCCTAGGAGCAAAAAGCTACCAAAATTTAATGTAGCAGTTCTCAAAATTTGTTGTAGTTAGAAATGTTTCATTTAAACCTACAAGTGCATGTGAGGTCTTTCCACAATAACCTCTCTTAGTTTTTGACAACTCCAATCCATTTGACCATGCCGAAATCAAATGCATTCTTCTAAAATACTTTAGTTTCATACAACACAACCTTGCCAGGGGCCATATTTTTTGTTTTGCTCATCATGGGGCCAAACCGGTTGCACCAACACATTCAAGTGGATGGGTAAATGCTAGGGGAGGTCTCATTTTATGTGCCAAGTGTCGTAGTCATTCGGTGCATTAGGCTACCAACAAAGTCAATTAAGATCCCTAAGAGCAAAAAACTACCAAACTTTGATGGAACATTTCTCAGAATTTGTCATAGTTGAGAATGTTCCATTTGGATGTACAAGTTCATGTTGTTAGGGTTAGCTGACAAAAGATATCAATTAAATGCAAATAAAGACTAAATAGAGGAATAAAAATACATAGAAATAGTAATAGCGAGAGACAATTTTAATGTGGTACACCCAAACTTGGGCTACATCCACCAACACAGAGTATAATATTATTATCCAGTAAATCAAACCGATTACAACTAGCAATCCCTACAACTCAACACCACTACAAATACTACAATGCAATATCTATGGAAACCCTAACCCTTAGTGGTTTTTATCAAGACTTATGTTAGTTACAAAATAGGGTTTTTTTTTATGTCGGCCAATAGAAAAATAACTTCCCCTAGACCTTGCAAGGGACACTGCCCCTTGACGCCATTAAATAATTTAGGGGGAAACTGCACCGATTAAAGTAGGGAAAAGTTAACCTCTGAGTCTGATTAGGCTCCATATAACAACACATGTTTGGTCTATCCACAATAACCTCTCTAAGTTTTTGTCAACTCCAATCTATTTGACTGTGTCGAATTCAATGCATTCATGTAAAATGCTTTAGTTTCATGTAGTGGAAAGCTGCTAGGAGTAATATATTGTATTTCATATCTCATGGACTTGAAATAAATATGATAAAATGCTGGAGTGGCTAGGTAAATGCTAGGGGAGGTCTCGTTTCGTGTGCCAAGTGCATCAGTCATTCAAGGCAGCAGGCTACCGACAAAGTCACTTAAGATCCTAAGAGCAAAAAACTACCTAACATTGATGGAGCAATTCCTATAATTCATGGTAGCTGGGAATGTTTCATTTGGACTTATAGGTGCATGTAGGGTCCATCCACAATAACCTCTCTAAGTTTTGGTGACTTCTAAACTATTTGACCATGCCAAAAGAGAATGCATTCTTGCATAATGCTTTAGTTTCATGTAGCACAACCTTGTTAGGTGCTATTTTTTTGTTGTGCTCATTATGTGACTAAAATGACCATGCCAACGCATCTGGGTGGGTAGGTAAATACTAAGGGAGGCCTCTTTTTGTGTGCCAAGTGTCCCAGCCATTCTAGGACGTAATCTTCTAGCAAAGTGAACCCACTCACAAAGAGATGTTGGAGTAGTTAGTTTGGCCCCACGACCTATGGAATGCACAATTTCACTCCTAGCACCTTTTCACTTTTCTAGTAGCTTACAATGTCAAATGACTGAGACAATTGATGCACAAAATGAGACCTCTCCTAGAATTTACCCGCGCACCGCAACGTGTTAGTGTAGTCAGTTCGGCCCTACAACCTATGGAATGTGAAATTTCACTCCTAAAACCTTTCAACTTTGCTGGTATATTGCATCCTAGAATGACTGAGACACTTGGTGCATGAAACGAGACCTTCCATAGCATTTACCCACCCACCATGAGATGTTGGCACAGTCAGTTCGGCACCACGACTTGTGGATACAAAATTTCACTCCTAGAACATTTCAACTTTGTTGGTAGCTTGTAGCCTAGAATGACTGAGACACTTGGTGTACAAAAAAAGACATCCCCTAGGATTTACCTACACATCTTGATGCATTGCCATAGTCAGTTCAGCCCCATGATCTATGGAATGCAAAATTTGACTCCTAGCATGTTTTGACTTTATCGGTAGCTTGCAACTAGGAACAATTGAGACACTTGGCACAAAAACAAGACCTCCCATAGAATTTACCCACCCACTCCAATGCATTGGAATAGTTAGTTCAACTCCACAAGCTATGGAATCCAAAATCTCACTTCTACCACCTTTTCCACTACATGAAACAGAAGCAATTTCTAAGAATGCATTTGATTTTGACACGGTCAAATGAATTGGAGTTGACCAAAATTGGGAGAGGTTATTGTGGATGGACCCCATGTGCACCTATAGGTCAAAACTAAACAATCCCAGCTACCACAAATTCCAAGAACTGCTCCATCAAAGTTTTGTAGTTTTTTGCTCTTAGGGATCTTAAGTGACTTTACTAGTAGCCTGCTTCCCTGAACGGCTGCCGCACTTGGTACATGAAACAAGACCTATCCTAGCATTTATACAGCCACCCTAATTCATTGGCATTGTCAGTTTGGTGTCACAACTAGTAGAATGAAAAATATGGCTCCTGGCAAGGTTGTGTTGTATAAAACTAAAACATTTTGTAAGAATGCATTTCATTTTGGCATGGTCAAGAGGATTGGAGTTGACCAAAAATGGGAGAGGTTATTATGGATGGACCCCTCATGCTCCTGTAGGTCCAAATGAAACAATCTCAACTACCATGAATTTTTAAGAACTGCTCTATCAAAGTTTGGCATATTTTTACTCATAGGGGTCTTAAATCACTTTGTTGATATGTTGTTGTCCTGAATGACTGCAACACTTGGTGCATGAAATGAGACCTCCCATAGAATTTAATTTCCCACCTTGACATATTGGCAAAGTTGGTTTGGTCTTGCGAAGAGGAGAACATAGGATGTGGCTCTTGGCAAGGTTGTGTTGTATGAAATTGAAGCATTTTGCAAGAATGCATTTGATTTCGGCATGGTCAAATGGATTGGACTTGACCAAAACTGAGAGAGGTGTTTTAGGAAGATCCCACATGTACCTGTAGGTCTAAAAAATGTGTTCCTAGATGCCATGAATTCTAAAAATTGTTCTGTCAAAATTTTGTAGTTTTTTTCTCTTAAGATCTTAAGTGACTTTGCCAGTAGCCTACTGCCCTGAATGACCGAGACACTTGGTGTATGAAACAAGACTACCCCTAATACTTATCCATCTATCCTAACATGTTATCATAGTTGGTTTAGTTCCACAAGATGTCAAATGCAAAATCTCACTCCTAGCACCTTTCCACTACATGAAACTGAAGCATTTTGTAAGAATACATTTGATTTCGGAACAATCAAACATATTGAAGTTGACCAAAAATGGGAGAGGTTATTGTGCATAGATTGTGGATCTTAAGTGACTTTGCTAGTAGCCTGCTACCTTAAAGGACTGAGACACTTGGCATACAAAAGGAAATTTATTTTAAAAAAACTAAGGTAGATTTTTGTAGGTGGACTTTACATGCACCTATACATGCAAAGAAGATGTTCCTAGGTGTCACGGTTTGATGAAACAATGGGTCTAAATTTTTACACCTTTTCTGTCTTAGGGTTCTTAAGAGACTATCTCCACCTAATGTAGCCAAGAACAAGGAGGCTTCACCACTAAAAAGATATATCCCCTAGCATTTACCAACCACCCAGTTGTGTTTGCGCCATCTGTTTGGCCCTAGGAGATGCCAAATGTAAAAATTTAGTCCTAATACCTTTCTAGTAGATGAAAATTTAGTACTATAAAGGTGTTCTGAATTGATCCAATATCTTGTAGGGCATCAACTAAGGCTACCCTTACAACTGCTATCAATTGTTAGCACCAAATATGGAGAAACAAATAAAGGTTTGTTATTAAAACTCATTATGAAATAGTAACTAAAGGACATATCATCCTGAAATAATCATGAAAACCTACCTTAATTTCCTTCCAATGAGTACACCAATGAACTCTATAATGAAACAAAGCTAATCAACCAGGACCAAGGAGCACATATAAGAAGGTATGATACATGTGAAAAATATAGAGGATGAAATGAGGATAAAAAATAAAAATAACACACTTTTTCTATCATTCCATTGATTAAATCTAATGAACCATCAGGGTTTTCTCTACTCCTTATTGTGTTGAGTATTGCCTCATGGTAAGACTCATGAACCTTCCACAAGGTCATCTTCAATGATCTACCAGAATATTTAATCAAATGAATGTTTGATGCCACAAAAAGGTTAGAATAATGAGGAATCTTCATGTGTGTCAAAGTCCTTGAACAACCACACATAAAACTTCTTCACTAGGTACCTTCTAAGCCATGTTCTAGTAACAACCACTGATCTTGTAGGGTACTTGATGTCTTCTCCATCTATAACAGGGGAATCTAATTTATTTTTTGCCTCAACACATTGACACAAATAATAACATGTTCCTTCTTCATTGTCTTCAACTGTAATAACTTCATAAACATGCCTTGAATTGATATGTGCATTCAGTTAGATGAATATAGTCAACAATACAAAAAAAACTACAAAATAAGATGGAATATTGAATTTTATTAAATTTGAATGCTGATAATACCTAGTTGAACTATATATGAAACATGGTCAAAGTCAACTAATGATTCAATCTGTGTGAGTTGTAGTGTTGTCAGGAGTTGATACATGTCAACGAGGCTTAGGCTTCTTATACACCATTCATCGACCCACTCCTTTGACTCACAATCATATTAAGCTTGATCTGTACATGAAGAACAAAAGTATACCATTTGCTATGTATGAATACTCCATGAACCTACGTTAGAGCTTCTAAAAGAGTGTAGCTCACCCAATCCTATCAATGTACAACAATCATCATATTTTACAACATTAGTATCATCAACCAACCAAAAATATCTATAAACTGTAGAATTACCTTCATTACCTGTACCCATTGTAGTGTTACACCATTCAACAATAGATCTTGCATATGTCAACTTTGCATTGTCTTTATAATTCAACTCCTCTTGTGCTAATGCTCTTTTGATACATGCACCTACACTAGCATGCTCACCCTTTCCATGCCTGAATTTAAAAAAAATCTATATATGTTGAACACCATTCATCCTGTGCATCTTGCTCAACTAACAAAGCATCCATGAGTTCCTGAATTATGATGCACAATTATCTGAGCATATGATATGTTGATCAATTGATATTCTCCTATAAGCCAAATCATGGTAGAACATATGAAATCATCCTTGCACAAACTCTATAAAATGTGTGTAATCATCACTGATATAAAATTGATACACCCTCAAGATCTTCCTGTCATCCTCTATGCTGTCATATGCATGAATTAATGCTATATGCACAAATATAACAATGTGTGTAGAGTTTTAATACTATGATTGCACATCATTCTATGGCTGTAGTGTTTAGTTGTCTACAAAGTCAACAACTGAAATGATGGTACCAAGTCGAAATGTGCTCTTACATAACTTGAATTGCAAGTCCAAGCATTGAGCTCTATGGGTATTCCTTACATACTCATTAACTATATTCTCTCAGAAAATAGAGAAAAACTAATACACTAGAATCTTTTTAATGATCAATTCACACCTTTTTTCTTCTTTACCATCTTTTAGACTATATTCCACTATCTTATATTTTCCAAAACTCAGTAGTTCATTTCCAATTGCATGTGTGTTCTCCATATGTTCACAAATTGGAAAATGCTGCAACCCACCACAATGATCACACGTGGCATCCAAGAATAAGTTCTTGTAGAATAATTGACAATCCACTCTTTGACATAAGATTCTCGATATGAAATCTTTTAACGATCTAGGTGGACACTTTATATTACACTCCTACAAAACATTGTTACTATGCAAATTTACACATATATATCTATAAACATCATAATGATTAGACAACTCAATATGTATGAGCTACAACAACAAGTTGTGCATGTGTGATTTATTTTGACATAAAAGTCTTTACCATTTCAAAATACCTTCGACTAATTTTTATTTGAGGATAAATCTCTTGAAATTTCTTGAAAAAATCTGTTTGAGTCACATATCAAAAATGCTTTGGATGTGGCTCACGGTCTCGACAACCAATTCTCCTTCATACAACATCTCTTGCATTAGGAGATACCCTTGAGTTATTCTTCCAAAATTCTTAAATGAGGGATCTCAAGGCTTCAACAAAAATTTTATCTTTTCATGGCAGCCTGTCAGAGAATACCCACAATTCATTAATATTTTGGTCCTCAACTCTTCCATGCCTTTCAACAACTCTCATTAGAGTTTTTGTACTGATTTTCAATGCTTCACTTTTCTTTCTAATGAGGGAAGTTCTCTTTGTTTGATGGATTACTATTGTCAATGTAATAACACATCGTGTGACATTACTATCCTTGGTATGTTAGGTGGAACCCACACTCTCATATGCACTCATTAGATTCTTTAAAATTGATTTTTCACTTGAAGTATTTGATTTTTTGAGGCCAAGAATCATCATAATGGGATTGAATTTTATATTTCTCATCAATTCAACAAATAGTTGATATCTTTTGGTTTCATTTAAGTTCTCAAAGAATGATTTCCATATCTTATTAGCATGTCTTTGGCAAGTACACTTGGGAATCTTTTCTTACATGGGCTTCAAAATATTCTTATCGATATCAATTAGAAACTTAGGCTTTCTATGTACAATTGTATGGGCATTTTCAATGGTAAATTTGACTCAGTGTTAGGAATTTCTTTAATATTTACTTGAGATGGGATAGATGGCATACCTTCAATTAGCTATGCAAAAGATGCAAGGCCTTAAAGTTGAGATGGAGAATGTGGTGTACCTTCAACTTGACATGTGAATGATGGTATTCCTCCAACTTGAGAAGAGAATAAAGATGAACCTTCAACTTGACATGTGAAAGATGGAGTGCCTCTAATTTGAGAAGAGAATGATGGTGTACCTTCAACTTCACCTGTGAAAGATGTAGTGCCTCCAACTTTGAGATTAAGTTTCCTCATTGAACCTAGGTTTTGCATTCATTTCCTTTGATCCACCAATTCCATCTCTCTCTTAGATTGATTAGGTGATTCAAGTTCCTCTTGAATTGGGAATGGTGGCATTTGTTCTTCTATGGTTGAAAATTTCCTACTTTCATGAAGTCACGTCATTCTTTCTCTTTTATACAATTCTTAGTTTTAGGGTAGAGAGAGAGAATAATAGAGAGGAGAGTAAGGAGGGAGGGAGTGAGATTATTTTATTTCACCATAACGCAAGCACGTTATAAGGCGCTCACATTATGTGAATGCACATAACACGAGCACATTATAATGTGCTCACGCTATGCCTTGCTTTGGTAATTTACAAGCCTTTGGCTTGGATTTTCCTTGGGCTTCCAATCCAAAGGCTTGGACTATGTTTTGGATGTCAAAAGATGTGTTTTTGCATATTGTAACAAAAATTACATTATCTAGAGCATGCTCTCCATTAGGTTTGCACTTGTTTCAATGACAAGTTGAAAAAACACCACCATAATATTAAGCTCTCTCTTAAAGCTTTCTAACCATATAATTTTTTTCATGTTTTGAGTATATTAAGGATTTCATAATTAATTTCTTTTCTTAGTGTATCCATTTTTTGTCAAAAAATAGTGTGTCGTATTTTTGAATTTTTTTTCAATCATTCATTGAAATTTCAAATAAATTATATTTTTAGAAACTAAACTCCATTCTACACGTATTCAATTTTTTTTTGGATTTTTTATAAGTTTTCAATTTTTTTAAAAGGGAGCACACTTAATTTTCTATTTTTTAGGATGTGTCCACTTTTAAAATTAGTGAAAAATCAATTATTAATGAAAATATTATTAAAAAAATTAGGGATAAACTACATGGTGTTAGCTAATTTCTCATTGAAGCAATTTTTGAAATACTATAAAAAGTTAACATTATAGGGGGGCACACCAGATTGTATGTTATGTTTTTTTGAAGAAAACATGACCAATTTGTGTGCCCTCCTTTTTTAACCCCTTAATTTCAACCACTTTTGAAAAAAACTAGTAGTTTGAAATTAGATTTGGAGCACTAAAACTCTTGTTTTTGTCGTATCCTCAAATTTTGATTGCAATTATCTTCAATTTCTCATGCAACATCACTCTTTCCTAATTTAAAAAAAAAGTGACATATTAGGACCCCCTTTTCATCCCCCATCTCTATGTA